>CAUZXK010000142.1:0-243393 GCA_963583905.1 Stenurella melanura
TTACGCCAATATCTTATAGAGCCATTTCGAACCGCCTCATCACGGCGGATAATTTCTCTATATAACTTTTTCCGATCAGACGAAGTTTAGGTTTTGATTCACTACGAGCTCTCCTATGAAAATTTACATGTTAGTCCATTTTGCTGGATAACGATTGATTTTATGAAAAATTCATATAGAATCATTTCAAACCAACTCATCGAGATCTATAAAATTGGTAAATAACATATTCTGAATAGACGAAGTTCAGTTTTCGTCTTATACGGGCTGACATGAAAATCCACTATTCACCCATTTTACTCGGTAACGGTTGATTTTACGCCAATATCTTATAGAGCCATTTCGAACCGCCTCATCACGGCGGATAATTTTTCTATATAACTTTTTCCGATCAGACGAAGTTTAGGTTTTGATTCACTACGAGTTCTCCTATGAAAATTTACATGTTAGTCCATTTTGCTGGATAACGATTGATTTTATGAAAAATTCATATAGAATAGTTCCAAACCAACTCGTCGAGACCTATAAAATTGGTAAATAACATATTCTGAATAGACGAAGTTCAGTTTTCGTCTTATTACGGGCTGACATGAAAATTCACTATTCACCCATTTTACTCGGTAACGGTTGATTTTACGCCAATATCTTATAGAGCCATTTCGAACCGCCTCATAACGGCGGATAGTTTTTCTATATAACTTTTTCCGATCGGACGAAGTTTAGGTTTTGATTCACTACGAGCTCTCCTATGAAGATTAACATGTTAGTCCATTTTGCTGGATAACAATTGATTTTATGAAAAATTCATATAGAGTCATTCCAAACCAACTCGTCGAGACCTATAAAATTGGTAAATAACATATTCTGAATAGACGAAGTTCAGTTTTCGTCTTATTGCGGGCTAACATGAAAATCCATTATTCACCCATTTTACTCGGTAACGGATGATTTCACGCCAATATCTTATAGAACCATTTCGAACCGCCTCATCACGGCGGATAATTTTTCTATATAACTTTTTCCGATTAGACGAAGTTTAGAAAAATTCATATAGAGTCATTCCAAACCAACTCGTCGAGACCTATAAAATGGGTAAATAACATATTCTGAATAGACGAAGTTCAGTTTTCGTCTTATTGCGGGCTAACATGAAAATCCACTATTCACCCATTTTACTCGGTAACGGTTGATTTTACGCCAATATCTTATAGAACCATTTCGAACCGCCTCATCACGGCGGATAATTTTACTTCCACATCCACGTAGTGGATTGGAAGTATAGTAATCGCAAAAAAATTTTCAAAAATTTTTATTCGTGAAATAGGTTTAGAATGTCATGAAACGTCGAGATTTTAAATTTGAGCGAAGAAAAATTTTCTGTCTGTCTGTCTGTCTGTCTGTCTGTCTGTCTGTCGGTCTGTCTGTCTGTCTGTCTGTAACTTTTTTTGTCCGCACGTTTTCTCCGGAACGGTTTAAGATATTGACTTGAAATTTTGTACACGTATATATTATAACGAGATCTGGAACTGGATTGTTTTTTGAGGATATCCGGTGAAGGGTTGGGGGTTAAATAGGGGTAAATAGGGGAAAATAAGTAAAGCAAGCTTGTAAGAGTACAGAAACTTGAAATTCGGTGTATGTACTAGAAGTTAAGGCCTCAGATTTTTCCATATATTTTTCAACCCCCCACCACCCCTACCCCATTAATGGGGTTGATGAAATAAAGTTGAGATATTCATTTGAAATTTCGTACACGGATGTATTATAACGACGTCTGGAATTAGATTATATTTTGAGATGATTCCGTTGAAGGGTTGGGGTTAATTTGGGGTAAATAGGGCAATATAAGTAAAATAAGTTGGTGAGACTACAGAAACTTGAAATTCGATGTATGTACTAGAAACCAAAGCGTAAGATTTTTTTACAATATTTTTCAACCCCCACCACCCCTACTCCAATTTGAAAAGGGTTGATAAAATAAAATTGAGATATTCATTTGAAATTTGGTACAACTATGTATTATAACGACATCTGGAACTAGATTATATTTTGAGATGATTCCTTTGAAGGGTTGGGGGTTAAATAGGGGTAAATAAGTAAAGCTAGCTGGTAAGACTACAGAAACTTCAAATTCGGTGTATGTACCTACTAGAAGCCAAGACATAAAATTATTTATAATATTTTTCAACCCCCACCACACCTACTTTATTATTAAAAGGGTTGATAAAATAAAATTGAGATATTCATTTGAAAGTTGATACACGTATGAATTATAACGACATCTGGAACTAGATTATACTTTGAGATGATTCCGTTGAAGGGTTGGGAGTTATTTAGGGGTAAATAGGGGGAAATAAGTAAAGCAAGCTGGTATGACTACAAAAACTTGAAATTCGGTATATGTACTAGAGGCAAAGGCCTCAGATTTTTTAGTAATATATTTCAGCCCCCACCACCCCTACTCCATTATTAAAAGGGTTGATAAAATAAAATTGAAATATTCATTTGAAAGTTGGTACTCGTATGAATTATAACGACATCTGGAACTAGATTATACTTTGAGATGATTCCGTTGAAGGGTTGGGGGTTAAATAGGGGTATATAGGGGAAAATAAGTAAAGCAAGCTGGTAAAAGTACATAAATTTGGGATTTGGTGGATATACTAGAAGCGAAGGTCTCAGGTTTTTGCATTAGTATTTTCCATCTCCCGACCACCCCCACTCCCTTATTATAAGAGTTGATAAAATTAAATTTAAATTTTCACTTGAAATTTGTTACATTTATGTATTATAACTACAGCTGAAACTAGATTATCTTTTGACATGATTGCGTTGAAGGAGTGGGTGTTAAATAGGGGAAAATAAGTAAAGCAGGCTGGTAAGACTACAGAAACTTGAAATTCGGTGTATGTGCTAGAAGCCGAGGTCTCAGATTATTTATAATATTTTTCAACCCCCACCACCTCTACTTCAATATTAAAAGGGTTGATAAAATAAAATTGAGATATTCATTTGAAATTTGGTACACACATGAATTATAACGACATCTGGAACTAGATTATACTTTGAGATGATTCCGTTGAAGGATTGGGGGTCATTTAGGGGTAAATAGGGGGAAATAAGTAAAGCAAGTTGGTATGAGTACAGAAACTTGAAATTCGGTGTATGTAGTAGAAGCCAAGCCATCAGATTTTTTAATAATATATTTCAGCCCCCCACCACCCCTACTCCATTATTCAAGGGGTTGATAAAATAAAATTGAGATATTCACATAAAATTTAGTACGCATATGTTTTATAACGACATCTGGAACTAGATTATATTTTGAGATGATTCCGTTGTAGGGTTGGGGGTTAAATAGAGGTATATAAGGGAAAATAAGTAAAGCAAGCTGGTAAAAGTACAGAAATTTGTGATTTGGTGTATGTACTAGCAGCGAACGTCTCAGGTTTTTTATTAGTATTTTCCATCCCCCCACCACCCCCACTCCCTTATTAAAAGAGTTGATAATATTAAATTTAAATTTTCACTTGAAATTTGACACATTTATGTATTATAACTATATCTGAAACTTGATTATATTTTGACATGATTGCGTTGAAGGAGCAGTGGTAAGTAGAGGTAAATAGGGAAAAATAAGTAAAGCAAGCTGGTAAGAGTACTGCAACTTGAAATTCGGTGTATGTCCTAGAAGCCAAGGCCTCAGATTTTTTAATAATATTTTTCATCCCTACCACTACCCTTACTACATTATTAAAGGGGTTGATTGAATATTGAGATATTCGCTTGTAATTTGGTAGACGTATTATAACGACATCTGGAACTAGATTATATTTTGGGATGATTCCGTAGAAGGGAATAAGGAAATCAAGCTGGTAAGAGTACAGAAATTTGGGATTCGGTGTATATACTAGAAACCAAGGCCTCAGATTTCTTTCTAATATTTTTCAAACTCCACCACCTCCGCTTCATTATTAATAGGATTGATAACATCAAATTGAGATATTCACTTGAAAGTTAGTACACGTTTGTATTGTAGTGACATCTGATTGAGATGACTCCATTGAAGGAGTCGGAGGTGGTAGGTTGTAAATAGTGGAAAATAAGTAGGGTAAACTAGAAACTTCATTTTTAGCGTATATGGTAGAAACCAACTTCTCAAACTTTTCTATTACATCTGCCCGGAATATTATTAAAATTCTATGACCAATAATTTCCACATACTGGAGTGCAAATATGGTCAAGATGTTTCCTTTAAAGTGACTTGAATGAACAATCTGGATGTGGAAGTAGTGATTCCTTAGGCAGCGGTTTTTCTATATAACTTTTTCCGATCAGACGAAGTTTAGGTTTTGATTCACTACGAGTTCTCCTATGAAAATTTACATGTTAGTCCATTTTGCTGGATAACGATTGATTTTATGAAAAGTTCATATAGAGTCATTCCAAACCAACTCGTCGAGACCTATAAAATTGGTAAATAACATATTCTGAATAGACGAAGTTCAGTTTTCGTCTTATTGCGGGCTAACATGAAAATCCACTATTCACCCATTTTACTCGGTAACGGTTGATTTTACGCCAATATCTTATAGAACCATTTCGATCCGCCTCATCACGGCGGATAATTTTTCTATATAACTTTTTCCGATCAGACGAAGTTTAGGTTTTGATTCACTACGAGCTCTGCATCGAAAATTTACATGTTAGTCCATTTTGCTGGATAACAATTGATTTTATGAGAAATTTATACAGAGTCATTTCAAACCAATACGTCGAGACCGATAAAATGGTAAATAACATTTTCTGAATAGACGAAGTTCAGTTTTCGTCTTATTACGGGCTGACATGAAAATTCATTATTCACAAATTTTACTCGGTAACTGTTGATTTTAGGCCAATATCTTATAGAACCATTTCAAATCGCCTCATCAAGGCGGATAATTTTTCTATATAACTTTTTCCGAACAGACGAAGTTTAGGTTTTGATTTACTACGAGCTCTCCTATGAAAATTTACATGTTAGTCCATTTTGCTGGATAACAATTGATTTTATGAAAAATTCATACAGTCATTTCAAACCAACTCGTCGAGACCTATAAAATTCGTAAATAACATTTTCTGAATAGACGAAGTTCAGTTTTCGTCTTATTACGGGCTGACATGAAAATTCATTATTCACCCATTTTACTCGGTAACGGTTGATTTTATGCCAATATCTTATAGAACCATTTCGAACCGCTTCATCACGGTGGATAATTTTTCTATATAACTTTTTCCGATCAGACGAAGTTTAGGTTTTGATTCACTACGAGCTCTCCTATGAAAATTTACATGTTAGTCCATTTTGCTGGATAACAATTGATTTTATGAAAAATTAATACAGAGTCATTTCAAACCAACTCGTCGAGACCTATAAAATTGGTAAATAACATTTTCTGAATAGGCAAAGTTCAGTTTTCGTCTTATTACGGGCTGACATGAAAATTCATTATTCACCCATTTTACTCGGTAACGGTTAATTTTACGCCAATATCTTATAGAACCATTTCTAACCGCCTTATCACGGCGGATAATTTTTCTATATAACTTTTTCCGATCAGACGAAGTATAGGTTTTGATTCACTACGAGCTCTCCTATGAAAATTTACATGTTAGTCCATTTTGCTGGATAACAATTGATATTATGAAAAATTCATACAGTCATTTCAAACCAACTCGTCGAGACCTATAAAATTGGTAAATAACATTTTCTGAATAGACGAAGTTCAGTTTTCGTCTTATTACGGGCTGACATGAAAATTCATTATTCACCCATTTTACTCGGTAACGGTTGATTTTACGCCAATATCTTATAGAACCATTTCGAACCGCTTCATCACGGTGGATAATTTTTCTATATAACTTTTTCCGATCAGATGAAGTTTAGGATTTGATTCACTACGAGCTCTCCTATGAAAATTTACATGTTAGTCCATTTTGCTGGATAACAATTGATTTTATGAAAAATTCATACAGAGTCATTTCAAACCAACTCGTCGAGACCTATAAAATTGGTAAATAACATTTTCTGAGACGAAGTTCAGTTTTCGTCTTATTACGGGCTGACATGAAAATTCATTATTCACCCATTGTACTCGGTAACGGTTGATTTTACGCCAATATCTTATAGAACCATTTCGAACTGCCTCAACACGGCGGATAATTTTTCTATATAACTTTTTCCGATCAGACGAAGTATAGGTTTTGATTCACTACGAGCTCTCCTATGAAAATTTACATGTTAGTCCATTTTGCTGGATAACAATTGATTTTATGAAAAATTAATACAGAGTCATTTCAAACCAACTAGTCGAGACCTATAAAATTGGTAAATAACATTTTCTGAATAGACAAAGTTCAGTTTTCGTCTTATTACGGGCTGACATGAAAATTCATTATTCACCCATTTTACTCGGTAACGGTTGATTTTACGCCAATATCTTATAGAACCATTTCGAATCGCCTCATCAAGGCGGATAATTTTTCTATATAACTTTTTCCGAACAGACAAAGTTTAGGTTTTGATTCACTACGAGCTCTCCTATGAAAATTTACATGTTAGTCCATTTTCCTGGATAACAATTGATTTTATGAAAAATTTATACAGAGTCATTTCAAACCAATATGTCGAGACCGATAAAATGGTAAATAACATTTTCTGAATAGACGAAGCTCAGTTTTCGTCTTATTACGGCCTGACATGAAAATTCAACATTCACCCATTTTACTCGGTAACGGTTGATTTTACGCCAATATCTTATAGAACCATTTCGAACCGCCTCATCAAGGCGGATAATTTTTCTATATAACTTTTTCCGATCAGACGAAGTTTAGGTTTTGATTCACTACGAGCTCTTCTATGAAAATTTACATGTTAGTCCATTTTGCTGGATAACAATTGATTTTATGAAAAATTCATACAGAGTCATTTCAAACCAACTCGTCGAGACCTATAAAATTCGTAAATAACATTTTCTGAATAGACGAAGTTCAGTTTTCGTCTTATTACGGGCTGACATGAAAATTCACTATTCACCCATTTTACTCGGTAACGGTTGATTTTACGCCAATATCTTATAGAACCATTTCGAACCGCCTCATCACGGCGGATAATTTTTCTATATAACTTTTTCCGATCAGACGAAGTTTAGGTTTTGATTCACTACGAGTTCTCCTATGAAAATTTACATGTAAGTCCATTTTGCTGGATAACAATTGATATTATGAAAAATTCACACAAAGTCATTTCAAACCAACTCGTCGAGACCTATAAAATTGGTAAATAACATTTTCTGAATAGACGAAGTTCAGTTTTCGTCTTATTACCGGCTGACATGAAAACTCATTACTCAACCATTTTACTCGGTAACGGTTGATTTTACGCCAATATCTTATAGGACAATTTCGAACCGCCTCATAAAGGCGGATAATTTTTCTATATAACTTTTTCCGAACAGGCGAAGTTTAGGTTTTGATTCAATCCGAGCTCTCCTATGAAAATTTACATGTTAGTCCATTTTGATGGTTAACAATTGATTTTATGAAAAATTCATACAGAGTCATTTCAAACCAAATCGTCGAGTCCGATAAAATTGGTAAATAACATTTTCTGAATAGACGAAGTTCAGTTTTCGTCTTATTACGGGCTGACTTGAAAATTCACTATTCACCCATTTTACTCGGTAACGGTTGATTTTACGCCAATATCTTATAGAACCATTTCGAACCGCCTCATCAAGGCGGATAATTTTTCTATATAGCTTTTTCCGAACAGACGAAATTTAGGTTTTGATTCACTACGAGCTCTCCTATGAAAATTTACATGTTAGTCCATTTTGCTGGATAACAATTGATTTTATGAAAAATTCATAGAGATTCATTTCAAACCAACTCGTCGAGACCTATAAAATTGGTAAATAACATTTTCTGAGACGAAGTTCAGTTTTCGTCTTATTACGGGCTGACATGAAAATTCATTATTCACCCATTATACTCGGTAACAGTTGATTTTACGCCAATATCTTATAGAATCATTTCGAACCGCCTCATCACGGCGGATAATTTTTCTATATAACTTTTTCCGATCAGACGAATTTTAGGTTTTGATTCACTACGAGCTCTCCTATGAAAATTTACATGTTATTCCACTTTGCCGGATAGCAATTGATTTTATGAAAAATTCACAGAGAGTCATTTCAAACCAACTCGTCGAGACCTATAAAATTGGTAAATAACATTTTCTGAATAGACGAAGTTCAGTTTTCGTCTTATTACGGGCTGACATGAAAATTCACTATTCACCCATTTTACTCGGTAACTGTTGATTTTACGCCAATATCTTATAGAACCATTTCAAATCGCCTCATCAAGGCGGATAATTTTTATATATAACTTTTTCCGAACAGACGAAGTTTAGGTTTTGATTTACTACGAGCTCTCCTATGAAAATTTACATGTTAGTCCATTTTGCTGGATAACAATTGATTTTATGAAAAATTCATACAGAGTCATTTCAATCCAACTCGTCGGGTCCGATAAAATTGGTAAATAACATTTTCTGAATAGACGAAGTTCAGTTTTCGTCTTATTACGGGCTGAAATGAAAATTCACTATTCACCCATTTTACTCGGTAACTGTTGATTTTACGCCAATATCTAATAGAACCATTTCAAATCGCCTCATCAAGGCGGATAATTTTTCTATATAACTTTTTCCGAACAGACGAAGTTTAGGTTTTGATTTACTACGAGCTCTCCTATGAAAATTTACATGTTAGTCCATTTTGCTGGATAACAATTGATTTTATGAAAAATTCATACAGAGTCATTTCAAACCAACTCGTCGAGACCTATAAAATTGGTAAATAACATTTTCTGAATAGACGAAGTTCAGTTTTCGTCTTATTACGGGCTGACATGAAAATTCATTATTCACCCATTTTACTCGGTAACGGTTGATTTTACGCCAATATCTTATAGAACCATTTCGAACCGCTTCATCACGGTGGATAATTTTTCTATATAACTTTTTCCGATCAGACGAAGTTTAGGTTTTGATTCACTACGAGCTCTCCTATGAAAATTTACATGTTAGTCCATTTTGCTGGATAACAATTGATTTTATGAAAAATTAATACAGAGTCATTTCAAACCAACTAGTCGAGACCTATAAAATTGGTAAATAACATTTTCTGAATAGACAAAGTTCAGTTTTCGTCTTATTACGGGCTGACATGAAAATTCATTATTCACCCATTTTACTCGGTAACGGTTGATTTTACGCCAATATCTTATAGAACCATTTCGAACCGCCTCATCACGGCGGATAATTTTTCTATATAACTTTTTCCGATCAGACGAAGTTTAGGTTTTGATTCACTACGAGTTCTCCTATGAAAATTTACATGTAAGTCCATTTTGCTGGATAACAATTGATATTATGAAAAATTCATGCAAAGTCATTTCAAACCAACTCGTCGAGACCTATAAAATTGGTAAATAACATTTTCTGAATAGACGAAGTTCAGTTTTCGTCTTATTACGGGCTGACATGAAAATTCACTATTCACCCATTTTACTCGGTAACTGTTGATTTTACGCCAATATCTTATAGAACCATTTCGAACCGCCTTATCACGGCGGATAATTTTTCTATATAACTTTTTCCGATCAGACGAAGTTTAGGTTTTGATTCACTACGAGCTCTCCTATGAAAATATACATGTTAGTCCATTTTGCTGGATAACAATTGATTTTATGAAAAATTCATACAGAGTCATTTCAATCCAACTCGTCGAGTCCGATAAAATTGGTAAATAACATTTTCTGAATAGACGAAGTTCAGTTTTCGTCTTATTACGGGCTGACATGAAAATTCACTATTCACCCATTTTACTCGGTAACTGTTGATTTTACGCCAATATCTTATAGAACCATTTCGAATCGCCTCATCAAGGCGGATAATTTTTCTATATAACTTTTTCCGAACAGACGAAGTTTAGGTTTTGATTCACTACGAGCTCTCCTATGAAAATTTACATGTTAGTCCATTTTCCTGGATAACAATTGATTTTATGAAAAATTTATACAGAGTCATTTCAAACCAATATGTCGAGACCGATAAAATGGTAAATAACATTTTCTGAATAGACGAAGCTCAGTTTTCGTCTTATTACGGCCTGACATGAAAACTCATTACTCAAACATTTTACTCGGTAACGGTTGATTTTACGCCAATATCTTATAGGACCATTTCGAACCGCCTCATAAAGGCGGATAATTTTTCTATATAACTTTTTCCGAACAGGCGAAGTTTAGGTTTTGATTCACTACGAGCTCTCCTATGAAAATTTACATGTTAGTCCATTTTGATGGTTAACAATTGATTTTATGAAAAATTCATACAGAGTCATTTCAAACCAAATCGTCGAGTCCGATAAAATTGGTAAATAACATTTTCTAAATAGACGAAGTTCAGTTTTCGTCTTATTACGGGCTGACTTGAAAATTCACTATTCACCCATTTTACTCGGTAACGGTTGATTTTACGCCAATATCTTATAGAACCATTTCGAACCGCCTCATCAAGGCGGATAATTTTTCTATATAACTTTTTCCGAACAGACGAAATTTAGGTTTTGATTCACTACGAGCTCTCCTATGAAAATTTACATGTTAGTCCATTTTGCTGGATAACAATTGATTTTATGAAAAATTCATAGAGAGTCATTTCAAACCAACTCGTCGAGACCTATAAAATTGGTAAATAACATTTTCTGAGACGAAGTTCAGTTTTCGTCTTATTACGGGCTGACATGAAAATTCATTATTCACCCATTATACTCGGTAACAGTTGATTTTACGCCAATATCTTATAGAACCATTTCGAACCGCCTCATCACGGCGGATAATTTTTCTATATAACTTTCTCCGATCAGACGAATTTTAGGTTTTGATTCACTACGTGCTCTCCTATGAAAATTTACATGTTAGTCCATTTTGCCGGATAGCAATTGATTTTATGAAAAATTCACAAAGAGTCATTTCAAACCAACTCGTCGAGACCAAAAAATTGGTAAATAACATTTTCTGAATAGATGAAGTTCAGTTTTCGTCTTATTACGGGCTGACATGAAAATTCATTATTCACCCATTTTACTCGGTAACGGTTGATTTTACGTCAATATCTTATAGAACCATTTCGAACCGCCTTATCACGGCGGATAATTTTTCTATATAACTTTTTCCGATCAGACGAAGTTTAGGTTTTGATTCACTACGAGTTCTCCTATGAAAATTTACATGTAAGTCCATTTTGCTGGATAACAATTGATATTATGAAAAATTCATACAAAGTCATTTCAAACCAACTCGTCGAGACCTATAAAATTGGTAAATAACATTTTCTGAATAGACGAATTTCAGTTTTCGTCTTATTACCGGCTGACTTGAAAATTCACTATTCACCCATTTTACTTGGTAACGGTTGATTTTACGCCAATATCTTATAGAACCATTTCGAACCGCCTCATCAAGGCGGATAATTTTTCTATATAACTTTTTCCGAACAAACGAAATTTAGGATTTGATTCACTACGAGCTCTCCTATGAAAATTTACATGTTAGTCCATTTTGCTGGATAACAATTGATTTTATGAAAAATTCATACAGAGTCATTTCAAACCAACTCGTCGAGACCTATAAAATTGGTAAATAACATTTTCTGAGACGAAGTTCAGTTTTCGTCTTATTACGGGCTGACATGAAAATTCATTATTCACCCATTGTACTCGGTAACGGTTGATTTTACGCCAATATCTTATAGAACCATTTCGAACCGCCTCATCACGGCGGATAATTTTTCTATATAACTTTTTCCGATCAGACGGAGTTTAGGTTTTGATTCACTACGAGCTCTCCTATGAAAATTTACATGTTAGTCCATTTTGCTGGATAACAATTGATTTTATGAAAAATTCATACAGAGTCATTTCAAACCAACTCGTCGAGACCTATAAAATTGGTAAATAACATTTTCTGAATAGGCAAAGTTCAGTTTTCGTCTTATTACGGGCTGACATGAAAATTCATTATTCACCCATTTTACTCGGTAACGGTTAATTTTACGCCAATATATTATAGAACCATTTCGAACCGCCTTATCACGGCGGATAATTTTTCTATATAACTTTTTCCGATCAGACGAAGTTTAGGTTTTGATTCACTACGAGCTCTCCTATGAAAATATACATGTTAGTCCATTTTGCTGGATAACAATTGATTATATGAAAAATTCATACAGAGTCATTTCAAACCAACTCTTCGAGTCCGATAAAATTGGTAAATAACATTTTCTGAATAGACGAAGTTCAGTTTTCGTCTTATTACGGGCTGACATGAAAATTCATTATTCACCCATTTTACTCGGTAACGGTTGATTTTATGCCAATATCTTATAGAACCATTTCGAACCGCTTCCTCACGGTGGATAATTTTTCTATATAACTTTTTCCGATCAGACGAAGTTTAGGTTTTGATTCACTACGAGCTCTCCTATGAAAATATACATGTTAGTCCATTTTGCTGGATAACAATTGATTTTATGAAAAATTCATACAGTCATTTCAAACCAACTCGTCGAGACCTATAAAATTCGTAAATAACATTTTCTGAATAGACGAAGTTCAGTTTTCGTCTTATTACGGGCTGACATGAAAATTCATTATTCACCCATTTTACTCGGTAACGGTTGATTTTATGACAATATCTTATAGAACCATTTCGAACCGCTTCATCACGGTGGATAATTTTTCTATATAACTTTTTCCGATCAGACGAAGTTTAGGTTTTGATTCACTACGAGCTCTCCTATGAAAATTTACATGTTAGTCCATTTTACTGGATAACAATTGATTTTATGAAAAATTAATACAGAGTCATTTCAAACCAACTCGTCGAGACCCATAAAATTGGTAAATAACATTTTCTGAATAGGCAAAGTTCAGTTTTCGTCTTATTACGGGCTGACATGAAAATTCATTATTCACCCATTTTACTCGGTAACGGTTAATTTTACGCCAATATCTTATTGAACCATTTCGAACCGCTTCATCACGGTGGATAATTTTTCTATATAACTTTTTCCGATCAGATGAAGTTTAGGTTTTGATTCACTACGAGCTCTCCTATGAAAATTTACATGTTAGTCCATTTTGCTGGATAACAATTGATTTTATGAAAAATTCATACAGTCATTTCAAACCAACTCGTCGAGACCTATAAAATTGGTAAATAACATTTTCTGAATAGACGAAGTTCAGTTTTCGTCTTATTACGGGCTGACATGAAAATTCATTATTCACCCATTTTACTCGGTAACTGTTGATTTTACGCCAATATCTTATAGAACCATTTCGAACCGCTTCATCACGGTGGATAATTTTTCTATATAACTTTTTCCGATCAGATGAAGTTTAGGTTTTGATTCACTACGAGCTCTCCTATGAAAATTTACATGTTAGTCCATTTTGCTGGATAACAATTGATTTTATGAAAAATTAATACAGAGTCATTTCAAACCAACTAGTCGAGATCTATAAAATTGGTAAATAACATTTTCTGAATAGACGAAGTTCAGTTTTCGTCTTATTACCGGCTGACATGAAAACTCATTACTCACCCATTTTACTCGGTAACGGTTGATTTTACGCCAATATCTTATAGGACCATTTCGAACCGCATCATAAAGGCGGATAATTTTTCTATATAACTTTTTCCGAACAGGCGAAGTTTAGGTTTTGATTCAATCCGAGCTCTCCTATGAAAATTTACATGTTAGTCCATTTTGATGGTTAACAATTGATTTTATGAAAAATTCATACAGAGTCATTTCAAACCAAATCGTCGAGTCCGATAAAATTGGTAAATAACATTTTCTGAATAGACGAAGTTCAGTTTTCGTCTTATTACGGGCTGACATGAAAATTCATTATTCACCCATTGTACTCGGTAACGGTTGATTTTACGCCAATATCTTATAGAACCATTTCGAACCGCCTCATCACGGCGGATAATTTTTCTATATAACTTTTTCCGATCAGACGGAGTTTAGGTTTTGATTCACTACGAGCTCCCCTATGAAAATTTACATGTTAGTCCATTTTGCTGGATAACAATTGATTTTATGAAAAATTCATACAGAGTCATTTCAAACCAACTCGTCGAGACCTATAAAATTGGTAAATAACATTTTCTGAATAGGCAAAGTTCAGTTTTCGTCTTATTACGGGCTGACATGAAAATTCATTATTCACCCATTTTACTCGGTAACGGTTAATTTTACGCCAATATATTATAGAACCATTTCGAACCGCCTTATCACGGCGGATAATTTTTCTATATAACTTTTTCCGATCAGACGAAGTTTAGGTTTTGATTCACTACGAGTTCTCCTATGAAAATTTACATGGTAGTCCATTTTGCTGGATAACAATTGATATTATGAAAAATTCATACAAAGTCATTTCAAAACAACTCGTCGAGACCTATAAAATTGGTAAATAACATTTTCTGAATAGACGAAGTTCAGTTTTCGTCTTATTACCGGCTGACTTGAAAATTCACTATTCACCCATTTTACTTGGTAACGGTTGATTTTACGCCAATATCTTATAGAACCATTTCGAACCGCCTCATCAAGGCGGATAATTTTTCTATATAACTTTTTCCGAACAGACGAAATTTAGGATTTGATTCACTACGAGCTCTCCTATGAAAATTTACATGTTAGTCCATTTTGCTGGATAACAATTGATTTTATGAAAAATTCATACAGACTCATTTCAAACCAACTCGTCGAGACCTATAAAATTGGTAAATAACATTTTCTGAATAGACGAAGTTCAGTTTTCGTCTTATTACGGGCTGACATGAAAATTCACTATTCACCCATTTTACTTACATGTTAGTCCATTTTGCTGGATAACAATTGATTTTATGAAAAATTCATACAAAGTCATTTCAAACGAACTCGTCGAGACCAATAAAATTGGTAAATAACATTTTCTGAATAGACGAAGTTCAGTTTTCGTCTTATTACCGGCTGACATGAAAATTCATTACTCACCCATTTTACTCGGTAACGGTTGATTTTACGCCAATATCTTATAGAACCATTTCGAACCGCCTCATATAGGCGGATAATTTTTCTATATAACTTTTTCCGAACAGGCGAAGTTTAGGTTTTGATTCACTACGAGCTCTCCTATGAAAATTTACATGTTAGTCCATTTTGCTGGATAACAATTGATTTTATGAAAAATTCATACAAAGTCATTTCAAACCAACTCGTCGAGACCAATAAAATTGGTAAATAACATTTTCTGAATAGACGAAGTTCAGTTTTCGTCTTATTACCGGCTGACATGAAAATTCACTACTCACCCATTTTACTCGGTAACGGTTGATTTTACGCCAATATCTTATAGAACCATTTCGAACCGCCTCATATAGGCGGATAATTTTTCTATATAACTTTTTCCGAACAGGCGAAGTTTAGGTTTTGATTCACTACGAGCTCTCCTATGAAAATTTACATGTTAGTCCATTTTGCTGGATAACAATTGATTTTATGAAAAATTCGTACAGACTTATTTCAAACCAACTCGTCGAGACCTATAAAATTGGTAAATAACATTTTCTGAATAGACGAAGTTCAGTTTTCGTCTTATTACGGGCTGACATGAAAATTCACTATTCACCCATTTTACTCGGTAACGGTTGATTTTACGCCAATATCTTATAGAACGATTTCGAACCGCCTCATCACGGCGGATAGTTTTTCTATATAATTTTTTCCGATCAGACGAAGTTTAGGTTTTGATTCACTACGAGCTATCCTATGAAAATTTACATGTTAGTCCATTTTGCTGGATAACAATTGATTTTATGAAAAATTCACACAGAATCATTTCAAATCAACTCGTCGAGACCTATAAAATTGGTAAATAACATTTTCTGAATAGACGAAGTTCAGTTTTCGTCTTATTACGGGCTGACATGAAAATTCACTATTCACCCATTTTACTCGGTAACGGTTGATTTTACGCCAATATCTTATAGAACGATTTCGAACCGCCTCATCACGGCGGATAGTTTTTCTATATAATTTTTTCCGATTAGACGAAGTTTAGGTTTTGATTCACTACGAGCTCTCCTATGAAAATTTACATGTTAGTCCATTTTGCTGGATAACAATTGATTTTATGAAAAATTCATACAAAGTCATTTCAAACCAACTCGTCGAGACCTATAAAATTGGTAAATAACATTTTCTGAATAGACGAAGTTCAGTTTTCGTCTTATTACGGGCTGACATGAAAATTCAATATTCACCCATTTTACTCGGTAACAGTTGTTTTTGCGCCAATATCTTATAGAACCATTTCGAACTGCCTCATCACGGCGGATAATTTTTCTATATAACTTTTTCCGATCAGACGAAGTTTAGGTTTTGATTCACTACGTGCTCTGCTCTCCTATGAAAATTTACATGTTAGTCCATTTTGCTGGATAACAATTGATTTTATGAAAAATTCATACAGAATCATTTCAAACCAACTCGTCGAGACCTATAAAATTGGTAAATAACATTTTCTGAATAGACGAAGTTCAGTTTTCGTCTTATTACGGGCTGACATGAAAATTCAATATTCACCCATTTTACTCGGTAACGGTTGTTTTTACGCCAATATCTTATGGAACCATTTCGAACTGCCTCATCACGGCGGATAATTTTTCTATATAACTTTTTCCGATCAGACGAAGTTTAGGTTTTGATTCACTACGAGCTCTGCTATGAAAATTTACATGTTAGTCCATTTTGCTGGATAACAATTGATTTTATGAAAAATTCATACAGGGTCATTTTAAACCAACTCGTCGAGACCTATGAAATTGGTAAATAACATTTTCTGAATAGACGAAGTTCAGTTTTCGTCTTATTACGGGCTGACATGAAAATTCATTATTCACCCATTTTACTCGGTATCGGTTGATTTTATGCCAATATCTTATAGAACCATTTCGAACCGCTTCATCACGGTGGATAATTTTTCTATATAACTTTTTCCGATCAGACGAAGTTTAGGTTTTGATTCACTACGAGCTCTCCTATGAAAATTTACATGTTAGTCCATTTTGCTGGATAACAATTGATTTTATGAAAAATTCATACAGACTCATTTCAAACCAACTCGTCGAGACCTATAAAATTGGTAAATAACATTTTCTGAATAGACGAAGTTCAGTTTTCGTCTTATTACGGGCTGACATGAAAATTCACTATTCACCCATTTTACTTACATGTTAGTCCATTTTGCTGGATAACAATTGATTTTATGAAAAATTCATACAAAGTCATTTCAAACGAACTCGTCGAGACCTATAAAATTGGTAAATAACATTTTCTGAATAGGCAAAGTTCAGTTTTCGTCTTATTACGGGCTGACATGAAAATTCAATATTCACCCATTTTCCTCGGTAACGGTTGATTTTACGCCAATATCTTATAAAGCCATTTCGAACCGCCTCATCAAGGCGGATAATTTTTCTATATAACTTTTTCCGATCAGACGAAGTTTAGGTTATGATTCACTACGAGCTCTCCTATGAAAATTTACATGTTAGTCCATTTTGCTGGATAACAATTGATTTTATGAAAAATTCATACAGACTCATTTCAAACCAACTCGTCGAGACCTATAAAATTGGTAAATAACATTTTCTGAATAGACGAAGTTCAGTTTTCGTCTTATTACGGGCTGACATGAAAATTCACTATTCACCCATTTTACTCGGTAACGGTTGATTTTACGCCAATATCTTATAGAACCATTTCGAACCGCCTCATCACGGCGGATAGTTTTTCTATATAATTTTTTCCGATCAGACGAAGTTTAGGTTTTGATTCACTACGAGCTCTCCTATGAAAATTTACATGTTAGTCCATTTTGCTGGATAACAATTGATTTTATGAAAAATTCACACAGAATCATTTCAAACCAACTCGTCGAGACCTATAAAATTGGTAAATAACATTTTCTGAATAGACGAAGTTCAGTTTTCGTCTTATTACGGGCTGACATGAAAATTCAATATTCACCCATTTTACTCGGTAACGGTTGATTTTACGCCAATATCTTATAGAACCATTTCGAACTGCCTCATCACGGCGGATAATTTTTCTATATAACTTTTTCCGATCAGACGAAGTTTAGGTTTTGATTCACTTCGAGCTCTGCTATGAAAATTTACATGTTAGTCCATTTTGCTGGATAACAATTGATTTTATGAAAAATTCACACAGAATCATTTCAAACCAACTCGTCGAGACCTATAAAATTGGTAAATAACATTTTCTGAATAGACGAAGTTCAGTTTTCGTCTTATTACGGGCTGACATGAAAATTCAATATTCACCCATTTTACTCGGTAACGGTTGATTTTACGCCAATATCTTATAGAACCATATCGAACTGCCTCATCACGGCGGATAATTTTTCTATATAACTTTTTCCGATCAGACGAAGTTTAGGTTTTGATTCACTACGAGCTCTCCTATGAAAATTTACATGTTAGTCCATTTTGTTATAAAATTGGTAAATAACATTTTCTGAATAGACGAAGTTCAGTTTTCGTCTTATTACGAGCTGACATGAAAATTCACTATTCACCCATTTTACTCGGTAACGGTTGATTTTACGCCAATATCTTATAGAACGATTTCGAACCGCCTCATCACGGCGGATAGTTTTTCTATATAATTTTTTCCGATCAGACGAAGGTTAGGTTTTGATTCACTACGTGCTCTGCTCTCCTATGAAAATTTACATGTTAGTCCATTTTGCTGGATAACAATTGATTTTATGATAAATTCATTCAGAATCATTTCAAACCAACTCGTCGAGACCTATAAAATTGGTAAATAACATTTTCTGAATAGACGATGTTCAGTTTTCGTCTTATTACGGGCTGACATGAAAATTCAATATTCACCCATTTTACTCGGTAACGGTTGATTTTACGCCAATATCTTATAGAACCATTTCGAACTGCCTCATCACGGCGGATAATTTTTCTATATAACTTTTTCCGATCAGACGAAGTTTAGGTTTTGATTCACTACGAGCTCTGCTATGAAAATTTACATGTTAGTCCATTTTGCTGGATAACAATTGATTTTATGAAAAATTCATACAGGGTCATTTCAAACGGAACTCGTCGAGACCTATAAAATTGGTAAATAACATTTTCTGAATAGGCAAAGTTCAGTTTTCGTCTTATTACGGGCTGACATGAAAATTCATTATTCACCCATTTTACTCGGTAACGGTTAATTTTACGCCAATATCTTATAGAACCATTTCGAACCGCCTTATCACGGCGGATAATTTTTCTATATAACTTTTTCCGATCAGACGAAGTTTAGGTTTTGATTCACTACGAGCTCTCCTATGAAAATATACATGTTAGTCCATTTTGCTGGATAACAATTGATTTTATGAAAAATTCATACAGAGTCATTTCAAACCAACTCGTCGAGTCCGATAAAATTAGTAAATAACATTTTCTGAATAGACGAAGTTCAGTTTTCGTCTTATTACGGGCTGAGATGAAAATTCACTATTCACCCATTTTACTCGGTAACTGTTGATTTTACGCCAATATCTTATAGAACCATTTCAAATCGCCTCATCAAGGCGGATAATTTTTCTATATAACTTTTTCCGAACAGACGAAGTTTAGGTTTTGATTCACTACGAGCTCTCCTATGAAAATTTACATGTTAGTCCATTTTGCTGGATAACAATTGATTTTATGAAAAATTCATACAAAGTCATTTCAAACCAACTCGTCGAGACCAATAAAATTGGTAAATAACATTTTCTGAATAGACGAAGTTCAGTTTTCGTCTTATTACCGGCTGACATGAAAATTCATTACTCACCCATTTTACTCGGTAACGGTTGATTTTACGCCAATAACTTATAGAACCATTTCGAACCGCCTCATAAAGGCGGATAATTTTTCTATATAACTTTTTCCGAACAGGCGAAGTTTAGGTTTTGATTCACTACGAGCTCTCCTATGAAAATTTACATGTAAGTCCATTTTGCTGGATAACAATTGATATTATGAAAAATTCATACAAAGTCATTTCAAAACAACTCGTCGAGACCTATAAAATTGGTAAATAACATTTTCTGAATAGACGAAGTTCAGTTTTCGTCTTATTACCGGCTGACTTGAAAATTCACTATTCACCCATTTTACTTGGTAACGGTTGATTTTACGCCAATATCTTATAGAACCATTTCGAACCGCCTCATCAAGGCGGATAATTTTTCTATATAACTTTTTCCGAACAGACGAAATTTAGGATTTGATTCACTACGAGCTCTCCTATGAAAATTTACATGTTAGTCCATTTTGCTGGATAACAATTGATTTTATGAAAAATTCATACAGAGTCATTTCAAACCAACTCGTCGAGACCTATAAAATTGGTAAATAACATTTTCTGAGACGAAGTTCAGTTTTCGTCTTATTACGGGCTGACATGAAAATTCATTATTCACCCATTGTACTCGGTAACGGTTGATTTTACGCCAATATCTTATAGAACCATTTCGAACCGCCTCATCACGGCGGATAATTTTTCTATATAACTTTTTCCGATCAGACGAAGTTTAGGTTTTGATTCACTACGAGCTCTCCTATGAAAATTTACATGTTAGTCCATTTTGCTGGATAACAATTGATTTTATGAGAAATTTATACAGAGTCATTTCAGACCAATACGTCGAGACCGATAAAATGGTAAATAACATTTTCTGAATAGACGAAGTTCAGTTTTCGTCTTATTACGGGCTGACATGAAAATTCAATATTCACCCATTTTACTCGGTAACGGTTGATTTTACGCCAATATCTTATAGAGCCATTTCGAACCGCCTCATGAAGGCGGATAATTTTTCTATATAACTTTTTCCGATCAGACGAAGTTTAGGTTATGATTCACTACGAGCTCTCCTATGAAAATTTACACGTTAGTCCATTTTGCTGGATAACAATTGATTTTATGAAAAATTCATACAGACTCATTTCAAACCAACTCGTCGAGACCTATAAAATTGGTAAATAACATTTTCTGAATAGACGAAGTTCAGTTTTCGTCTTATTACGGGCTGACATGAAAATTCACTATTCACCCATTTTACTTACATGTTAGTCCATTTTGCTGGATAACAATTGATTTTATGAAAAATTCATACAAAGTCATTTCAAACCAACTCGTCGAGACCAATAAAATTGGTAAATAACATTTTCTGAATAGACGAAGTTCAGTTTTCGTCTTATTACCGGCTGACATGAAAATTCATTACTCACCCATTTTACTCGGTAACGGTTGATTTTACGCCAATATCTTATAGAACCATTTCGAACCGCCTCATATAGGCGGATAATTTTTCTATATAACTTTTTCCGAACAGGCGAAGTTTAGGTTTTGATTCACTACGAGCTCTCCTATGAAAATTTACATGTTAGTCCATTTTGCTGGATAACAATTGATTTTATGAAAAATTCATACAAAGTCATTTCAAACCAACTCGTCGAGACCAATAAAATTGGTAAATAACATTTTCTGAATAGACGAAGTTCAGTTTTCGTCTTATTACCGGCTGACATGAAAATTCATTACTCACCCATTTTACTCGGTAACGGTTGATTTTACGCCAATATCTTATAGAACCATTTCGAACCGCCTCATATAGGCGGATAATTTTTCTATATAACTTTTTCCGAACAGGCGAAGTTTAGGTTTTGATTCACTACGAGCTCTCCTATGAAAATTTACATGTTAGTCCATTTTGCTGGATAACAATTGATTTTATGAAAAATTCGTACAGACTCATTTCAAACCAACTCGTCGAGACCTATAAAATTGGTAAATAACATTTTCTGAATAGACGAAGTTCAGTTTTCGTCTTATTACGGGCTGACATGAAAATTCACTATTCACCCATTTTACTCGGTAACGGTTGATTTTACGCCAATATCTTATAGAACGATTTCCAACCGCCTCATCACGGCGGATAATTTTTCTATATAACTTTTTCCGATCAGACGAAGTTTAGGTTTTGATTCACTACGTGCTCTGCTCTCCTATGAAAATTTACATGTTAGTCCATTTTGCTGGATAACAATTGATTTTATGAAAAATTCATACAGAATCATTTCAAACCAACTCGTCGAGACCTATAAAATTGGTAAATAACATTTTCTGAATAGACGAAGTTCAGTTTTCGTCTTATTACGGGCTGACATGAAAATTCAATATTCACCCATTTTACTCGGAAACGGTTGTTTTTACGCCAATATCTTATGGAACCATTTCAAACTGCCTCATCACGGCGGATAATTTTTCTATATAACTTTTTCCGATCAGACGAAGTTTAGGTTTTGATTCACTACGAGCTCTGCTATGAAAATTTACATGTTAGTCCATTTTGCTGGATAACAATTGATTTTATGAAAAATTCATACAGGGTCATTTTAAACCATCTCGTCGAGACCTATGAAATTGGTAAATAACATTTTCTGAATAGACGAAGTTCAGTTTTCGTCTTATTACGGGCTGACATGAAAATTCATTATTCACCCATTTTACTCGGTAACGGTTGATTTTATGCCAATATCTTATAGAACCATTTCGAACCGCTTCATCACCGTGGATAATTTTTCTATATAACTTTTTCCGATCAGACGAAGTTTAGGTTTTGATTCACTACGAGCTCTCCTATGAAAATTTACATGTTAGTCCATTTTGATGGATAACAATTGATTTTATGAAAAATTAATACAGAGTCATTTCAAACCAACTCGTCGAGACCTATAAAATTGGTAAATAACATTTTCTGAATAGGCAAAGTTCAGTTTTCGTCTTATTACGGGCTGACATGAAAATTCAATATTCACCCATTTTACTCGGTAACGGTTGATTTTACGCCAATATCTTATAAAGCCATTTCGAACCGCCTCATCAAGGCGGATAATTTTTCTATATAACTTTTTCCGATCAGACGAAGTTTAGGTTATGATTCACTACGAGCTCTCCTATGAAAATTTACATGTTAGTCCATTTTGCTGGATAACAATTGATTTTATGAAAAATTCATACAGACTCATTTCAAACCAACTCGTCGAGACCTATAAAATTGGTAAATAACATTTTCTGAATAGACGAAGTTCAGTTTTCGTCTTATACGGGCTGACATGAAAATTCACTATTCACCCATTTTACTCGGTAACGGTTGATTTTACGCCAATATCTTATAGAACCATTTCGAGCCGCCTCATCAAGGCGGATAATTTTTCAACATAAGTTTTTCCGAACAGACGAAGTTTAGGTTTTGATTCACTACGAGCTCTCCTATGAAAATTTACATGTTAGTCCATTTTGCTGGATAACAATTGATTTTATGAAAAATTCATACAAAGTCATTTCAAACCAACTCGTCGAGACCAATAAAATTGGTAAATAACATTTTCTGAATAGACGAAGTTCAGTTTTCGTCTTATTACCGGCTGACATGAAAATTCATTACTCACCCATTTTACTTGGTAACGGTTGATTTTACGCCAATATCTTATAGAACCATTTCGAACCGCCTCATAAAGGCGGATAATTTTTCTATATAACTTTTTCCGAACAGGCGAAGTTTAGGTTTTGATTCACTACGAGCTCTCCTATGAAAATTTACATGTTAGTCCATTTTGCTGGATAACAATTGATTTTATGAAAAATTCATACAGACTCATTTCAAACCAACTCGTCGAGACCTATAAAATTGGTAAATAACATTTTCTGAATAGACGAAGTTCAGTTTTCGTCTTATTACGGGCTGACATGAAAATTCAATATTCACCCATTTTACTCGGTAACGGTTGATTTTACGCCAATATCTTATAGAACGATTTCGAACCGCCTCATCACGGTGGATAGTTTTTCTATATAATTTTTTCCGATCAGACGAAGTTTAGGTTTTGATTCACTACGAGCTCTCCTATGAAAATTTACATGTTAGTCCATTTTGCTGGATAACAATTGATTTTATGAAAAATTCACACAGAATCATTTCAAACCAACTCGTCGAGACCTATAAAATTGGTAAATAACATTTTCTGAATAGACGAAGTTCAGTTTTCGTCTTATTACGGGCTGACATGAAAATTCAATATTCACCCATTTTACTCGGTAACGGTTGATTTTACGCCAATATCTTATAGAACCATTTCGAACTGCCTCATCACGGCGGATAATTTTTCTATATAACTTTTTCCGATCAGACGAAGTTTAGGTTTTGATTCACTTCGAGCTCTGCTATGAAAATTTACATGTTAGTCCATTTTGCTGGATAACAATTGATTTTATGAAAAATTCACACAGAATCATTTCAAACTAACTCGTCGAGACCTATAAAATTGGTAAATAACATTTTCTGAATAGACGAAGTTCAGTTTTCGTCTTATTACGGGCTGACATGAAAATTCAATATTCACCCATTTTACTCGGTAACGGTTGATTTTACGCCAATATCTTATAGAACCATATCGAACTGCCTCATCACGGCGGATAATTTTTCTATATAACTTTTTCCGATCAGACGAAGTTTAGGTTTTGATTCACTACGAGCTCTCCTATGAAAATTTACATGTTAGTCCATTTTGTTATAAAATTGGTAAATAACATTTTCTGAATAGACGAAGTTCAGTTTTCGTCTTATTACGGGCTGACATGAAAATTCACTATTCACCCATTTTACTCGGTAACGGTTGATTTTACGCCAATATCTTATAGAACGATTTCGAACCGCCTCATCAAGGCGGATAATTTTTCTCTATAACTTTTTCCGATCAGACGAAGTTTAGGTAATGATTCACTACGAGCTCTCCTATGAAAATTTACATGTTAGTCCATTTTGCTGGATAACAATTGATTTTATGAAAAATTCATACAGACTCATTTCAAACCAACTCGTCGAGACCTATAAAATTGGTAAATAACATTTTCTGAATAGACGAAGTTCAGTTTTCGTCTTATTACGGGCTGACATGAAAATTCACTATTCACCCATTTTACTCGGTAACGGTTGATTTTACGCCAATATCTTATAGAACCATTTCGAGCCGCCTCATCAAGGCGGATAATTTTTCAATATAAGTTTTTCCGAACAGACGAAGTTTAGGTTTTGATTCACTACGAGCTCTCCTATGAAAATTTACATGTTAGTCCATTTTGCTGGATAACAATTGATTTTATGAAAAATTCATACAAAGTCATTTCAAACCAACTCGTCGAGACCAATAAAATTGGTAAATAACATTTTCTGAATAGACGAAGTTCAGTTTTCGTCTTATTACCGGCTGACATGAAAATTCATTACTCACCCATTTTACTCGGTAACGGTTGATTTTACGCCAATATCTTATAGAACCATTTCGAACCGCCTCATAAAGGCGGATAATTTTTCTATATAACTTTTTCCGAACAGGCGAAGTTTAGGTTTTGATTCACTACGAGCTCTTCTATGAAAATTTACATGTTAGTCCATTTTGCTGGATAACAATTGATTTTATGAAAAATTCATACAGAGTCATTTCAAACCAACTCGTCGAGACCTATAAAATTCGTAAATAACATTTTCTGAATAGACGAAGTTCAGTTTTCGTCTTATTACGGGCTGACATGAAAATTCACTATTCACCCATTTTACTCGGTAACGGTTGATTTTACGCCAATATCTTATAGAACCATTTCGAACCGCCTCATCACGGCGGATAATTTTTCTATATAACTTTTTCCGATCAGACGAAGTTTAGGTTTTGATTCACTACGAGCTCTCCTATGAAAATATACATGTTAGTCCATTTTGCTGGATAACAATTGATTATATGAAAAATTCATACAGAGTCATTTCAAACCAACTCTTCGAGTCCGATAAAATTGGTAAATAACATTTTCTGAATAGACGAAGTTCAGTTTTCGTCTTATTACGGGCTGACATGAAAATTCATTATTCACAAATTTTACTCGGTAACTGTTGATTTTACGCCAATATCTTATAGAACCATTTCAAATCGCCTCATCAAGGCGGATAATTTTTCTATATAACTTTTTCCGAACAGACGAAGTTTAGGTTTTGATTTACTACGAGCTCTCCTATGAAAATTTACATGTTAGTCCATTTTGCTGGATAACAATTGATTTTATGAAAAATTCATACAGTCATTTCAAACCAACTCGTCGAGACCTATAAAATTCGTAAATAACATTTTCTGAATAGACGAAGTTCAGTTTTCGTCTTATTACGGGCTGACATGAAAATTCATTATTCACCCATTTTACTCGGTAACGGTTGATTTTATGCCAATATCTTATAGAACCATTTCGAACCGCTTCATCACGGTGGATAATTTTTCTATATAACTTTTTCCGATCAGACGAAGTTTAGGTTTTGATTCACTACGAGCTCTCCTATGAAAATTTACATGTTAGTCCATTTTGCTGGATAACAATTGATTTTATGAAAAATTAATACAGAGTCATTTCAAACCAACTCGTCGAGACCTATAAAATTGGTAAATAACATTTTCTGAATAGACAAAGTTCAGTTTTCGTCTTATTACGGGCTGACATGAAAATTCATTATTCACCCATTTTACTCGGTAACGGTTAATTTTACGCCAATATCTTATAGAACCATTTCTAACCGCCTTATCACGGCGGATAATTTTTCTATATAACTTTTTCCGATCAGATGAAGTTTAGGATTTGATTCACTACGAGCTCTCCTATGAAAATTTACATGTTAGTCCATTTTGCTGGATAACAATTGATTTTATGAAAAATTCATACAGAGTCATTTCAAACCAACTCGTCGAGACCTATAAAATTGGTAAATAACATTTTCTGAGACGAAGTTCAGTTTTCGTCTTATTACGGGCTGACATGAAAATTCATTATTCACCCATTGTACTCGGTAACGGTTGATTTTACGCCAATATCTTATAGAACCATTTCGAACTGCCTCAACACGGCGGATAATTTTTCTATATAACTTTTTCCGATCAGACGAAGTATAGGTTTTGATTCACTACGAGCTCTCCTATGAAAATTTACATGTTAGTCCATTTTGCTGGATAACAATTGATTTTATGAAAAATTAATACAGAGTCATTTCAAACCAACTAGTCGAGACCTATAAAATTGGTAAATAACATTTTCTGAATAGACAAAGTTCAGTTTTCGTCTTATTACGGGCTGACATGAAAATTCATTATTCACCCATTTTACTCGGTAACGGTTGATTTTACGCCAATATCTTATAGAACCATTTCGAATCGCCTCATCAAGGCGGATAATTTTTCTATATAACTTTTTCCGAACAGACAAAGTTTAGGTTTTGATTCACTACGAGCTCTCCTATGAAAATTTACATGTTAGTCCATTTTCCTGGATAACAATTGATTTTATGAAAAATTTATACAGTCATTTCAAACCAATATGTCGAGACCGATAAAATGGTAAATAACATTTTCTGAATAGACGAAGCTCAGTTTTCGTCTTATTACGGCCTGACATGAAAATTCAACATTCACCCATTTTACTCGGTAACGGTTGATTTTACGCCAATATCTTATAGAACCATTTCGAACCGCCTCATCAAGGCGGATAATTTTTCTATATAACTTTTTCCGATCAGACGAAGTTTAGGTTTTGATTCACTACGAGCTCTTCTATGAAAATTTACATGTTAGTCCATTTTGCTGGATAACAATTGATTTTATGAAAAATTCATACAGAGTCATTTCAAACCAACTCGTCGAGACCTATAAAATTCGTAAATAACATTTTCTGAATAGACGAAGTTCAGTTTTCGTCTTATTACGGGCTGACATGAAAATTCACTATTCACCCATTTTACTCGGTAACGGTTGATTTTACGCCAATATCTTATAGAACCATTTCGAACCGCCTCATCACGGCGGATAATTTTTCTATATAACTTTTTCCGACCAGACGAAGTTTAGGTTTTGATTCACTACGAGTTCTCCTATGAAAATTTACATGTAAGTCCATTTTGCTGGATAACAATTGATATTATGAAAAATTCATACAAAGTCATTTCAAACCAACTCGTCGAGACCTATAAAATTGGTAAATAACATTTTCTGAATAGACGAAGTTCAGTTTTCGTCTTATTACCGGCTGACATGAAAACTCATTACTCAACCATTTTACTCGGTAACGGTTGATTTTACGCCAATATCTTATAGGACCATTTCGAACCGCCTCATAAAGGCGGATAATTTTTCTATATAACTTTTTCCGAACAGGCGAAGTTTAGGTTTTGATTCAATCCGAGCTCTCTTATGAAAATTTACATGTTAGTCCATTTTGATGGTTAACAATTGATTTTATGAAAAATTCATACAGAGTCATTTCAAACCAAATCGTCGAGTCCGATAAAATTGGTAAATAACATTTTCTGAATAGACGAAGTTCAGTTTTCGTCTTATTACGGGCTGACTTGAAAATTCACTATTCACCCATTTTACTCGGTAACGGTTGATTTTACGCCAATATCTTATAGAACCATTTCGAACCGCCTCATCAAGGCGGATAATTTTACTTCCACATCCACGTAGTGGATTGGAAGTATAGTAATCGCAAAAAAATTTTCAAAAATTTTTATTCGTGAAATAGGTTTAGAATGTCATGAAACGTCGAGATTTTAAATTTGAGCGAAGAAAAATTTTCTGTCTGTCTGTCTGTCTGTCTGTCTGTCTGTCTGTCGGTCTGTCTGTCTGTCTGTCTGTAACTTTTTTTGTCCGCACGTTTTCTCCGGAACGGTTTAAGATATTGACTTGAAATTTTGTACACGTATATATTATAACGAGATCTGGAACTGGATTGTTTTTTGAGGATATCCGGTGAAGGGTTGGGGGTTAAATAGGGGTAAATAGGGGAAAATAAGTAAAGCAAGCTTGTAAGAGTACAGAAACTTGAAATTCGGTGTATGTACTAGAAGTTAAGGCCTCAGATTTTTCCATATATTTTTCAACCCCCCACCACCCCTACCCCATTAATGGGGTTGATGAAATAAAGTTGAGATATTCATTTGAAATTTCGTACACGGATGTATTATAACGACGTCTGGAATTAGATTATATTTTGAGATGATTCCGTTGAAGGGTTGGGGTTAATTTGGGGTAAATAGGGCAATATAAGTAAAATAAGTTGGTGAGACTACAGAAACTTGAAATTCGATGTATGTACTAGAAACCAAAGCGTAAGATTTTTTTACAATATTTTTCAACCCCCACCACCCCTACTCCAATTTGAAAAGGGTTGATAAAATAAAATTGAGATATTCATTTGAAATTTGGTACAACTATGTATTATAACGACATCTGGAACTAGATTATATTTTGAGATGATTCCTTTGAAGGGTTGGGGGTTAAATAGGGGTAAATAAGTAAAGCTAGCTGGTAAGACTACAGAAACTTCAAATTCGGTGTATGTACCTACTAGAAGCCAAGACATAAAATTATTTATAATATTTTTCAACCCCCACCACACCTACTTTATTATTAAAAGGGTTGATAAAATAAAATTGAGATATTCATTTGAAAGTTGATACACGTATGAATTATAACGACATCTGGAACTAGATTATACTTTGAGATGATTCCGTTGAAGGGTTGGGAGTTATTTAGGGGTAAATAGGGGGAAATAAGTAAAGCAAGCTGGTATGACTACAAAAACTTGAAATTCGGTATATGTACTAGAGGCAAAGGCCTCAGATTTTTTAGTAATATATTTCAGCCCCCACCACCCCTACTCCATTATTAAAAGGGTTGATAAAATAAAATTGAAATATTCATTTGAAAGTTGGTACTCGTATGAATTATAACGACATCTGGAACTAGATTATACTTTGAGATGATTCCGTTGAAGGGTTGGGGGTTAAATAGGGGTATATAGGGGAAAATAAGTAAAGCAAGCTGGTAAAAGTACATAAATTTGGGATTTGGTGGATATACTAGAAGCGAAGGTCTCAGGTTTTTGCATTAGTATTTTCCATCTCCCGACCACCCCCACTCCCTTATTATAAGAGTTGATAAAATTAAATTTAAATTTTCACTTGAAATTTGTTACATTTATGTATTATAACTACAGCTGAAACTAGATTATCTTTTGACATGATTGCGTTGAAGGAGTGGGTGTTAAATAGGGGAAAATAAGTAAAGCAGGCTGGTAAGACTACAGAAACTTGAAATTCGGTGTATGTGCTAGAAGCCGAGGTCTCAGATTATTTATAATATTTTTCAACCCCCACCACCTCTACTTCAATATTAAAAGGGTTGATAAAATAAAATTGAGATATTCATTTGAAATTTGGTACACACATGAATTATAACGACATCTGGAACTAGATTATACTTTGAGATGATTCCGTTGAAGGATTGGGGGTCATTTAGGGGTAAATAGGGGGAAATAAGTAAAGCAAGTTGGTATGAGTACAGAAACTTGAAATTCGGTGTATGTAGTAGAAGCCAAGCCATCAGATTTTTTAATAATATATTTCAGCCCCCCACCACCCCTACTCCATTATTCAAGGGGTTGATAAAATAAAATTGAGATATTCACATAAAATTTAGTACGCATATGTTTTATAACGACATCTGGAACTAGATTATATTTTGAGATGATTCCGTTGTAGGGTTGGGGGTTAAATAGAGGTATATAAGGGAAAATAAGTAAAGCAAGCTGGTAAAAGTACAGAAATTTGTGATTTGGTGTATGTACTAGCAGCGAACGTCTCAGGTTTTTTATTAGTATTTTCCATCCCCCCACCACCCCCACTCCCTTATTAAAAGAGTTGATAATATTAAATTTAAATTTTCACTTGAAATTTGACACATTTATGTATTATAACTATATCTGAAACTTGATTATATTTTGACATGATTGCGTTGAAGGAGCAGTGGTAAGTAGAGGTAAATAGGGAAAAATAAGTAAAGCAAGCTGGTAAGAGTACTGCAACTTGAAATTCGGTGTATGTCCTAGAAGCCAAGGCCTCAGATTTTTTAATAATATTTTTCATCCCTACCACTACCCTTACTACATTATTAAAGGGGTTGATTGAATATTGAGATATTCGCTTGTAATTTGGTAGACGTATTATAACGACATCTGGAACTAGATTATATTTTGGGATGATTCCGTAGAAGGGAATAAGGAAATCAAGCTGGTAAGAGTACAGAAATTTGGGATTCGGTGTATATACTAGAAACCAAGGCCTCAGATTTCTTTCTAATATTTTTCAAACTCCACCACCTCCGCTTCATTATTAATAGGATTGATAACATCAAATTGAGATATTCACTTGAAAGTTAGTACACGTTTGTATTGTAGTGACATCTGATTGAGATGACTCCATTGAAGGAGTCGGAGGTGGTAGGTTGTAAATAGTGGAAAATAAGTAGGGTAAACTAGAAACTTCATTTTTAGCGTATATGGTAGAAACCAACTTCTCAAACTTTTCTATTACATCTGCCCGGAATATTATTAAAATTCTATGACCAATAATTTCCACATACTGGAGTGCAAATATGGTCAAGATGTTTCCTTTAAAGTGACTTGAATGAACAATCTGGATGTGGAAGTAGTGATTCCTTAGGCAGCGGTTTTTCTATATAGCTTTTTCCGAACAGACGAAATTTAGGTTTTGATTCACTACGAGCTCTCCTATGAAAATTTACATGTTAGTCCATTTTGCTGGATAACAATTGATTTTATGAAAAATTCATAGAGATTCATTTCAAACCAACTCGTCGAGACCTATAAAATTGGTAAATAACATTTTCTGAGACGAAGTTCAGTTTTCGTCTTATTACGGGCTGACATGAAAATTCATTATTCACCCATTATACTCGGTAACAGTTGATTTTACGCCAATATCTTATAGAATCATTTCGAACCGCCTCATCACGGCGGATAATTTTTCTATATAACTTTTTCCGATCAGACGAATTTTAGGTTTTGATTCACTACGAGCTCTCCTATGAAAATTTACATGTTATTCCACTTTGCCGGATAGCAATTGATTTTATGAAAAATTCACAGAGAGTCATTTCAAACCAACTCGTCGAGACCTATAAAATTGGTAAATAACATTTTCTGAATAGACGAAGTTCAGTTTTCGTCTTATTACGGGCTGACATGAAAATTCACTATTCACCCATTTTACTCGGTAACTGTTGATTTTACGCCAATATCTTATAGAACCATTTCAAATCGCCTCATCAAGGCGGATAATTTTTATATATAACTTTTTCCGAACAGACGAAGTTTAGGTTTTGATTTACTACGAGCTCTCCTATGAAAATTTACATGTTAGTCCATTTTGCTGGATAACAATTGATTTTATGAAAAATTCATTCAGAGTCATTTCAATCCAACTCGTCGAGTCCGATAAAATTGATAAATAACATTTTCTGAATAGACGAAGTTCAGTTTTCGTCTTATTACGGGCTGAAATGAAAATTCACTATTCACCCATTTTACTCGGTAACTGTTGATTTTACGCCAATATCTAATAGAACCATTTCAAATCGCCTCATCAAGGCGGATAATTTTTCTATATAACTTTTTCCGAACAGACGAAGTTTAGGTTTTGATTTACTACGAGCTCTCCTATGAAAATTTACATGTTAGTTCATTTTGCTGGATAACAATTGATTTTATGAAAAATTCATACAGAGTCATTTCAAACCAACTCGTCGAGACCTATAAAATTGGTAAATGACATTTTCTGAATAGACGAAGTTCAGTTTTCGTCTTATTACGGGCTGACATGAAAATTCATTATTCACCCATTTTACTCGGTAACGGTTGATTTTACGCCAATATCTTATAGAACCATTTCGAACCGCTTCATCACGGTGGATAATTTTTCTATATAACTTTTTCCGATCAGACGAAGTTTAGGTTTTGATTCACTACGAGCTCTCCTATGAAAATTTACATGTTAGTCCATTTTGCTGGATAACAATTGATTTTATGAAAAATTAATACAGAGTCATTTCAAACCAACTAGTCGAGACCTATAAAATTGGTAAATAACATTTTCTGAATAGACAAAGTTCAGTTTTCGTCTTATTATGGGCTGACATGAAAATTCATTATTCACCCATTTTACTCGGTAACGGTTGATTTTACGCCAATATCTTATAGAACCATTTCGAACCGCCTCATCACGGCGGATAATTTTTCTATATAACTTTTTCCGATCAGACGAAGTTTAGGTTTTGATTCACTACGAGTTCTCCTATGAAAATTTACATGTAAGTCCATTTTGCTGGATAACAATTGATATTATGAAAAATTCATGCAAAGTCATTTCAAACCAACTCGTCGAGACCTATAAAATTGGTAAATAACATTTTCTGAATAGACGAAGTTCAGTTTTCGTCTTATTACGGGCTGACATGAAAATTCACTATTCACCCATTTTACTCGGTAACTGTTGATTTTACGCCAATATCTTATAGAACCATTTCGAACCGCCTTATCACGGCGGATAATTTTTCTATATAACTTTTTCCGATCAGACGAAGTTTAGGTTTTGATTCACTACGAGCTCTCCTATGAAAATATACATGTTAGTCCATTTTGCTGGATAACAATTGATTTTATGAAAAATTCATACAGAGTCATTTCAATCCAATATGTCGAGACCGATAAAATGGTAAATAACATTTTCTGAATAGACGAAGCTCAGTTTTCGTCTTATTACGGCCTGACATGAAAATTCAACATTCACCCATTTTACTCGGTAACGGTTGATTTTACGCCAATATCTTATAGAACCATTTCGAACCGCCTCATCAAGGCGGATAATTTTTCTATATAACTTTTTCCGATCAGACGAAGTTTAGGTTTTGATTCACTACGAGCTCTTCTATGAAAATTTACATGTTAGTCCATTTTGCTGGATAACAATTGATTTTATGAAAAATTCATACAGAGTCATTTCAAACCAACTCGTCGAGACCTATAAAATTCGTAAATAACATTTTCTGAATAGACGAAGTTCAGTTTTCGTCTTATTACGGGCTGACATGAAAATTCACTATTCACCCATTTTACTCGGTAACGGTTGATTTTACGCCAATATCTTATAGAACCATTTCGAACCGCCTCATCACGGCGGATAATTTTTCTATATAACTTTTTCCGATCAGACGAAGTTTAGGTTTTGATTCACTACGAGCTCTCCTATGAAAATTTACATGTTAGTCCATTTTGCTGGATAACAATTGAATTTACCAAAAATTTATACAGAATCATTTCAAACCAACTCGTCGGGACCTATCAAATTGGTAAATAACATTTTCTGAATAGACGTAGTTCAGTTTTCGTTTTATTACGGGCTGACATGAAAATTCACTATTCACCCATTTTACTCGGTAACGGTTGATTTTACGCCAATATCTTATAGAACCATTTCGAGCCGCCTCACCAAGGCGGATAATTTTTCAATATAACTTTTTCCGAACAGACGAAGTTTAGGTTTTGATTCACTACGAGCTCTCCTATGAAAATTTACATGTTAGTCCATTTTGCTGGATAACAATTGATTTTATGAAAAATTCATACAAAGTCATTTCAAACCAACTCGTCGAGACCTATAAAATTGGTAAATAACATTTTCTGAATAGACGAAGTTCAGTTTTCGTCTTATTACCGGCTGACATGAAAACTCATTACTCACCCATTTTACTCGGTAACGGTTGATTTTACGCCAATATCTTATAGAACCATTTCGAACCGCCTCATATAGGCGGATAATTTTTCTATATAACTTTTTCCGAACAGGCGAAGTTTAGGTTTTGATTCACTACGAGCTCTCCTATGAAAATTTACATGTTAGTCCATTTTGCTGGATAACAATTGATTTTATGAAAAATTCATACAAAGTCATTTCAAACCAACTCGTCGAGACCAATAAAATTGGTAAATAACATTTTCTGAATAGACGAAGTTCAGTTTTCGTCTTATTACCGGCTGACATGAAAATTCATTACTCACCCATTTTACTCGGTAACGGTTGATTTTACGCCAATATCTTATAGAACCATTTCGAACCGCCTCATATAGGCGGATAATTTTTCTATATAACTTTTTCCGAACAGGCGAAGTTTAGGTTTTGATTCACTACGAGCTCTCCTATGAAAATTTACATGTTAGTCCATTTTGCTGGATAACAATTGATTTTATGAAAAATTCGTACAGACTCATTTCAAACCAACTCGTCGAGACCTATAAAATTGGTAAATAACATTTTCTGAATAGACGAAGTTCAGTTTTCGTCTTATTACGGGCTGACATGAAAATTCACTATTCACCCATTTTACTCGGTAACGGTTGATTTTACGCCAATATCTTATAGAACGATTTCCAACCGCCTCATCACGGCGGATAATTTTTCTATATAACTTTTTCCGATCAGACGAAGTTTAGGTTTTGATTCACTACGTGCTCTGCTCTCCTATGAAAATTTACATGTTAGTCCATTTTGCTGGATAACAATTGATTTTATGAAAAATTCATACAGAATCATTTCAAACCAACTCGTCGAGACCTATAAAATTGGTAAATAACATTTTCTGAATAGACGAAGTTCAGTTTTCGTCTTATTACGGGCTGACATGAAAATTCAATATTCACCCATTTTACTCGGAAACGGTTGTTTTTACGCCAATATCTTATGGAACCATTTCAAACTGCCTCATCACGGCGGATAATTTTTCTATATAACTTTTTCCGATCAGACGAAGTTTAGGTTTTGATTCACTACGAGCTCTGCTATGAAAATTTACATGTTAGTCCATTTTGCTGGATAACAATTGATTTTATGAAAAATTCATACAGGGTCATTTTAAACCATCTCGTCGAGACCTATGAAATTGGTAAATAACATTTTCTGAATAGACGAAGTTCAGTTTTCGTCTTATTACGGGCTGACATGAAAATTCATTATTCACCCATTTTACTCGGTAACGGTTGATTTTATGCCAATATCTTATAGAACCATTTCGAACCGCTTCATCACCGTGGATAATTTTTCTATATAACTTTTTCCGATCAGACGAAGTTTAGGTTTTGATTCACTACGAGCTCTCCTATGAAAATTTACATGTTAGTCCATTTTGATGGATAACAATTGATTTTATGAAAAATTAATACAGAGTCATTTCAAACCAACTCGTCGAGACCTATAAAATTGGTAAATAACATTTTCTGAATAGGCAAAGTTCAGTTTTCGTCTTATTACGGGCTGACATGAAAATTCAATATTCACCCATTTTACTCGGTAACGGTTGATTTTACGCCAATATCTTATAAAGCCATTTCGAACCGCCTCATCAAGGCGGATAATTTTTCTATATAACTTTTTCCGATCAGACGAAGTTTAGGTTATGATTCACTACGAGCTCTCCTATGAAAATTTACATGTTAGTCCATTTTGCTGGATAACAATTGATTTTATGAAAAATTCATACAGACTCATTTCAAACCAACTCGTCGAGACCTATAAAATTGGTAAATAACATTTTCTGAATAGACGAAGTTCAGTTTTCGTCTTATACGGGCTGACATGAAAATTCACTATTCACCCATTTTACTCGGTAACGGTTGATTTTACGCCAATATCTTATAGAACCATTTCGAGCCGCCTCATCAAGGCGGATAATTTTTCAACATAAGTTTTTCCGAACAGACGAAGTTTAGGTTTTGATTCACTACGAGCTCTCCTATGAAAATTTACATGTTAGTCCATTTTGCTGGATAACAATTGATTTTATGAAAAATTCATACAAAGTCATTTCAAACCAACTCGTCGAGACCAATAAAATTGGTAAATAACATTTTCTGAATAGACGAAGTTCAGTTTTCGTCTTATTACCGGCTGACATGAAAATTCATTACTCACCCATTTTACTTGGTAACGGTTGATTTTACGCCAATATCTTATAGAACCATTTCGAACCGCCTCATAAAGGCGGATAATTTTTCTATATAACTTTTTCCGAACAGGCGAAGTTTAGGTTTTGATTCACTACGAGCTCTCCTATGAAAATTTACATGTTAGTCCATTTTGCTGGATAACAATTGATTTTATGAAAAATTCATACAGACTCATTTCAAACCAACTCGTCGAGACCTATAAAATTGGTAAATAACATTTTCTGAATAGACGAAGTTCAGTTTTCGTCTTATTACGGGCTGACATGAAAATTCAATATTCACCCATTTTACTCGGTAACGGTTGATTTTACGCCAATATCTTATAGAACGATTTCGAACCGCCTCATCACGGTGGATAGTTTTTCTATATAATTTTTTCCGATCAGACGAAGTTTAGGTTTTGATTCACTACGAGCTCTCCTATGAAAATTTACATGTTAGTCCATTTTGCTGGATAACAATTGATTTTATGAAAAATTCACACAGAATCATTTCAAACCAACTCGTCGAGACCTATAAAATTGGTAAATAACATTTTCTGAATAGACGAAGTTCAGTTTTCGTCTTATTACGGGCTGACATGAAAATTCAATATTCACCCATTTTACTCGGTAACGGTTGATTTTACGCCAATATCTTATAGAACCATTTCGAACTGCCTCATCACGGCGGATAATTTTTCTATATAACTTTTTCCGATCAGACGAAGTTTAGGTTTTGATTCACTTCGAGCTCTGCTATGAAAATTTACATGTTAGTCCATTTTGCTGGATAACAATTGATTTTATGAAAAATTCACACAGAATCATTTCAAACTAACTCGTCGAGACCTATAAAATTGGTAAATAACATTTTCTGAATAGACGAAGTTCAGTTTTCGTCTTATTACGGGCTGACATGAAAATTCAATATTCACCCATTTTACTCGGTAACGGTTGATTTTACGCCAATATCTTATAGAACCATATCGAACTGCCTCATCACGGCGGATAATTTTTCTATATAACTTTTTCCGATCAGACGAAGTTTAGGTTTTGATTCACTACGAGCTCTCCTATGAAAATTTACATGTTAGTCCATTTTGTTATAAAATTGGTAAATAACATTTTCTGAATAGACGAAGTTCAGTTTTCGTCTTATTACGGGCTGACATGAAAATTCACTATTCACCCATTTTACTCGGTAACGGTTGATTTTACGCCAATATCTTATAGAACGATTTCGAACCGCCTCATCAAGGCGGATAATTTTTCTCTATAACTTTTTCCGATCAGACGAAGTTTAGGTAATGATTCACTACGAGCTCTCCTATGAAAATTTACATGTTAGTCCATTTTGCTGGATAACAATTGATTTTATGAAAAATTCATACAGACTCATTTCAAACCAACTCGTCGAGACCTATAAAATTGGTAAATAACATTTTCTGAATAGACGAAGTTCAGTTTTCGTCTTATTACGGGCTGACATGAAAATTCACTATTCACCCATTTTACTCGGTAACGGTTGATTTTACGCCAATATCTTATAGAACCATTTCGAGCCGCCTCATCAAGGCGGATAATTTTTCAATATAAGTTTTTCCGAACAGACGAAGTTTAGGTTTTGATTCACTACGAGCTCTCCTATGAAAATTTACATGTTAGTCCATTTTGCTGGATAACAATTGATTTTATGAAAAATTCATACAAAGTCATTTCAAACCAACTCGTCGAGACCAATAAAATTGGTAAATAACATTTTCTGAATAGACGAAGTTCAGTTTTCGTCTTATTACCGGCTGACATGAAAATTCATTACTCACCCATTTTACTCGGTAACGGTTGATTTTACGCCAATATCTTATAGAACCATTTCGAACCGCCTCATAAAGGCGGATAATTTTTCTATATAACTTTTTCCGAACAGGCGAAGTTTAGGTTTTGATTCACTACGAGCTCTTCTATGAAAATTTACATGTTAGTCCATTTTGCTGGATAACAATTGATTTTATGAAAAATTCATACAGAGTCATTTCAAACCAACTCGTCGAGACCTATAAAATTCGTAAATAACATTTTCTGAATAGACGAAGTTCAGTTTTCGTCTTATTACGGGCTGACATGAAAATTCACTATTCACCCATTTTACTCGGTAACGGTTGATTTTACGCCAATATCTTATAGAACCATTTCGAACCGCCTCATCACGGCGGATAATTTTTCTATATAACTTTTTCCGATCAGACGAAGTTTAGGTTTTGATTCACTACGAGCTCTCCTATGAAAATATACATGTTAGTCCATTTTGCTGGATAACAATTGATTATATGAAAAATTCATACAGAGTCATTTCAAACCAACTCTTCGAGTCCGATAAAATTGGTAAATAACATTTTCTGAATAGACGAAGTTCAGTTTTCGTCTTATTACGGGCTGACATGAAAATTCATTATTCACAAATTTTACTCGGTAACTGTTGATTTTACGCCAATATCTTATAGAACCATTTCAAATCGCCTCATCAAGGCGGATAATTTTTCTATATAACTTTTTCCGAACAGACGAAGTTTAGGTTTTGATTTACTACGAGCTCTCCTATGAAAATTTACATGTTAGTCCATTTTGCTGGATAACAATTGATTTTATGAAAAATTCATACAGTCATTTCAAACCAACTCGTCGAGACCTATAAAATTCGTAAATAACATTTTCTGAATAGACGAAGTTCAGTTTTCGTCTTATTACGGGCTGACATGAAAATTCATTATTCACCCATTTTACTCGGTAACGGTTGATTTTATGCCAATATCTTATAGAACCATTTCGAACCGCTTCATCACGGTGGATAATTTTTCTATATAACTTTTTCCGATCAGACGAAGTTTAGGTTTTGATTCACTACGAGCTCTCCTATGAAAATTTACATGTTAGTCCATTTTGCTGGATAACAATTGATTTTATGAAAAATTAATACAGAGTCATTTCAAACCAACTCGTCGAGACCTATAAAATTGGTAAATAACATTTTCTGAATAGACAAAGTTCAGTTTTCGTCTTATTACGGGCTGACATGAAAATTCATTATTCACCCATTTTACTCGGTAACGGTTAATTTTACGCCAATATCTTATAGAACCATTTCTAACCGCCTTATCACGGCGGATAATTTTTCTATATAACTTTTTCCGATCAGATGAAGTTTAGGATTTGATTCACTACGAGCTCTCCTATGAAAATTTACATGTTAGTCCATTTTGCTGGATAACAATTGATTTTATGAAAAATTCATACAGAGTCATTTCAAACCAACTCGTCGAGACCTATAAAATTGGTAAATAACATTTTCTGAGACGAAGTTCAGTTTTCGTCTTATTACGGGCTGACATGAAAATTCATTATTCACCCATTGTACTCGGTAACGGTTGATTTTACGCCAATATCTTATAGAACCATTTCGAACTGCCTCAACACGGCGGATAATTTTTCTATATAACTTTTTCCGATCAGACGAAGTATAGGTTTTGATTCACTACGAGCTCTCCTATGAAAATTTACATGTTAGTCCATTTTGCTGGATAACAATTGATTTTATGAAAAATTAATACAGAGTCATTTCAAACCAACTAGTCGAGACCTATAAAATTGGTAAATAACATTTTCTGAATAGACAAAGTTCAGTTTTCGTCTTATTACGGGCTGACATGAAAATTCATTATTCACCCATTTTACTCGGTAACGGTTGATTTTACGCCAATATCTTATAGAACCATTTCGAATCGCCTCATCAAGGCGGATAATTTTTCTATATAACTTTTTCCGAACAGACAAAGTTTAGGTTTTGATTCACTACGAGCTCTCCTATGAAAATTTACATGTTAGTCCATTTTCCTGGATAACAATTGATTTTATGAAAAATTTATACAGTCATTTCAAACCAATATGTCGAGACCGATAAAATGGTAAATAACATTTTCTGAATAGACGAAGCTCAGTTTTCGTCTTATTACGGCCTGACATGAAAATTCAACATTCACCCATTTTACTCGGTAACGGTTGATTTTACGCCAATATCTTATAGAACCATTTCGAACCGCCTCATCAAGGCGGATAATTTTTCTATATAACTTTTTCCGATCAGACGAAGTTTAGGTTTTGATTCACTACGAGCTCTTCTATGAAAATTTACATGTTAGTCCATTTTGCTGGATAACAATTGATTTTATGAAAAATTCATACAGAGTCATTTCAAACCAACTCGTCGAGACCTATAAAATTCGTAAATAACATTTTCTGAATAGACGAAGTTCAGTTTTCGTCTTATTACGGGCTGACATGAAAATTCACTATTCACCCATTTTACTCGGTAACGGTTGATTTTACGCCAATATCTTATAGAACCATTTCGAACCGCCTCATCACGGCGGATAATTTTTCTATATAACTTTTTCCGACCAGACGAAGTTTAGGTTTTGATTCACTACGAGTTCTCCTATGAAAATTTACATGTAAGTCCATTTTGCTGGATAACAATTGATATTATGAAAAATTCATACAAAGTCATTTCAAACCAACTCGTCGAGACCTATAAAATTGGTAAATAACATTTTCTGAATAGACGAAGTTCAGTTTTCGTCTTATTACCGGCTGACATGAAAACTCATTACTCAACCATTTTACTCGGTAACGGTTGATTTTACGCCAATATCTTATAGGACCATTTCGAACCGCCTCATAAAGGCGGATAATTTTTCTATATAACTTTTTCCGAACAGGCGAAGTTTAGGTTTTGATTCAATCCGAGCTCTCTTATGAAAATTTACATGTTAGTCCATTTTGATGGTTAACAATTGATTTTATGAAAAATTCATACAGAGTCATTTCAAACCAAATCGTCGAGTCCGATAAAATTGGTAAATAACATTTTCTGAATAGACGAAGTTCAGTTTTCGTCTTATTACGGGCTGACTTGAAAATTCACTATTCACCCATTTTACTCGGTAACGGTTGATTTTACGCCAATATCTTATAGAACCATTTCGAACCGCCTCATCAAGGCGGATAATTTTACTTCCACATCCACGTAGTGGATTGGAAGTATAGTAATCGCAAAAAAATTTTCAAAAATTTTTATTCGTGAAATAGGTTTAGAATGTCATGAAACGTCGAGATTTTAAATTTGAGCGAAGAAAAATTTTCTGTCTGTCTGTCTGTCTGTCTGTCTGTCTGTCTGTCGGTCTGTCTGTCTGTCTGTCTGTAACTTTTTTTGTCCGCACGTTTTCTCCGGAACGGTTTAAGATATTGACTTGAAATTTTGTACACGTATATATTATAACGAGATCTGGAACTGGATTGTTTTTTGAGGATATCCGGTGAAGGGTTGGGGGTTAAATAGGGGTAAATAGGGGAAAATAAGTAAAGCAAGCTTGTAAGAGTACAGAAACTTGAAATTCGGTGTATGTACTAGAAGTTAAGGCCTCAGATTTTTCCATATATTTTTCAACCCCCCACCACCCCTACCCCATTAATGGGGTTGATGAAATAAAGTTGAGATATTCATTTGAAATTTCGTACACGGATGTATTATAACGACGTCTGGAATTAGATTATATTTTGAGATGATTCCGTTGAAGGGTTGGGGTTAATTTGGGGTAAATAGGGCAATATAAGTAAAATAAGTTGGTGAGACTACAGAAACTTGAAATTCGATGTATGTACTAGAAACCAAAGCGTAAGATTTTTTTACAATATTTTTCAACCCCCACCACCCCTACTCCAATTTGAAAAGGGTTGATAAAATAAAATTGAGATATTCATTTGAAATTTGGTACAACTATGTATTATAACGACATCTGGAACTAGATTATATTTTGAGATGATTCCTTTGAAGGGTTGGGGGTTAAATAGGGGTAAATAAGTAAAGCTAGCTGGTAAGACTACAGAAACTTCAAATTCGGTGTATGTACCTACTAGAAGCCAAGACATAAAATTATTTATAATATTTTTCAACCCCCACCACACCTACTTTATTATTAAAAGGGTTGATAAAATAAAATTGAGATATTCATTTGAAAGTTGATACACGTATGAATTATAACGACATCTGGAACTAGATTATACTTTGAGATGATTCCGTTGAAGGGTTGGGAGTTATTTAGGGGTAAATAGGGGGAAATAAGTAAAGCAAGCTGGTATGACTACAAAAACTTGAAATTCGGTATATGTACTAGAGGCAAAGGCCTCAGATTTTTTAGTAATATATTTCAGCCCCCACCACCCCTACTCCATTATTAAAAGGGTTGATAAAATAAAATTGAAATATTCATTTGAAAGTTGGTACTCGTATGAATTATAACGACATCTGGAACTAGATTATACTTTGAGATGATTCCGTTGAAGGGTTGGGGGTTAAATAGGGGTATATAGGGGAAAATAAGTAAAGCAAGCTGGTAAAAGTACATAAATTTGGGATTTGGTGGATATACTAGAAGCGAAGGTCTCAGGTTTTTGCATTAGTATTTTCCATCTCCCGACCACCCCCACTCCCTTATTATAAGAGTTGATAAAATTAAATTTAAATTTTCACTTGAAATTTGTTACATTTATGTATTATAACTACAGCTGAAACTAGATTATCTTTTGACATGATTGCGTTGAAGGAGTGGGTGTTAAATAGGGGAAAATAAGTAAAGCAGGCTGGTAAGACTACAGAAACTTGAAATTCGGTGTATGTGCTAGAAGCCGAGGTCTCAGATTATTTATAATATTTTTCAACCCCCACCACCTCTACTTCAATATTAAAAGGGTTGATAAAATAAAATTGAGATATTCATTTGAAATTTGGTACACACATGAATTATAACGACATCTGGAACTAGATTATACTTTGAGATGATTCCGTTGAAGGATTGGGGGTCATTTAGGGGTAAATAGGGGGAAATAAGTAAAGCAAGTTGGTATGAGTACAGAAACTTGAAATTCGGTGTATGTAGTAGAAGCCAAGCCATCAGATTTTTTAATAATATATTTCAGCCCCCCACCACCCCTACTCCATTATTCAAGGGGTTGATAAAATAAAATTGAGATATTCACATAAAATTTAGTACGCATATGTTTTATAACGACATCTGGAACTAGATTATATTTTGAGATGATTCCGTTGTAGGGTTGGGGGTTAAATAGAGGTATATAAGGGAAAATAAGTAAAGCAAGCTGGTAAAAGTACAGAAATTTGTGATTTGGTGTATGTACTAGCAGCGAACGTCTCAGGTTTTTTATTAGTATTTTCCATCCCCCCACCACCCCCACTCCCTTATTAAAAGAGTTGATAATATTAAATTTAAATTTTCACTTGAAATTTGACACATTTATGTATTATAACTATATCTGAAACTTGATTATATTTTGACATGATTGCGTTGAAGGAGCAGTGGTAAGTAGAGGTAAATAGGGAAAAATAAGTAAAGCAAGCTGGTAAGAGTACTGCAACTTGAAATTCGGTGTATGTCCTAGAAGCCAAGGCCTCAGATTTTTTAATAATATTTTTCATCCCTACCACTACCCTTACTACATTATTAAAGGGGTTGATTGAATATTGAGATATTCGCTTGTAATTTGGTAGACGTATTATAACGACATCTGGAACTAGATTATATTTTGGGATGATTCCGTAGAAGGGAATAAGGAAATCAAGCTGGTAAGAGTACAGAAATTTGGGATTCGGTGTATATACTAGAAACCAAGGCCTCAGATTTCTTTCTAATATTTTTCAAACTCCACCACCTCCGCTTCATTATTAATAGGATTGATAACATCAAATTGAGATATTCACTTGAAAGTTAGTACACGTTTGTATTGTAGTGACATCTGATTGAGATGACTCCATTGAAGGAGTCGGAGGTGGTAGGTTGTAAATAGTGGAAAATAAGTAGGGTAAACTAGAAACTTCATTTTTAGCGTATATGGTAGAAACCAACTTCTCAAACTTTTCTATTACATCTGCCCGGAATATTATTAAAATTCTATGACCAATAATTTCCACATACTGGAGTGCAAATATGGTCAAGATGTTTCCTTTAAAGTGACTTGAATGAACAATCTGGATGTGGAAGTAGTGATTCCTTAGGCAGCGGTTTTTCTATATAGCTTTTTCCGAACAGACGAAATTTAGGTTTTGATTCACTACGAGCTCTCCTATGAAAATTTACATGTTAGTCCATTTTGCTGGATAACAATTGATTTTATGAAAAATTCATAGAGATTCATTTCAAACCAACTCGTCGAGACCTATAAAATTGGTAAATAACATTTTCTGAGACGAAGTTCAGTTTTCGTCTTATTACGGGCTGACATGAAAATTCATTATTCACCCATTATACTCGGTAACAGTTGATTTTACGCCAATATCTTATAGAATCATTTCGAACCGCCTCATCACGGCGGATAATTTTTCTATATAACTTTTTCCGATCAGACGAATTTTAGGTTTTGATTCACTACGAGCTCTCCTATGAAAATTTACATGTTATTCCACTTTGCCGGATAGCAATTGATTTTATGAAAAATTCACAGAGAGTCATTTCAAACCAACTCGTCGAGACCTATAAAATTGGTAAATAACATTTTCTGAATAGACGAAGTTCAGTTTTCGTCTTATTACGGGCTGACATGAAAATTCACTATTCACCCATTTTACTCGGTAACTGTTGATTTTACGCCAATATCTTATAGAACCATTTCAAATCGCCTCATCAAGGCGGATAATTTTTATATATAACTTTTTCCGAACAGACGAAGTTTAGGTTTTGATTTACTACGAGCTCTCCTATGAAAATTTACATGTTAGTCCATTTTGCTGGATAACAATTGATTTTATGAAAAATTCATTCAGAGTCATTTCAATCCAACTCGTCGAGTCCGATAAAATTGATAAATAACATTTTCTGAATAGACGAAGTTCAGTTTTCGTCTTATTACGGGCTGAAATGAAAATTCACTATTCACCCATTTTACTCGGTAACTGTTGATTTTACGCCAATATCTAATAGAACCATTTCAAATCGCCTCATCAAGGCGGATAATTTTTCTATATAACTTTTTCCGAACAGACGAAGTTTAGGTTTTGATTTACTACGAGCTCTCCTATGAAAATTTACATGTTAGTTCATTTTGCTGGATAACAATTGATTTTATGAAAAATTCATACAGAGTCATTTCAAACCAACTCGTCGAGACCTATAAAATTGGTAAATGACATTTTCTGAATAGACGAAGTTCAGTTTTCGTCTTATTACGGGCTGACATGAAAATTCATTATTCACCCATTTTACTCGGTAACGGTTGATTTTACGCCAATATCTTATAGAACCATTTCGAACCGCTTCATCACGGTGGATAATTTTTCTATATAACTTTTTCCGATCAGACGAAGTTTAGGTTTTGATTCACTACGAGCTCTCCTATGAAAATTTACATGTTAGTCCATTTTGCTGGATAACAATTGATTTTATGAAAAATTAATACAGAGTCATTTCAAACCAACTAGTCGAGACCTATAAAATTGGTAAATAACATTTTCTGAATAGACAAAGTTCAGTTTTCGTCTTATTATGGGCTGACATGAAAATTCATTATTCACCCATTTTACTCGGTAACGGTTGATTTTACGCCAATATCTTATAGAACCATTTCGAACCGCCTCATCACGGCGGATAATTTTTCTATATAACTTTTTCCGATCAGACGAAGTTTAGGTTTTGATTCACTACGAGTTCTCCTATGAAAATTTACATGTAAGTCCATTTTGCTGGATAACAATTGATATTATGAAAAATTCATGCAAAGTCATTTCAAACCAACTCGTCGAGACCTATAAAATTGGTAAATAACATTTTCTGAATAGACGAAGTTCAGTTTTCGTCTTATTACGGGCTGACATGAAAATTCACTATTCACCCATTTTACTCGGTAACTGTTGATTTTACGCCAATATCTTATAGAACCATTTCGAACCGCCTTATCACGGCGGATAATTTTTCTATATAACTTTTTCCGATCAGACGAAGTTTAGGTTTTGATTCACTACGAGCTCTCCTATGAAAATATACATGTTAGTCCATTTTGCTGGATAACAATTGATTTTATGAAAAATTCATACAGAGTCATTTCAATCCAATATGTCGAGACCGATAAAATGGTAAATAACATTTTCTGAATAGACGAAGCTCAGTTTTCGTCTTATTACGGCCTGACATGAAAATTCAACATTCACCCATTTTACTCGGTAACGGTTGATTTTACGCCAATATCTTATAGAACCATTTCGAACCGCCTCATCAAGGCGGATAATTTTTCTATATAACTTTTTCCGATCAGACGAAGTTTAGGTTTTGATTCACTACGAGCTCTTCTATGAAAATTTACATGTTAGTCCATTTTGCTGGATAACAATTGATTTTATGAAAAATTCATACAGAGTCATTTCAAACCAACTCGTCGAGACCTATAAAATTCGTAAATAACATTTTCTGAATAGACGAAGTTCAGTTTTCGTCTTATTACGGGCTGACATGAAAATTCACTATTCACCCATTTTACTCGGTAACGGTTGATTTTACGCCAATATCTTATAGAACCATTTCGAACCGCCTCATCACGGCGGATAATTTTTCTATATAACTTTTTCCGATCAGACGAAGTTTAGGTTTTGATTCACTACGAGCTCTCCTATGAAAATTTACATGTTAGTCCATTTTGCTGGATAACAATTGAATTTACCAAAAATTTATACAGAATCATTTCAAACCAACTCGTCGGGACCTATCAAATTGGTAAATAACATTTTCTGAATAGACGTAGTTCAGTTTTCGTTTTATTACGGGCTGACATGAAAATTCACTATTCACCCATTTTACTCGGTAACGGTTGATTTTACGCCAATATCTTATAGAACCATTTCGAGCCGCCTCACCAAGGCGGATAATTTTTCAATATAACTTTTTCCGAACAGACGAAGTTTAGGTTTTGATTCACTACGAGCTCTCCTATGAAAATTTACATGTTAGTCCATTTTGCTGGATAACAATTGATTTTATGAAAAATTCATACAAAGTCATTTCAAACCAACTCGTCGAGACCTATAAAATTGGTAAATAACATTTTCTGAATAGACGAAGTTCAGTTTTCGTCTTATTACCGGCTGACATGAAAACTCATTACTCACCCATTTTACTCGGTAACGGTTGATTTTACGCCAATATCTTATAGGACCATTTCGAACCGCCTCATAAAGGCGGATAATTTTTCTATATAACTTTTTCCGAACAGGCGAAGTTTAGGTTTTGATTCACTACGAGCTCTCCTATGAAAATTTACATGTTAGTCCATTTTGATGGTTAACAATTGATTTTATGAAAAATTCATACAGAGTCATTTCAAACCAAATCGTCGAGTCCGATAAAATTGGTAAATAACATTTTCTAAATAGACGAAGTTCAGTTTTCGTCTTATTACGGGCTGACTTGAAAATTCACTATTCACCCATTTTACTCGGTAACGGTTGATTTTACGCCAATATCTTATAGAACCATTTCGAACCGCCTCATCAAGGCGGATAATTTTTCTATATAACTTTTTCCGAACAGACGAAATTTAGGTTTTGATTCACTACGAGCTCTCCTATGAAAATTTACATGTTAGTCCATTTTGCTGGATAACAATTGATTTTATGAAAAATTCATAGAGAGTCATTTCAAACCAACTCGTCGAGACCTATAAAATTGGTAAATAACATTTTCTGAGACGAAGTTCAGTTTTCGTCTTATTACGGGCTGACATGAAAATTCATTATTCACCCATTATACTCGGTAACAGTTGATTTTACGCCAATATCTTATAGAACCATTTCGAACCGCCTCATCACGGCGGATAATTTTTCTATATAACTTTCTCCGATCAGACGAATTTTAGGTTTTGATTCACTACGTGCTCTCCTATGAAAATTTACATGTTAGTCCATTTTGCCGGATAGCAATTGATTTTATGAAAAATTCACAAAGAGTCATTTCAAACCAACTCGTCGAGACCTATAAAATTGGTAAATAACATTTTCTGAATAGATGAAGTTCAGTTTTCGTCTTATTACGGGCTGACATGAAAATTCATTATTCACCCATTTTACTCGGTAACGGTTGATTTTACGTCAATATCTTATAGAACCATTTCGAACCGCCTTATCACGGCGGATAATTTTTCTATATAACTTTTTCCGATCAGACGAAGTTTAGGTTTTGATTCACTACGAGTTCTCCTATGAAAATTTACATGTAAGTCCATTTTGCTGGATAACAATTGATATTATGAAAAATTCATACAAAGTCATTTCAAACCAACTCGTCGAGACCTATAAAATTGGTAAATAACATTTTCTGAATAGACGAATTTCAGTTTTCGTCTTATTACCGGCTGACTTGAAAATTCACTATTCACCCATTTTACTTGGTAACGGTTGATTTTACGCCAATATCTTATAGAACCATTTCGAACCGCCTCATCAAGGCGGATAATTTTTCTATATAACTTTTTCCGAACAAACGAAATTTAGGATTTGATTCACTACGAGCTCTCCTATGAAAATTTACATGTTAGTCCATTTTGCTGGATAACAATTGATTTTATGAAAAATTCATACAGAGTCATTTCAAACCAACTCGTCGAGACCTATAAAATTGGTAAATAACATTTTCTGAGACGAAGTTCAGTTTTCGTCTTATTACGGGCTGACATGAAAATTCATTATTCACCCATTTTACTCGGTAACGGTTGATTTTACGTCAATATCTTATAGAACCATTTCGAACCGCCTTATCACGGCGGATAATTTTTCTATATAACTTTTTCCGATCAGACGAAGTTTAGGTTTTGATTCACTACGAGTTCTCCTATGAAAATTTACATGTAAGTCCATTTTGCTGGATAACAATTGATATTATGAAAAATTCATACAAAGTCATTTCAAACCAACTCGTCGAGACCTATAAAATTGGTAAATAACATTTTCTGAATAGACGAATTTCAGTTTTCGTCTTATTACCGGCTGACTTGAAAATTCACTATTCACCCATTTTACTTGGTAACGGTTGATTTTACGCCAATATCTTATAGAACCATTTCGAACCGCCTCATCAAGGCGGATAATTTTTCTATATAACTTTTTCCGAACAAACGAAATTTAGGATTTGATTCACTACGAGCTCTCCTATGAAAATTTACATGTTAGTCCATTTTGCTGGATAACAATTGATTTTATGAAAAATTCATACAGAGTCATTTCAAACCAACTCGTCGAGACCTATAAAATTGGTAAATAACATTTTCTGAGACGAAGTTCAGTTTTCGTCTTATTACGGGCTGACATGAAAATTCATTATTCACCCATTGTACTCGGTAACGGTTGATTTTACGCCAATATCTTATAGAACCATTTCGAACCGCCTCATCACGGCGGATAATTTTTCTATATAACTTTCTCCGATCAGACGAATTTTAGGTTTTGATTCACTACGTGCTCTCCTATGAAAATTTACATGTTAGTCCATTTTGCCGGATAGCAATTGATTTTATGAAAAATTCACAAAGAGTCATTTCAAACCAACTCGCCGAGACCTATAAAATTGGTAAATAACATTTTCTGAATAGACGAAGTTCAGTTTTCGTCTTATTACGGGCTGACATGAAAATTCATTATTCACCCATTTTACTCGGTAACGGTTGATTTTATGACAATATCTTATAGAACCATTTCGAACCGCTTCATCACGGTGGATAATTTTTCTATATAACTTTTTCCGATCAGACGAAGTTTAGGTTTTGATTCACTACGAGCTCTCCTATGAAAATTTACATGTTAGTCCATTTTACTGGATAACAATTGATTTTATGAAAAATTAATACAGAGTCATTTCAAACCAACTCGTCGAGACCCATAAAATTGGTAAATAACATTTTCTGAATAGGCAAAGTTCAGTTTTCGTCTTATTACGGGCTGACATGAAAATTCATTATTCACCCATTTTACTCGGTAACGGTTAATTTTATGACAATATCTTATAGAACCATTTCGAACCGCTTCATCACGGTGGATAATTTTTCTATATAACTTTTTCCGATCAGACGAAGTTTAGGTTTTGATTCACTACGAGCTCTCCTATGAAAATTTACATGTTAGTCCATTTTGCTGGATAACAATTGATTTTATGAAAAATTAATACAGAGTCATTTCAAACCAACTAGTCGAGATCTATAAAATTGGTAAATAACATTTTCTGAATAGACGAAGTTCAGTTTTCGTCTTATTACCGGCTGACATGAAAACTCATTACTCACCCATTTTACTCGGTAACGGTTAATTTTACGCCAATATCTTATTGAACCATTTCGAACCGCTTCATCACGGTGGATAATTTTTCTATATAACTTTTTCCGATCAGATGAAGTTTAGGTTTTGATTCACTACGAGCTCTCCTATGAAAATTTACATGTTAGTCCATTTTGCTGGATAACAATTGATTTTATGAAAAATTCATACAGTCATTTCAAAACAACTCGTCGAGACCTATAAAATTGGTAAATAACATTTTCTGAATAGACGAAGTTCAGTTTTCGTCTTATTACCGGCTGACTTGAAAATTCACTATTCACCCATTTTACTTGGTAACGGTTGATTTTACGCCAATATCTTATAGAACCATTTCGAGCCGCCTCACCAAGGCGGATAATTTTTCAATATAACTTTTTCCGAACAGACGAAGTTTAGGTTTTGATTCACTACGAGCTCTCCTATGAAAATTTACATGTTAGTCCATTTTGCTGGATAACAATTGATTTTATGAAAAATTCATACAAAGTCATTTCAAACCAACTCGTCGAGACCTATAAAATTGGTAAATAACATTTTCTGAATAGACGAAGTTCAGTTTTCGTCTTCTTACCGGCTGACATGAAAACTCATTACTCACCCATTTTACTCGGTAACGGTTGATTTTACGCCAATATCTTATAGGACCATTTCGAACCGCCTCATAAAGGCGGATAATTTTTCTATATAACTTTTTCCGAACAGGCGAAGTTTAGGTTTTGATTCACTACGAGCTCTCCTATGAAAATTTACATGTTAGTCCATTTTGATGGTTAACAATTGATTTTATGAAAAATTCATACAGAGTCATTTCAAACCAAATCGTCGAGTCCGATAAAATTGGTAAATAACATTTTCTAAATAGACGAAGTTCAGTTTTCGTCTTATTACGGGCTGACTTGAAAATTCACTATTCACCCATTTTACTCGGTAACGGTTAATTTTACGCCAATATCTTATTGAACCATTTCGAACCGCTTCATCACGGTGGATAATTTTTCTATATAACTTTTTCCGATCAGATGAAGTTTAGGTTTTGATTCACTACGAGCTCTCCTATGAAAATTTACATGTTAGTCCATTTTGCTGGATAACAATTGATTTTATGAAAAATTCATACAGTCATTTCAAACCAACTCGTCGAGACCTATAAAATTGGTAAATAACATTTTCTGAATAGACGAAGTTCAGTTTTCGTCTTATTACGGGCTGACATGAAAATTCATTATTCACCCATTTTACTCGGTAACTGTTGATTTTACGCCAATATCTTATAGAACCATTTCGAACCGCTTCATCACGGTGGATAATTTTTCTATATAACTTTTTCCGATCAGATGAAGTTTAGGTTTTGATTCACTACGAGCTCTCCTATGAAAATTTACATGTTAGTCCATTTTGCTGGATAACAATTGATTTTATGAAAAATTAATACAGAGTCATTTCAAACCAACTAGTCGAGATCTATAAAATTGGTAAATAACATTTTCTGAATAGACGAAGTTCAGTTTTCGTCTTATTACCGGCTGACATGAAAACTCATTACTCACCCATTTTACTCGGTAACGGTTGATTTTACGCCAATATCTTATAGGACCATTTCGAACCGCCTCATAAAGGCGGATAATTTTTCTATATAACTTTTTCCGAACAGGCGAAGTTTAGGTTTTGATTCAATCCGAGCTCTCCTATGAAAATTTACATGTTAGTCCATTTTGATGGTTAACAATTGATTTTATGAAAAATTCATACAGAGTCATTTCAAACCAAATCGTCGAGTCCGATAAAATTGGTAAATAACATTTTCTGAATAGACGAAGTTCAGTTTTCGTCTTATTACGGGCTGACTTGAAAATTCACTATTCACCCATTTTACTCGGTAACGGTTGATTTTACGCCAATATCTTATAGAACCATTTCGAACCGCCTCATCAAGGCGGATAATTTTTCTATATAGCTTTTTCCGAACAGACGAAATTTAGGTTTTGATTCACTACGAGCTCTCCTATGAAAATTTACATGTTAGTCCATTTTGCTGGATAACAATTGATTTTATGAAAAATTCATAGAGAGTCATTTCAAACCAACTCGTCGAGACCTATAAAATTGGTAAATAACATTTTCTGAGACGAAGTTCAGTTTTCGTCTTATTACGGGCTGACATGAAAATTCATTATTCACCCATTATACTCGGTAACAGTTGATTTTACGCCAATATCTTATAGAACCATTTCGAACCGCCTCATCACGGCGGATAATTTTTCTATATAACTTTTTCCGATCAGACGAATTTTAGGTTTTGATTCACTACGAGCTCTCCTATGAAAATTTACATGTTATTCCATTTTGCCGGATAGCAATTGATTTTATGAAAAATTCACAGAGAGTCATTTCAAACCAACTCGTCGAGACCTATAAAATTGGTAAATAACATTTTCTGAATAGATGAAGTTCAGTTTTCGTCTTATTACGGGCTGACATGAAAATTCATTATTCACCCATTTTACTCGGTAACGGTTGATTTTACGTCAATATCTTATAGAACCATTTCGAACCGCCTTATCACGGCGGATAATTTTTCTATATAACTTTTTCCGATCAGACGAAGTTTAGGTTTTGATTCACTACGAGTTCTCCTATGAAAATTTACATGGTAGTCCATTTTGCTGGATAACAATTGATATTATGAAAAACTCATACAAAGTCATTTCAAAACAACTCGTCGAGACCTATAAAATTGGTAAATAACATTTTCTGAATAGACGAAGTTCAGTTTTCGTCTTATTACCGGCTGACTTGAAAATTCACTATTCACCCATTTTACTTGGTAACGGTTGATTTTACGCCAATATCTTATAGAACCATTTCGAACCGCCTCATCAAGGCGGATAATTTTTCTATATAACTTTTTCCGAACAGACGAAATTTAGGATTTGATTCACTACGAGCTCTCCTATGAAAATTTACATGTTAGTCCATTTTGCTGGATAACAATTGATTTTATGAAAAATTCATACAGAGTCATTTCAAACCAACTCGTCGAGACCTATAAAATTGGTAAATAACATTTTCTGAGACGAAGTTCAGTTTTCGTCTTATTACGGGCTGACATGAAAATTCATTATTCACCCATTGTACTCGGTAACGGTTGATTTTACGCCAATATCTTATAGAACCATTTCGAACCGCCTCATCACGGCGGATAATTTTTCTATATAACTTTTTCCGATCAGACGAAGTTTAGGTTTTGATTCACTACGAGCTCTCCTATGAAAATTTACATGTTAGTCCATTTTGCTGGATAACAATTGATTTTATGAGAAATTTATACAGAGTCATTTCAAACCAATACGTCGAGACCGATAAAATGGTAAATAACATTTTCTGAATAGACGAAGTTCAGTTTTCGTCTTATTACGGGCTGACATGAAAATTCAATATTCACCCATTTTACTCGGTAACGGTTGATTTTACGCCAATATCTTATAGTGCCATTTCGAACCGCCTCATGAAGGCGGATAATTTTTCTATATAACTTTTTCCGATCAGACGAAGTTTAGGTTATGATTCACTACGAGCTCTCCTATGAAAATTTACATGTTAGTCCATTTTGCTGGATAACAATTGATTTTATGAAAAATTCATACAGACTCATTTCAAACCAACTCGTCGAGACCTATAAAATTGGTAAATAACATTTTCTGAATAGACGAAGTTCAGTTTTCGTCTTATTACGGGCTGACATGAAAATTCACTATTCACCCATTTTACTTACATGTTAGTCCATTTTGCTGGATAACAATTGATTTTATGAAAAATTCATACAAAGTCATTTCAAACGAACTCGTCGAGACCAATAAAATTGGTAAATAACATTTTCTGAATAGACGAAGTTCAGTTTTCGTCTTATTACCGGCTGACATGAAAATTCATTACTCACCCATTTTACTCGGTAACGGTTGATTTTACGCCAATATCTTATAGAACCATTTCGAACCGCCTCATATAGGCGGATAATTTTTCTATATAACTTTTTCCGAACAGGCGAAGTTTAGGTTTTGATTCACTACGAGCTCTCCTATGAAAATTTACATGTTAGTCCATTTTGCTGGATAACAATTGATTTTATGAAAAATTCATACAAAGTCATTTCAAACCAACTCGTCGAGACCAATAAAATTGGTAAATAACATTTTCTGAATAGACGAAGTTCAGTTTTCGTCTTATTACCGGCTGACATGAAAATTCACTACTCACCCATTTTACTCGGTAACGGTTGATTTTACGCCAATATCTTATAGAACCATTTCGAACCGCCTCATATAGGCGGATAATTTTTCTATATAACTTTTTCCGAACAGGCGAAGTTTAGGTTTTGATTCACTACGAGCTCTCCTATGAAAATTTACATGTTAGTCCATTTTGCTGGATAACAATTGATTTTATGAAAAATTCGTACAGACTTATTTCAAACCAACTCGTCGAGACCTATAAAATTGGTAAATAACATTTTCTGAATAGACGAAGTTCAGTTTTCGTCTTATTACGGGCTGACATGAAAATTCACTATTCACCCATTTTACTCGGTAACGGTTGATTTTACGCCAATATCTTATAGAACGATTTCGAACCGCCTCATCACGGCGGATAGTTTTTCTATATAATTTTTTCCGATCAGACGAAGTTTAGGTTTTGATTCACTACGAGCTATCCTATGAAAATTTACATGTTAGTCCATTTTGCTGGATAACAATTGATTTTATGAAAAATTCACACAGAATCATTTCAAATCAACTCGTCGAGACCTATAAAATTGGTAAATAACATTTTCTGAATAGACGAAGTTCAGTTTTCGTCTTATTACGGGCTGACATGAAAATTCAATATTCACCCATTTTACTCGGTAACAGTTGTTTTTGCGCCAATATCTTATAGAACCATTTCGAACTGCCTCATCACGGCGGATAATTTTTCTATATAACTTTTTCCGATCAGACGAAGTTTAGGTTTTGATTCACTACGTGCTCTGCTCTCCTATGAAAATTTACATGTTAGTCCATTTTGCTGGATAACAATTGATTTTATGAAAAATTCATACAGAATCATTTCAAACCAACTCGTCGAGACCTATAAAATTGGTAAATAACATTTTCTGAATAGACGAAGTTCAGTTTTCGTCTTATTACGGGCTGACATGAAAATTCAATATTCACCCATTTTACTCGGTAACGGTTGTTTTTACGCCAATATCTTATGGAACCATTTCGAACTGCCTCATCACGGCGGATAATTTTTCTATATAACTTTTTCCGATCAGACGAAGTTTAGGTTTTGATTCACTACGAGCTCTCCTATGAAAATTTACATGTTAGTCCATTTTGATGGATAACAATTGATTTTATGAAAAATTAATACAGAGTCATTTCAAACCAACTCGTCGAGACCTATAAAATTGGTAAATAACATTTTCTGAATAGGCAAAGTTCAGTTTTCGTCTTATTACGGGCTGACATGAAAATTCAATATTCACCCATTTTCCTCGGTAACGGTTGATTTTACGCCAATATCTTATAAAGCCATTTCGAACCGCCTCATCAAGGCGGATCATTTTTCTATATAACTTTTTCCGATCAGACGAAGTTTAGGTTATGATTCACTACGAGCTCTCCTATGAAAATTTACATGTTAGTCCATTTTGCTGGATAACAATTGATTTTATGAAAAATTCATACAGACTCATTTCAAACCAACTCGTCGAGACCTATAAAATTGGTAAATAACATTTTCTGAATAGACGAAGTTCAGTTTTCGTCTTATTACGGGCTGACATGAAAATTCACTATTCACCCATTTTACTCGGTAACGGTTGATTTTACGCCAATATCTTATAGAACCATTTCGAACCGCCTCATCACGGCGGATAGTTTTTCTATATAATTTTTTCCGATCAGACGAAGTTTAGGTTTTGATTCACTACGAGCTCTCCTATGAAAATTTACATGTTAGTCCATTTTGCTGGATAACAATTGATTTTATGAAAAATTCACACAGAATCATTTCAAACCAACTCGTCGAGACCTATAAAATTGGTAAATAACATTTTCTGAATAGACGAAGTTCAGTTTTCGTCTTATTACGGGCTGACATGAAAATTCAATATTCACCCATTTTACTCGGTAACGGTTGATTTTACGCCAATATCTTATAGAACCATTTCGAACTGCCTCATCACGGCGGATAATTTTTCTATATAACTTTTTCCGATCAGACGAAGTTTAGGTTTTGATTCACTTCGAGCTCTGCTATGAAAATTTACATGTTAGTCCATTTTGCTGGATAACAATTGATTTTATGAAAAATTCACACAGAATCATTTCAAACCAACTCGTCGAGACCTATAAAATTGGTAAATAACATTTTCTGAATAGACGAAGTTCAGTTTTCGTCTTATTACGGGCTGACATGAAAATTCAATATTCACCCATTTTACTCGGTAACGGTTGATTTTACGCCAATATCTTATAGAACCATTTCGAACTGCCTCATCACGGCGGATAATTTTTCTATATAACTTTTTCCGATCAGACGAAGTTTAGGTTTTGATTCACTTCGAGCTCTGCTATGAAAATTTACATGTTAGTCCATTTTGCTGGATAACAATTGATTTTATGAAAAATTCACACAGAATCATTTCAAACCAACTCGTCGAGACCTATAAAATTGGTAAATAACATTTTCTGAATAGACGAAGTTCAGTTTTCGTCTTATTACGGGCTGACATGAAAATTCAATATTCACCCATTTTACTCGGTAACGGTTGATTTTACGCCAATATCTTATAGAACCATATCGAACTGCCTCATCACGGCGGATAATTTTTCTATATAACTTTTTCCGATCAGACGAAGTTTAGGTTTTGATTCACTACGAGCTCTCCTATGAAAATTTACATGTTAGTCCATTTTGTTATAAAATTGGTAAATAACATTTTCTGAATAGACGAAGTTCAGTTTTCGTCTTATTACGAGCTGACATGAAAATTCACTATTCACCCATTTTACTCGGTAACGGTTGATTTTACGCCAATATCTTATAGAACGATTTCGAACCGCCTCATCACGGCGGATAGTTTTTCTATATAATTTTTTCCGATCAGACGAAGTTTAGGTTTTGATTCACTACGTGCTCTGCTCTCCTATGAAAATTTACATGTTAGTCCATTTTGCTGGATAACAATTGATTTTATGATAAATTCATTCAGAATCATTTCAAACCAACTCGTCGAGACCTATAAAGTTGGTAAATAACATTTTCTGAATAGACGAAGTTCAGTTTTCGTCTTATTACGGGCTGACATGAAAATTCAATATTCACCCATTTTACTCGGTAACGGTTGATTTTACGCCAATATCTTATAGAACCATTTTGAACTGCCTCATCACGGCGGATAATTTTTCTATATAACTTTTTCCGATCAGACGAAGTTTAGGTTTTGATTCACTACGAGCTCTGCTATGAAAATTTACATGTTAGTCCATTTTGCTGGATAACAATTGATTTTATGAAAAATTCATACAGGGTCATTTCAAACGGAACTCGTCGAGACCTATAAAATTGGTAAATAACATTTTCTGAATAGGCAAAGTTCAGTTTTCGTCTTATTACGGGCTGACATGAAAATTCATTATTCACCCATTTTACTCGGTAACGGTTAATTTTACGCCAATATCTTATAGAACCATTTCGAACCGCCTTATCACGGCGGATAATTTTTCTATATAACTTTTTCCGATCAGACGAAGTTTAGGTTTTGATTCACTACGAGCTCTCCTATGAAAATATACATGTTAGTCCATTTTGCTGGATAACAATTGATTTTATGAAAAATTCATACAGAGTCATTTCAAACCAACTCGTCGAGTCCGATAAAATTAGTAAATAACATTTTCTGAATAGACGAAGTTCAGTTTTCGTCTTATTACGGGCTGAGATGAAAATTCACTATTCACCCATTTTACTCGGTAACTGTTGATTTTACGCCAATATCTTATAGAACCATTTCAAATCGCCTCATCAAGGCGGATAATTTTTCTATATAACTTTTTCCGAACAGACGAAGTTTAGGTTTTGATTCACTACGAGCTCTCCTATGAAAATTTACATGTTAGTCCATTTTGCTGGATAACAATTGATATTATGAAAAATTCATACAAAGTCATTTCAAAACAACTCGTCGAGACCAATAAAATTGGTAAATAACATTTTCTGAATAGACGAAGTTCAGTTTTCGTCTTATTACCGGCTGACATGAAAATTCATTACTCACCCATTTTACTCGGTAACGGTTGATTTTACGCCAATAACTTATAGAACCATTTCGAACCGCCTCATAAAGGCGGATAATTTTTCTATATAACTTTTTCCGAACAGGCGAAGTTTAGGTTTTGATTCACTACGAGCTCTCCTATGAAAATTTACATGTAAGTCCATTTTGCTGGATAACAATTGATATTATGAAAAATTCATACAAAGTCATTTCAAAACAACTCGTCGAGACCTATAAAATTGGTAAATAACATTTTCTGAATAGACGAAGTTCAGTTTTCGTCTTATTACCGGCTGACTTGAAAATTCACTATTCACCCATTTTACTTGGTAACGGTTGATTTTACGCCAATATCTTATAGAACCATTTCGAACCGCCTCATCAAGGCGGATAATTTTTCTATATAACTTTTTCCGAACAGACGAAATTTAGGATTTGATTCACTACGAGCTCTCCTATGAAAATTTACATGTTAGTCCATTTTGCTGGATAACAATTGATTTTATGAAAAATTCATACAGAGTCATTTCAAACCAACTCGTCGAGACCTATAAAATTGGTAAATAACATTTTCTGAGACGAAGTTCAGTTTTCGTCTTATTACGGGCTGACATGAAAATTCACTATTCACCCATTTTACTTACATGTTAGTCCATTTTGCTGGATAACAATTGATTTTATGAAAAATTCATACAAAGTCATTTCAAACCAACTCGTCGAGACCAATAAAATTGGTAAATAACATTTTCTGAATAGACGAAGTTCAGTTTTCGTCTTATTACCGGCTGACATGAAAATTCATTACTCACCCATTTTACTCGGTAACGGTTGATTTTACGCCAATATCTTATAGAACCATTTCGAACCGCCTCATATAGGCGGATAATTTTTCTATATAACTTTTTCCGAACAGGCGAAGTTTAGGTTTTGATTCACTACGAGCTCTCCTATGAAAATTTACATGTTAGTCCATTTTGCTGGATAACAATTGATTTTATGAAAAATTCATACAAAGTCATTTCAAACCAACTCGTCGAGACCAATAAAATTGGTAAATAACATTTTCTGAATAGACGAAGTTCAGTTTTCGTCTTATTACCGGCTGACATGAAAATTCATTACTCACCCATTTTACTCGGTAACGGTTGATTTTACGCCAATATCTTATAGAACCATTTCGAACCGCCTCATATAGGCGGATAATTTTTCTATATAACTTTTTCCGAACAGGCGAAGTTTAGGTTTTGATTCACTACGAGCTCTCCTATGAAAATTTACATGTTAGTCCATTTTGCTGGATAACAATTGATTTTATGAAAAATTCGTACAGACTCATTTCAAACCAACTCGTCGAGACCTATAAAATTGGTAAATAACATTTTCTGAATAGACGAAGTTCAGTTTTCGTCTTATTACGGGCTGACATGAAAATTCAATATTCACCCATTTTACTCGGTAACGGTTGATTTTACGCCAATATCTTATAGAACGATTTCCAACCGCCTCATCACGGCGGATAGTTTTTCTATATAATTTTTTCCGATCAGACGAAGTTTAGGTTTTGATTCACTACGAGCTCTCCTATGAAAATTTACATGTTAGTCCATTTTGCTGGATAACAATTGATTTTATGAAAAATTCACACAGAATCATTTCAAATCAACTCGTCGAGACCTATAAAATTGGTAAATAACATTTTCTGAATAGACGAAGTTCAGTTTTCGTCTTATTACGGGCTGACATGAAAATTCACTATTCACCCATTTTACTCGGTAACGGTTGATTTTACGCCAATATCTTATAGAACGATTTCGAACCGCCTCATCACGGCGGATAGTTTTTCTATATAATTTTTTCCGATTAGACGAAGTTTAGGTTTTGATTCACTACGAGCTCTCCTATGAAAATTTACATGTTAGTCCATTTTGCTGGATAACAATTGATTTTATGAAAAATTCATACAAAGTCATTTCAAACCAACTCGTCGAGACCTATAAAATTGGTAAATAACATTTTCTGAATAGACGAAGTTCAGTTTTCGTCTTATTACGGGCTGACATGAAAATTCAATATTCACCCATTTTACTCGGTAACAGTTGTTTTTACGCCAATATCTTATAGAACCATTTCGAACTGCCTCATCACGGCGGATAATTTTTCTATATAACTTTTTCCGATCAGACGAAGTTTAGGTTTTGATTCACTACGTGCTCTGCTCTCCTATGAAAATTTACATGTTAGTCCATTTTGCTGGATAACAATTGATTTTATGAAAAATTCATACAGAATCATTTCAAACCAACTCGTCGAGACCTATAAAATTGGTAAATAACATTTTCTGAATAGACGAAGTTCAGTTTTCGTCTTATTACGGGCTGACATGAAAATTCAATATTCACCCATTTTACTCGGTAACGGTTGTTTTTACGCCAATATCTTATGGAACCATTTCAAACTGCCTCATCACGGCGGATAATTTTTCTATATAACTTTTTCCGATCAGACGAAGTTTAGGTTTTGATTCATTACGAGCTCTGCTATGAAAATTTACATGTTAGTCCATTTTGCTGGATAACAATTGATTTTATGAAAAATTCATACAGGGTCATTTTAAACCATCTCGTCGAGACCTATGAAATTGGTAAATAACATTTTCTGAATAGACGAAGTTCAGTTTTCGTCTTATTACGGGCTGACATGAAAATTCATTATTCACCCATTTTACTCGGTAACGGTTGATTTTATGCCAATATCTTATAGAACCATTTCGAACCGCTTCATCACCGTGGATAATTTTTCTATATAACTTTTTCCGATCAGACGAAGTTTAGGTTTTGATTCACTACGAGCTCTCCTATGAAAATTTACATGTTAGTCCATTTTGATGGATAACAATTGATTTTATGAAAAATTAATACAGAGTCATTTCAAACCAACTCGTCGAGACCTATAAAATTGGTAAATAACATTTTCTGAATAGGCAAAGTTCAGTTTTCGTCTTATTACGGGCTGACATGAAAATTCAATATTCACCCATTTTACTCGGTAACGGTTGATTTTACGCCAATATCTTATAAAGCCATTTCGAACCGCCTCATCAAGGCGGATAATTTTTCTATATAACTTTTTCCGATCAGACGAAGTTTAGGTTTTGATTCACTACGAGCTCTCCTATGAAAATTTACATGTTAGTCCATTTTGCTGGATAACAATTGATTTTATGAAAAATTCATACAAAGTCATTTCAAACCAACTCGTCGAGACCAATAAAATTGGTAAATAACATTTTCTGAATAGACGAAGTTCAGTTTTCGTCTTATTACCGGCTGACATGAAAATTCATTACTCACCCATTTTACTTGGTAACGGTTGATTTTACGCCAATATCTTATAGAACCATTTCGAACCGCCTCATAAAGGCGGATAATTTTTCTATATAACTTTTTCCGAACAGGCGAAGTTTAGGTTTTGATTCACTACGAGCTCTCCTATGAAAATTTACATGTTAGTCCATTTTGCTGGATAACAATTGATTTTATGAAAAATTCATACAGACTCATTTCAAACCAACTCGTCGAGACCTATAAAATTGGTAAATAACATTTTCTGAATAGACGAAGTTCAGTTTTCGTCTTATTACGGGCTGACATGAAAATTCAATATTCACCCATTTTACTCGGTAACGGTTGATTTTACGCCAATATCTTATAGAACGATTTCGAACCGCCTCATCACGGTGGATAGTTTTTCTATATAATTTTTTCCGATCAGACGAAGTTTAGGTTTTGATTCACTACGAGCTCTCCTATGAAAATTTACATGTTAGTCCATTTTGCTGGATAACAATTGATTTTATGAAAAATTCACACAGAATCATTTCAAACCAACTCGTCGAGACCTATAAAATTGGTAAATAACATTTTCTGAATAGACGAAGTTCAGTTTTCGTCTTATTACGGGCTGACATGAAAATTCAATATTCACCCATTTTACTCGGTAACGGTTGATTTTACGCCAATATCTTATAGAACCATTTCGAACTGCCTCATCACGGCGGATAATTTTTCTATATAACTTTTTCCGATCAGACGAAGTTTAGGTTTTGATTCACTTCGAGCTCTGCTATGAAAATTTACATGTTAGTCCATTTTGCTGGATAACAATTGATTTTATGAAAAATTCACACAGAATCATTTCAAACCAACTCGTCGAGACCTATAAAATTGGTAAATAACATTTTCTGAATAGACGAAGTTCAGTTTTCGTCTTATTACGGGCTGACATGAAAATTCAATATTCACCCATTTTACTCGGTAACGGTTGATTTTACGCCAATATCTTATAGAACCATATCGAACTGCCTCATCACGGCGGATAATTTTTCTATATAACTTTTTCCGATCAGACGAAGTTTAGGTTTTGATTCACTACGAGCTCTCCTATGAAAATTTACATGTTAGTCCATTTTGTTATAAAATTGGTAAATAACATTTTCTGAATAGACGAAGTTCAGTTTTCGTCTTATTACGGGCTGACATGAAAATTCACTATTCACCCATTTTACTCGGTAACGGTTGATTTTACGCCAATATCTTATAGAACGATTTCGAACCGCCTCATCACGGCGGATAGTTTTTCTATATAATTTTTTCCGATCAGACGAAGTTTAGGTTTTGATTCACTACGTGCTCTGCTCTCCTATGAAAATTTACATGTTAGTCCATTTTGCTGGATAACAATTGATTTTATGATAAATTCATACAGAATCATTTCAAACCAACTCGTCGAGACCTATAAAATTGGTAAATAACATTTTCTGAATAGGCAAAGTTCAGTTTTCGTCTTATTACGGGCTGACATGAAAATTCATTATTCACCCATTTTACTCGGTAACGGTTAATTTTACGCCAATATCTTATAGAACCATTTCGAACCGCCTTATCACGGCGGATAATTTTTCTATATAACTTTTTCCGATCAGACGAAGTTTAGGTTTTGATTCACTACGAGCTCTCCTATGAAAATATACATGTTAGTCCATTTTGCTGGATAACAATTGATTTTATGAAAAATTCATACAGAGTCATTTCAAACCAACTCGTCGAGTCCGATAAAATTAGTAAATAACATTTTCTGAATAGACGAAGTTCAGTTTTCGTCTTATTACGGGCTGAGATGAAAATTCACTATTCACCCATTTTACTCGGTAACTGTTGATTTTACGCCAATATCTTATAGAACCATTTCAAATCGCCTCATCAAGGCGGATAATTTTTCTATATAACTTTTTCCGAACAGACGAAGTTTAGGTTTTGATTCACTACGAGCTCTCCTATGAAAATTTACATGTTAGTCCATTTTGCTGGATAACAATTGATATTATGAAAAATTCATACAAAGTCATTTCAAAACAACTCGTCGAGACCAATAAAATTGGTAAATAACATTTTCTGAATAGACGAAGTTCAGTTTTCGTCTTATTACCGGCTGACATGAAAATTCATTACTCACCCATTTTACTCGGTAACGGTTGATTTTACGCCAATAACTTATAGAACCATTTCGAACCGCCTCATAAAGGCGGATAATTTTTCTATATAACTTTTTCCGAACAGGCGAAGTTTAGGTTTTGATTCACTACGAGCTCTCCTATGAAAATTTACATGTAAGTCCATTTTGCTGGATAACAATTGATATTATGAAAAATTCATACAAAGTCATTTCAAAACAACTCGTCGAGACCTATAAAATTGGTAAATAACATTTTCTGAATAGACGAAGTTCAGTTTTCGTCTTATTACCGGCTGACTTGAAAATTCACTATTCACCCATTTTACTTGGTAACGGTTGATTTTACGCCAATATCTTATAGAACCATTTCGAACCGCCTCATCAAGGCGGATAATTTTTCTATATAACTTTTTCCGAACAGACGAAATTTAGGATTTGATTCACTACGAGCTCTCCTATGAAAATTTACATGTTAGTCCATTTTGCTGGATAACAATTGATTTTATGAAAAATTCATACAGAGTCATTTCAAACCAACTCGTCGAGACCTATAAAATTGGTAAATAACATTTTCTGAGACGAAGTTCAGTTTTCGTCTTATTACGGGCTGACATGAAAATTCATTATTCACCCATTGTACTCGGTAACGGTTGATTTTACGCCAATATCTTATAGAACCATTTCGAACCGCCTCATCACGGCGGATAATTTTTCTATATAACTTTTTCCGATCAGACGAAGTTTAGGTTTTGATTCACTACGAGCTCTCCTATGAAAATTTACATGTTAGTCCATTTTGCTGGATAACAATTGATTTTATGAGAAATTTATACAGAGTCATTTCAGACCAATACGTCGAGACCGATAAAATGGTAAATAACATTTTCTGAATAGACGAAGTTCAGTTTTCGTCTTATTACGGGCTGACATGAAAATTCAATATTCACCCATTTTACTCGGTAACGGTTGATTTTACGCCAATATCTTATAGAGCCATTTCGAACCGCCTCATGAAGGCGGATAATTTTTCTATATAACTTTTTCCGATCAGACGAAGTTTAGGTTATGATTCACTACGAGCTCTCCTATGAAAATTTACACGTTAGTCCATTTTGCTGGATAACAATTGATTTTATGAAAAATTCATACAGACTCATTTCAAACCAACTCGTCGAGACCTATAAAATTGGTAAATAACATTTTCTGAATAGACGAAGTTCAGTTTTCGTCTTATTACGGGCTGACATGAAAATTCACTATTCACCCATTTTACTTACATGTTAGTCCATTTTGCTGGATAACAATTGATTTTATGAAAAATTCATACAAAGTCATTTCAAACCAACTCGTCGAGACCAATAAAATTGGTAAATAACATTTTCTGAATAGACGAAGTTCAGTTTTCGTCTTATTACCGGCTGACATGAAAATTCATTACTCACCCATTTTACTCGGTAACGGTTGATTTTACGCCAATATCTTATAGAACCATTTCGAACCGCCTCATATAGGCGGATAATTTTTCTATATAACTTTTTCCGAACAGGCGAAGTTTAGGTTTTGATTCACTACGAGCTCTCCTATGAAAATTTACATGTTAGTCCATTTTGCTGGATAACAATTGATTTTATGAAAAATTCATACAAAGTCATTTCAAACCAACTCGTCGAGACCAATAAAATTGGTAAATAACATTTTCTGAATAGACGAAGTTCAGTTTTCGTCTTATTACCGGCTGACATGAAAATTCATTACTCACCCATTTTACTCGGTAACGGTTGATTTTACGCCAATATCTTATAGAACCATTTCGAACCGCCTCATATAGGCGGATAATTTTTCTATATAACTTTTTCCGAACAGGCGAAGTTTAGGTTTTGATTCACTACGAGCTCTCCTATGAAAATTTACATGTTAGTCCATTTTGCTGGATAACAATTGATTTTATGAAAAATTCGTACAGACTCATTTCAAACCAACTCGTCGAGACCTATAAAATTGGTAAATAACATTTTCTGAATAGACGAAGTTCAGTTTTCGTCTTATTACGGGCTGACATGAAAATTCAATATTCACCCATTTTACTCGGTAACGGTTGATTTTACGCCAATATCTTATAGAACGATTTCCAACCGCCTCATCACGGCGGATAGTTTTTCTATATAATTTTTTCCGATCAGACGAAGTTTAGGTTTTGATTCACTACGAGCTCTCCTATGAAAATTTACATGTTAGTCCATTTTGCTGGATAACAATTGATTTTATGAAAAATTCACACAGAATCATTTCAAATCAACTCGTCGAGACCTATAAAATTGGTAAATAACATTTTCTGAATAGACGAAGTTCAGTTTTCGTCTTATTACGGGCTGACATGAAAATTCACTATTCACCCATTTTACTCGGTAACGGTTGATTTTACGCCAATATCTTATAGAACGATTTCGAACCGCCTCATCACGGCGGATAGTTTTTCTATATAATTTTTTCCGATTAGACGAAGTTTAGGTTTTGATTCACTACGAGCTCTCCTATGAAAATTTACATGTTAGTCCATTTTGCTGGATAACAATTGATTTTATGAAAAATTCATACAAAGTCATTTCAAACCAACTCGTCGAGACCTATAAAATTGGTAAATAACATTTTCTGAATAGACGAAGTTCAGTTTTCGTCTTATTACGGGCTGACATGAAAATTCAATATTCACCCATTTTACTCGGTAACAGTTGTTTTTACGCCAATATCTTATAGAACCATTTCGAACTGCCTCATCACGGCGGATAATTTTTCTATATAACTTTTTCCGATCAGACGAAGTTTAGGTTTTGATTCACTACGTGCTCTGCTCTCCTATGAAAATTTACATGTTAGTCCATTTTGCTGGATAACAATTGATTTTATGAAAAATTCATACAGAATCATTTCAAACCAACTCGTCGAGACCTATAAAATTGGTAAATAACATTTTCTGAATAGACGAAGTTCAGTTTTCGTCTTATTACGGGCTGACATGAAAATTCAATATTCACCCATTTTACTCGGTAACGGTTGTTTTTACGCCAATATCTTATGGAACCATTTCAAACTGCCTCATCACGGCGGATAATTTTTCTATATAACTTTTTCCGATCAGACGAAGTTTAGGTTTTGATTCACTACGAGCTCTGCTATGAAAATTTACATGTTAGTCCATTTTGCTGGATAACAATTGATTTTATGAAAAATTCATACAGGGTCATTTTAAACCATCTCGTCGAGACCTATGAAATTGGTAAATAACATTTTCTGAATAGACGAAGTTCAGTTTTCGTCTTATTACGGGCTGACATGAAAATTCATTATTCACCCATTTTACTCGGTAACGGTTGATTTTATGCCAATATCTTATAGAACCATTTCGAACCGCTTCATCACCGTGGATAATTTTTCTATATAACTTTTTCCGATCAGACGAAGTTTAGGTTTTGATTCACTACGAGCTCTCCTATGAAAATTTACATGTTAGTCCATTTTGATGGATAACAATTGATTTTATGAAAAATTAATACAGAGTCATTTCAAACCAACTCGTCGAGACCTATAAAATTGGTAAATAACATTTTCTGAATAGGCAAAGTTCAGTTTTCGTCTTATTACGGGCTGACATGAAAATTCAATATTCACCCATTTTACTCGGTAACGGTTGATTTTACGCCAATATCTTATAAAGCCATTTCGAACCGCCTCATCAAGGCGGATAATTTTTCTATATAACTTTTTCCGATCAGACGAAGTTTAGGTTTTGATTCACTACGAGCTCTCCTATGAAAATTTACATGTTAGTCCATTTTGCTGGATAACAATTGATTTTATGAAAAATTCATACAAAGTCATTTCAAACCAACTCGTCGAGACCAATAAAATTGGTAAATAACATTTTCTGAATAGACGAAGTTCAGTTTTCGTCTTATTACCGGCTGACATGAAAATTCATTACTCACCCATTTTACTTGGTAACGGTTGATTTTACGCCAATATCTTATAGAACCATTTCGAACCGCCTCATAAAGGCGGATAATTTTTCTATATAACTTTTTCCGAACAGGCGAAGTTTAGGTTTTGATTCACTACGAGCTCTCCTATGAAAATTTACATGTTAGTCCATTTTGCTGGATAACAATTGATTTTATGAAAAATTCATACAGACTCATTTCAAACCAACTCGTCGAGACCTATAAAATTGGTAAATAACATTTTCTGAATAGACGAAGTTCAGTTTTCGTCTTATTACGGGCTGACATGAAAATTCAATATTCACCCATTTTACTCGGTAACGGTTGATTTTACGCCAATATCTTATAGAACGATTTCGAACCGCCTCATCACGGTGGATAGTTTTTCTATATAATTTTTTCCGATCAGACGAAGTTTAGGTTTTGATTCACTACGAGCTCTCCTATGAAAATTTACATGTTAGTCCATTTTGCTGGATAACAATTGATTTTATGAAAAATTCACACAGAATCATTTCAAACCAACTCGTCGAGACCTATAAAATTGGTAAATAACATTTTCTGAATAGACGAAGTTCAGTTTTCGTCTTATTACGGGCTGACATGAAAATTCAATATTCACCCATTTTACTCGGTAACGGTTGATTTTACGCCAATATCTTATAGAACCATTTCGAACTGCCTCATCACGGCGGATAATTTTTCTATATAACTTTTTCCGATCAGACGAAGTTTAGGTTTTGATTCACTTCGAGCTCTGCTATGAAAATTTACATGTTAGTCCATTTTGCTGGATAACAATTGATTTTATGAAAAATTCACACAGAATCATTTCAAACCAACTCGTCGAGACCTATAAAATTGGTAAATAACATTTTCTGAATAGACGAAGTTCAGTTTTCGTCTTATTACGGGCTGACATGAAAATTCAATATTCACCCATTTTACTCGGTAACGGTTGATTTTACGCCAATATCTTATAGAACCATATCGAACTGCCTCATCACGGCGGATAATTTTTCTATATAACTTTTTCCGATCAGACGAAGTTTAGGTTTTGATTCACTACGAGCTCTCCTATGAAAATTTACATGTTAGTCCATTTTGTTATAAAATTGGTAAATAACATTTTCTGAATAGACGAAGTTCAGTTTTCGTCTTATTACGGGCTGACATGAAAATTCACTATTCACCCATTTTACTCGGTAACGGTTGATTTTACGCCAATATCTTATAGAACGATTTCGAACCGCCTCATCACGGCGGATAGTTTTTCTATATAATTTTTTCCGATCAGACGAAGTTTAGGTTTTGATTCACTACGTGCTCTGCTCTCCTATGAAAATTTACATGTTAGTCCATTTTGCTGGATAACAATTGATTTTATGATAAATTCATACAGAATCATTTCAAACCAACTCGTCGAGACCAATAAAATTGGTAAATAACATTTTCTGAATAGACGAAGTTCAGTTTTCGTCTTATTACGGGCTGACATGAAAATTCAATATTCACCCATTTTACTCGGTAACGGTTGATTTTACGCCAATATCTTATAGAACCATTTCGAACTGCCTCATCACGGCGGATAATTTTTCTATATAACTTTTTCCGATCAGACGAAGTTTAGGTTTTGATTCACTACGAGCTCTGCTATGAAAATTTACATGTTAGTCCATTTTGCTGGATAACAATTGATTTTATGAAAAATTCATACAGGGTCATTTCAAACGGAACTCGTCGAGACCTATAAAATTGGTAAATAACATTTTCTGAATAGGCAAAGTTCAGTTTTCGTCTTATTACGGGCTGACATGAAAATTCATTATTCACCCATTTTACTCGGTAACGGTTAATTTTACGCCAATATCTTATAGAACCATTTCGAACCGCCTTATCACGGCGGATAATTTTTCTATATAACTTTTTCCGATCAGACGAAGTTTAGGTTTTGATTCACTACGAGCTCTCCTATGAAAATATACATGTTAGTCCATTTTGCTGGATAACAATTGATTTTATGAAAAATTCATACAGAGTCATTTCAAACCAACTCGTCGAGTCCGATAAAATTGGTAAATAACATTTTCTGAATAGACGAAGTTCAGTTTTCGTCTTATTACGGGCTGAGATGAAAATTCACTATTCACCCATTTTACTCGGTAACTGTTGATTTTACGCCAATATCTTATAGAACCATTTCAAATCGCCTCATCAAGGCGGATAATTTTTCTATATAACTTTTTCCGAACAGACGAAGTTTAGGTTTTGATTCACTACGAGCTCTCCTATGAAAATTTACATGTTAGTCCATTTTGCTGGATAACAATTGATTTTATGAAAAATTCATACAGACTCATTTCAAACCAACTCGTCGAGACCTATAAAATTGGTAAATAACATTTTCTGAATAGACGAAGTTCAGTTTTCGTCTTATTACGGGCTGACATGAAAATTCAATATTCACCCATTTTACTCGGTAACGGTTGATTTTACGCCAATATCTTATAGAGCAATTTCGAACCGCCTCATCAAGGCGGATAATTTTTCTCTATAACTTTTTCCGATCAGACGAAGTTTAGGTAATGATTCACTACGAGCTCTCCTATGAAAATTTACATGTTAGTCCATTTTGCTGGATAACAATTGATTTTATGAAAAATTCATACAGACTCATTTCAAACCAACTCGTCGAGACCTATAAAATTGGTAAATAACATTTTCTGAATAGACGAAGTTCAGTTTTCGTCTTATTACGGGCTGACATGAAAATTCACTATTCACCCATTTTACTCGGTAACGGTTGATTTTACGCCAATATCTTATAGAACCATTTCGAGCCGCCTCATCAAGGCGGATAATTTTTCAATATAAGTTTTTCCGAACAGACGAAGTTTAGGTTTTGATTCACTACGAGCTCTCCTATGAAAATTTACATGTTAGTCCATTTTGCTGGATAACAATTGATTTTATGAAAAATTCATACAAAGTCATTTCAAACCAACTCGTCGAGACCAATAAAATTGGTAAATAACATTTTCTGAATAGACGAAGTTCAGTTTTCGTCTTATTACCGGCTGACATGAAAATTCATTACTCACCCATTTTACTCGGTAACGGTTGATTTTACGCCAATATCTTATAGAACCATTTCGAACCGCCTCATAAAGGCGGATAATTTTTCTATATAACTTTTTCCGAACAGGCGAAGTTTAGGTTTTGATTCACTACGAGCTCTCCTATGAAAATTTACATGTTAGTCCATTTTGCTGGATAACAATTGATTTTATGAAAAATTCATACAGACTCATTTCAAACCAACTCGTCGAGACCTATAAAATTGGTAAATAACATTTTCTGAATAGACGAAGTTCAGTTTTCGTCTTATTACGGGCTGACATGAAAATTCAATATTCACCCATTTTACTCGGTAACGGTTGATTTTACGCCAATATCTTATAGAACGATTTCGAACCGCCTCATCACGGCGGATAGTTTTTCTATATAATTTTTTCCGATCAGACGAAGTTTAGGTTTTGATTCACTACGAGCTCTCCTATGAAAATTTACATGTTAGTCCATTTTGCTGGATAACAATTGATTTTATGAAAAATTCATACAAAGTCATTTCAAACCAACTTGTCGAGACCAATAAAATTGGTAAATAACATTTTCTGAATAGACGAAGTTCAGTTTTCGTCTTATTACCGGCTGACATGAAAATTCATTACTCACCCATTTTACTTGGTAACGGTTGATTTTACGCCAATATCTTATAGAACCATTTCGAACCGCCTCATCACGGCGGATAATTTTTCTATATAACTTTTTCCGAACAGGCGAAGTTTAGGTTTTGATTCACTACGAGCTCTCCTATGAAAATTTGCATGTTAATCCATTTTGCTGGATAACAATTGACTTTACGAAAAATTCATACAGAATCGTTTCAAACCAACTCGTCGAGACCGATAAAATTGGTAAATAACATTTTCTGAATAGACATAGTGTGGCGTTGTTTTGAGAGGTTTTAGTTTGCCCAAGTCGTTCAAGTGTGGGCCACCCTACGAGCGACGTGGTTAGCGTCACTGGTGTAACCTGTCTAGCACAGTAAAGATACGGAGAGCAAAAGGGGGTGTAGTTCAAGGCTTGGGCGCCTTTGATTACTTAGGGTAATCAAAAAAATTAAAGATAAAGATAAACAAAAGACAAAAGTTAGATATATACAATAATACTATATTACAAAAATATTATATTACAAAAAAAATTGAACTATCACAGCATCAATGATACTGTATAGCAAAGCATCACACAGAAATATATACAAAATACTATATTACAATAACCGAAGCTCAAGATAAGCTTGAGACTTTTACGAGAGCCAAATTAAATATATTACAAAAATAGATGACTCGCAAATTGTCTCAATTATGAAACAAAAGTATATATTACATGATAATAAAATACTATATTACTAGTTGCACTATATTACAATTTGCTCAACAGCAAAATAAATTTGAGGCGTATACGAGAACCAAAATATACTACAAGAAATATGTCTCGTAACTTTTACCTCAATAATAAAATCATATATTACAACAAAATTAAATAAACTTGAGATCTTTTACGAGAGACGAAATAACAATGTTACAAAAGATAAGTCTCGTAAATTTATCTCAAAATTTATAAACATTAGACACTCTCGTTACAACAAAAATTGAACCACGACTTACGATATCACTAACAAACGTGCATTATAGTACTACAATAAGATATTAATCATAAGGAAGCACGACAAAAGCAACTACGAAACAATACTACGGCGAAGTATTTGCGACAACGAATTCGAGATTCAAACAACTACGAATTAATATACAACAATGGATTTAATTATAACAACGGATTTAAAATGCAAATAGCCAAAAATATAATAGATTTCACTTGAATCTAGTATGTTAAATTTAGACACTTTTGGCTCTAATAGCTCAACAATCATGTGAAAATAATCCCTTTTTTTGGTAACAATTAAAAGTACTTATCTTTTATGTTGTTATCGTGATGGAGAGAACTCCTAGATACGGTCCTGTTTTCCGATGATCATGGATTTAAAAATTCACATGTGGCTGCCTTAATCCCAATTTGAAGTTATAAAATCGTAGAAACGTTCGTATATTTGTCGCCATGACAAAATGGAGAAAATCTCTTCGCCCAGAATGTTTTCATATATTCCAATTTAAAAAGTAGTATAGCAAGGTCGACTTCATATGAAAATTGCTCGCCTAGTGGAAAACGTAGTAAGTCTTAAAACTTGAATGTAAATAATCTTGCTCAAAGCAAATAATATAGCGTGGAAATACTTCGACGTTAACAGCATTAGACGTAACTAAATTTGATTAAGAAGTAATTCTTTATAAGAAAATACTTATCAAAAAAATTTATTAAAAAAACGTTTATGAGAAAATTATAAGAAAAACTATGAGAAAATTATAAGAAAAACCTAAAACAATATTTCAAATGTTAGACGATATTTGCCGGTATAATAATTAAAACCTTACCTCATGTGATCATCACGAGGTTTTCCAAATTCTATTATCCCCTTTACAGGTCAAACGAAATTATAAATACGTCTTATTAGTTCAATGGTTCAACGAGAAAGAGTTTTACCCGGCGTTATTTAGTTGAAATATCATTCCTCAAGCGCTATCTAGTATTCGCTTAACGCGTTAACTCTCACAGATGACGTACGTTCATCATAGTACAGGGAGTAAGGGCACTCTATTAATACTAAAGTTTGTGGGAATAATATTTCCGATAACTTATAATTTTTCTAATAATTATTAACAGTGTAACAAAGGATGCATCGAGCATTCCGCGTGTTACAATATCTCGCAGCCCACTTAAAATATATATTTCATATATATATTTTTTATAAGAGATTATTTCCACATCATATAAATCATATATCAACCTTATCTAACTATAATACAACATAATACAATTTACATTTATAGAGGCAATTTACATAAATCATAAGTACAACATATATCAAATAACACAGATGATTTGGTCTATTTATCAACATTCTAACAATTATTTACCAAATCTAAAGAATCGTTATCAATGGAGGTATCGTTATGCATGGCCTTTAGGTCTTTTATATGATAACGACCAATGCTCTTCCCTTCTTCGTCTTCCAATTCATATATTATAGGCGAAATTTTACTAGTTATGGTGCATTTAATGAACTTAGGAGCCAATTTAGCTGAAAAATAGTTACCAGCATCACTCTAAACATAGTTCCTTTTATGAACTATATCTCCTACTTCAAATTCAACATCTCGTTTCCTTAAGTCATAATATTTTTTATTTCGTTCATAAGCTAACTTTATTCTCCCCGCTACGTTCTTATATAGATAGGGTAATTTACTTAATTCATTTACAATGATGTCGCGATTTGCAAATTCATATGGAGATAGGTTTCTACTTTTAATCTTACCATAATATTCTCCGTTCCAAGGGGTAAGTCTTCCAAACACTAGAAAATTTGGGGTATACTGTGTCACGTCGTGCACAGTACTATTTATAGCACTCATTATTTTAGGGATAAGTAAGTCCCAATCACGTTGACTTGTCTTAATATATGACCTTATGGCGGTACCAATAACACGATTAGAACGTTCAACATTATTAGTTTGCGGATGATATTTAGCATTGTACCATATATTTTCTACCTGATACGTTGTTAATAATTTTTGGAACTCCTTCGAAGTAAACTGTGACCCATTATCTAGTACAATAGTTTGGCATACTCCAAAAATTAAGAAAACATTTTTCTCTAGGTAAGTACAAATATGCTTTGCAAGAGCACGCTTTAATGGATGTATAAAAGTAAATTTGGTAAACCAATCAACAATAACTAAAATATAGCAATTTCCTGATTTTGATTTAGGAAAAGGACCCATTAAATCAATTGATATTAACTGAAAAGGATGTGACATATTTTTAGGATTACCCATCAAACCCATCCGTCCTAATTGACTAGACTTTTGTTCGTTACAATTTCGGCAGTTATAAATAAATTTTTAACATCATATTTCATACCTGGCCAAAAGTATTCTTCACATAAGCGATTATAAGTTTTATTTACACCTAAATGTGCCGATAACTCATTATGAAATTTTTCTAAGAGTTCTTTTCTCTTTATTTTTGGAATTACTAATTTCCATTGTTTTAAATTAGTATTAATGTTATGTTTCTGCTTTACATATTTATACAAATTATTACCGTCCACGTAAAAAGATGGAAATTTCTCAGGATTACTTGAGACATTTCTAATCATTTTTGAATACCATTTATCGTGTTGAGTTATATCTATTGTATCTAACTCAACTGGTGGTCTACTTAATGCATCAGGGACTACATTTAATTTTTCTCGTCTATGTTCAAATTCAATATCATATTGAGATAATTCTACAGCCCATCTTGCTAATCGACCAACTGGATTTTTTAAATTATTTAACCATAAAATAGATGAATTGTCAGTTATAACCTTAAACTTGGTTCCTTCGATGTAACAAGGAAACTTAGATACGGCCATAAGAACACTTTTTAATTCTCTTTCTAAAATAGTATAGTTTCGTTCAGATTTAGTAAACGTTTTAGAAAAATAAGCTATAACATGTTCACTATCTCCCTCGCCTTGAGTTAAAATGGCACTAGTGCTATGATCACTAGCATCGGTTTGTAAAGTAAACATTTTAGAAAAATCAGGCTTAGCAAATACTGGAGTTGAAATTAAACGTTCTTTTAATATTTCAAAAGAATTCTGCGCCTGATCAGTCCATACTATTTTCTGACCTTTTTTACGACCTTTAATTACATCATTTAAGGGAATAATTAATTCTGAAAAGTTATTTATAAAGCGTCGATACCAAGATGCCATACCGATAAATCGTCTCACCTCAGTGGTATTTCTAGGGGCAGGATATTCAACAATAGCTTTGACTTTATCGGGATCACTATGTAAACCATTGCTATCTACGACATAACCTAGAAATTTCAAGCTTGGTTTGCAAAATTTGCACTTTTCTAAATTAATAGTGAATCCTCCAGATTTCAAAATTTCATAAACTTTTGTCAAGGTTGCGAGATGATCATTAAAAGATTTATTTAGTATAATTAAATCATCAAGGTATACAAAAATATTACTATTGATATCAGACGGATCAAATAATCTATCCATTACTCTTTGAAGTGTACTAGCACTTGATATTAAACCCATGGGCATTCTAACAAACTCAAATAGACCTCGGCCTATCACTCTAAAAGCTGTCTTTTCGCAACTTTCTTCGGCTAGTTTAATTTGGAAAAATGCTTGCTTGAGATCGATAGACGTTAGAAAGTGTGCATCTCTCACTTTATCTAGTATACTGTTTAAACTTGGCAATGGGTAAGAATCTGGTATTGAAATTGAGTTTAATTTCCTACCATCGAAACATAAGCGATACTGACCAGATGGTTTTTTCACTAAAATAACATTAGAGGCATAAGGACTCTTTGATGGACGAATAACACCTAAATCTAATAAACGATCAACTTCGTCGTTCATATGTTTTTGCATATAAGGAGATAATGGAAATGCTCTTTGTCTAAAAGGTTGATTATCCGTTAAATTTATTTTATGTTCAGCTAAAGAAGTTAAACCTAACTTTGGAGATACTAACTCTTGAAATTTATCTGTGACTTTACTTAATTGTTGTTTTTGACTATTGGTTAAATCATACTGAGCAGTTATAGAACAAGTGTACAACGTATCGCTTGGATTTAATAAAGAATTACTTGGATTAATATTTTCAGCATCATTAACCGGACTATTAGTTTCATTTGACAGGTGATTTTTATTCTTATTTAATTCCCAAACTTCCCTTTCAAAATTTAAATTCAATTTGAAAGGCTTACAAAAATCTACACCTAAGATCCTAAAATGGCGAATATTTGGTACTATTAAAAATTTTAAATTGTGAGTAATATTTTTTAAAGTTATTGGCAAATTAACGGTGCCTACGACATGTCGAGATGTTCCATCTGCGGTGGTTACACACATATGATCTACATTATAATCTACTTTGAAATTCATATCTAAAATGGTTTTAAAGGCAGAGCTTCCTAGAACACATTGGTTAGCCCCTGTATCTAATAAGCCTGAAAATTGTCTGTCATTTATAATTATATCCATATAAGGACGTGAATCGCCACTCTTATTTGAAAAGACGGGTGACACTTCATTATGTAAATAGAAATTTTTGACAACATTTAACCAAACTGACCAACAATTTTCTAATGAAAACTCTTTATTATTTTTACTTAATTACTTCCACATCCATGTAGTGGATTGGAAGTATAGTAATCGCAAAAAAAATTTCAAAAATTTTTATTCGTGAAATAGGTTTAGAATGTCATGAAACGTCGAGATTTTAAATTTGAGCGAAAAAAAATTTTCTGTCTGTCTGTCGGTCTGTCTGTCTGTCTGTCTGTAACTTTTTTTTGTCCGCACGCTTTCTCCGGAACGGTTTAAGATATTAACCTGAAATTTTGTACACGTATATGTTATAACGAGATCTCGAACTGGATTGTTTTTTGAGGAAATCCGGTGAAGGGTTGGGGTTAAATAGGGGTAAATAGGGGGAAATAAGTAAAGCAAGCTTGTAAGAGTACAGAAACTTGAAATTCGGTGCATGTACTAGAAGTTAAGGCCTCAGATTTTTTTATAATATTTTTCAAATTTTGATGATTTCCCTGAGAACTTGGAAAACAGAAAGTACTTGATAGGTTGGTTCAGTGTTTGGATTCCTATTATTGTATTGTTACTGTTGTGGTTAGGTAATATTGACCAAAAGTCAGAGGTTAAGTTATTTGTAGTTGGGGGTTGTAAATGAGAATTGTTTCCACCCTCATTACTATATCGTATATTAGGCATTGAAGTTACATTTCGATTTACAGGTGATACGTGACTATTAAAGTTTGGACAAGAAACATTTCCGAAACGTACATTTCTATTTATAGGCTCGCTAGTTCGTATTATTATTTAGTAAAGGCATATTATCATAAAAATTTTCGTTAGCTGTGTGAACGTTATTATTACTAACTCTATCCTGTTGTTCTAGTAAATTCTCTACAGATATTCTATTATTTAAATTACTAGGACTATTTTGTGACTGCTGAATATTTTCTGCACTTGAAATTTGAAGTGGCACATCTAAATTTATTAAATTTTCATTAGTACCTATGTTTTGAGATATTCTTTGTTCTAATTGATCAAATAATAACAGTTGAGTAATAAGTTCAGCTTGTAAATCAGCTACTTGTTGATTTAACATTGGAAAATGATTTATACGGTTATGTACATGTAATAAAATTAGTATTTATCTTTTTATAATCAGGATGTCGAACATCAGAATTAAACCTAGATATCATACCCTCTAATATACTGATTTTTTTCTCTACATATTAATGTTTCCTCATTAACATCAATCTGCACAGTGGGGTGAGAGACTTGGTCCATTCTCTCGCGTTGAAAATGTCCTCTAAGAATTGATCCTTTTACATTCATATTTCCATTAACGATAGCTCCTCTGATTCTCAGCTCATAGTCCAATTCATCTGAATGCAAGTAATTTACCTCCATATTGTATAACAATAATATTCTCACTAAAACACAATTTCCAAATATTGATCAGTAAATATTAGACGATTAACTAAATCATCAGTAAATAAAGGAAATTTTAAATAAATAAACTAATATTAAATGTTAAAAACAATAACTATTTACAACTTACTAAAGCTAAGAAAATAAAAGCTAATAAAATAGTAAGAGATAAAAGACAATTAGATAAATAGCAAAATATAAAAGACAAAGATTAAGATAAACAACAAAAGATAAAGATAGCAGACAAATAGTAAAAGATAGATAAAGAGAATTTTCCTTGAACTCTACTCCTTTAAAGTAATCAAGCCCCACGTTGGGCGCCACTTTGTGTGGCGTTGTTTTGAGAGGTTTTAGTTTGCCCAAGTCGTTCAAGTGTGGGCCACCCTACGAGCGACGTGGTTAGCGTCACTGGTGTAACCTGGCTAGCACAGTAAAGATACGGAGAGCAAAAGGGGGTGGAGTTCAAGGCTTGGGCGCCATTGATTACTTAGGGTAATCAAAGAAAATTAAAGATAAAGATAAACAAAAGACAAAAGTTAGATATATACAATAATACTGTATTACAAAAATATTATATTACAAAAAAAATGGAACTATCACAGCATCAATGATACTGTATAGCAAAGCATCACACAGAAATATATACAAAATACTATATTACAATACTATATTACAATAACCAAAGCTTGAGACTTTTACGAGAGCCAAATTAAATATATTACAAAAAGAGATGACTCGTAAATTGTCTCAATTATGAAACAAAAGTATATATTACAAGATAATAAAATACTATATTACAAGTTGCACTATATTACAATTTGCTCAACAGCAAAATAAATTTGAGTCGTATACCAGAACCAAAATATACTACAAGAGATATGTCTCGTAACTTTTACCTCAATAATAAAATCATATATTACAACAAAATTAAATAAACTTGAGATCTTTTACGAGAGACAAAATAACTATATTACAAAAGATAAGTCTCGTAAATTTATCTCAAAATTTATAAACATTAGACTCTCTCGTTACAACAAAAATTGAACCACGACTTACGATATCACTAACAAACGTGCATTATAGTACTACAATAAGATATTAATCATAAGGAAGCACGACAAAAGCAACTACGAAACAATACTACGGCGAAGTATTTGCGACAACGAATTCAAGATACAAACAACTACGAATTAATATACAACAATGGATTTAATTATAACAACGGATTTAAAAGGCAAATAGCCAAAAATATAATAGATTTCACTTGAATCTAGTATGTTAAATTTAGACAATTTTGGCTCTAATAGCTCAACAATCATGTGAAAATAATCCCTTTTTTTGGTAATAATTAAAAGTACTTATCTTTTATGTTGTTATCGTGATGGAGAGAACTCCTAGATACGGCCCTGTTCTCCGATGATCATGGATTTAAAAATTCACATGTGGCTGCCTTAATCCCAATTTGAAGTTATAAAATCGTAGAAACGTTCGTATATTTGTCGCCAAGACAAAATGAAGAAAATTTCTTCGCCCAGAATGTTTTCGTATATTCCAATTCAAAAAGTAGTATAGCAAGGTCGACTTCATATGAAAATTGCTCGCTTAGTGGAAAACGTAGTAAGTCTTAAAACTTGAATGCAAATAATCTTGCTCAAAGCAAATAATATAGCGTGGAAATACTTCGACGTTAACAGCATTAGACGTAACTAAATTTGATTAAAAAGTAATTCTTTATAAGAAAATACTTATCAAAAAAATTTATTAAAAAAACGTTTATGAGAAAATTATAAGAAAAACTATGAGAAAATTATAAGAAAAACCTAAAACAATATTTCAAATGTTAGACGATATTTGCCGGTATAATAATTAAAACCTTACCTCATGTGATCATCACGAGGTTTTCCAAATTCTATTATCCCCTTTACAGGTCAAACGAAATTGTAAATACGTCTTATTAGTTCAATGGTTCGACGAGAAAGAGTTTTACCCGGCGTTATTTAGTTGAAATATCATACCTCAAGCGCTATCTAGTATTCGCTAGCGTTAACTCTCACAGATGACGTACGTTCATCATAGTACAGGGAGTAAAGGCACTCTATTAATACTAAGGTTTGTGGGAATAATATTTCCGATAACTTATAATTTTTCTAATAATTATTAACAGTGTAACAAAGGACGCTATCGAGCATTCCGCGTGTTACAATAGTTCAGTTTTCGTCTTATTGCGGGCTGTCATGAAAATTCACTATTCACCTCGCTATTTTGCTCGATAACGGTTGATTTTGCGCCAACATCTTATAGAACCATTTCGAACCGACTCATCTAGGCGGATAATTCTAGCATATAACTTGTTCCGAACGGACGAAGTTTAGGTTTTGATCCACTAGGAGCTCTCCTATGAAAATTTACTTGTTAGTCCATTTTGCTGGATAACAATAGATTTTACGAAAAATTCATACAGAATTATTTCAAACCGACTCGTCGAGACCGATAAAATTGGTAAATAACATTTTCTGAATAGACGAAGTTCAGTTTTCGTCTTATTACGGGCTGACAAGAAAATTCATTATTCACCCATTTTGCTCTATAGCTGTTGATTTTACGCCACTTTCTTATAGAACAATTTCGAACCGCCTTATCAAGATCAATGTGAAAGCAGCAGTAAAAGATAGCAGTAGATTTAACCGAACGTACCCGAATGGGACGATCATACCTCATTTCAATATAGTGGAAAATGAAAAATTTTTAATTCCCTTTGATTATGGCTACGTTTAGAAATTACAGATTTCTGAATGAAAAAAGTGAGGAAACAACAGTCAAGAACAAATTGACCATTACCCTAATTGAAATTCTTAATTCGAAGCTAAATACGGTGAATATCGGGCAAAATGTAGAAACTCTTCTAGCATCTTAAAATATGAAGATGATCCATTGCATGCATCTATTAACGGTGCAGCTGTCCCTCAATTAATAAGGGCAAGAATCGCCCTCTAAATTAATTAAAATACTGTAATGGGAAAAAGCATTAGATATACATAAATAATATTTGCTAATAATTGAAGAAACATAGTTCAGAATATTTTAGAAAAAGCGAGTGTTGTAAACAAATCTTACGGGTAAAGAAAAATATATGGTGATATAAATTATCACCTGGTTAGAACATGAACCCTTGCCTTCAATCCGGCAGTGCAAGAACCACCCCTTAATTGTAATATAATATTTTAAGAAAATCGTATCAGTTAGACACAAAGTAATTGTTGTAGAAAATTGTCGAAAGGTAGCTAAAACTATTCTCAGAAGCGCAAGCTTTGCAAACAAACCTTGAGGGTAAAATCAACCCCCGATATCACGAAAAATAAATTTATTCTGTGCGGGCATCAGTTAGAAATTTACTGGTTATCAGTAAAATATATGGTGATGTCCATTATCATCTACTTAAAACATGAAACGTTGCATTCAATCCAGCAGCTCAAGAACCACCCCTTAAATGTAATAATATATATTTTAAGAAAAGCGCCTCAGTTAGAGATAAGGTAATTTTTGTAGAAAATTGACGAAAGGTAGCTAAAACTATTTTCAGAATCGCAAGCTTGCAAACGAACTTTGAGGGTAAAATCAACCCCCGATATTATGGTAAGGGGACGGAGTTACTATTAAATTCGACGCGAGCGCATGCGGTGAGCATAGCTGCAACATTGGATTTTAATTTTCCGATCTGTTCAGTAATAGAAATTGTGATTTGAACGTGAAGAGAGAGATTTGAACGTGAAGAATACACAATATGTATTTATTAAAATAAATAAATGCATATTGTGTTTCAGGCTGTCGTATTACTGTTTCCTGTACGGAAACATAACCTTGAAAAACGACTAAAATCAAAGCATTGAAGTGAGGCAAATAAGTAAATGCATGATTTTAATCACAATTTATTCGGGAAATAGTAGAGTAAATCTGTAAAAATAATGTCGGTGAATTTAATGGAATACGCGTTTTCTCAAATCCAAAACGCAAAATTGCATTCGTTTCTATTATAGGTTAAGCTGTCAATATAAAAACAAACATATGTCAAATAAATCACTTTCAAATCCAAAAATGAAAAAAAAGTTCAAATGCACAATTTTTACATATCTTTCATGATATAAGTAATATCAATATCATATACACACAACTAAATTATATTTTTTATATATCTCTCCACACGTAACACTGACAGAATAGGGTCCAATTTTTATACCATTGGCTGCTAGCGGCGCTACTACAAACCTTGCACATAGCCAATCAAAGAAGTTAACAAAATAGAATTAGTGATTAAGAGTTTATGAGAATGAAAGTTATCAAAACATTTTTTGACATCAGCCACCCCCCATTACCATCTTGGGGCAGACGATTTCAAATAATAAGAATGTTATGAGCAATTATTTCCGCATACTAGAGTGTAAATACATTATCAAGACATTTTAGTTTAAAAAGACTTAGATAGGAAATCTGGATGTGGAAGTAGTGATTCCTTAAGAAGCAGTTTGTGATATTTTAACAACAATAAAAGTTAGTTTCACTTTTGTGAAATTTCAGAAAACAATTTCTTACAAACGAATTCACAGAATTATAGACTTAGCAGCATACTTACTAGATAATTAATTGCCTAAGATAATTCAGGTATAAATTAATCATCTACCGTTTATTTAAGGGGTGTTTTATAGTTGGAGTATCTCCTCTCAGATTTTAAAAGTACTTAATTTCCACTCTTTGATATTTTTAACTGTTTGAACAACTCCGTTTATCTACTAGCATAGTTAATTCGAGAATATTATGCTAAACGTTTATCTCTATCAACATTATAACATTATGTAATATTTATATATAATCAGAGAGACATGGAATATGAATCCCTGGTAAAGTCGAGGCGACACGTGGAACGTTCGTCTGAAGAAATGGCCTTATTCGTTTCGCGAACTTACATAATATCAGTTTTCTAAAGGATCTCAATAAATGATATATCCTGCGCTGTCATCGTATCTTGCCAGACGTATTCATCTCTTTTGAATTATTGCTACTGAATAAAATTTATTACAAGTTCTCCGTGCATTTTAGATTAGATATGTGAAATGTTAAAATCCTATTATCTTTTATATATATGTGCATTTGTATCTTGTCCGCCTCCTTATATATTTCGGGCGCCCGCACCTCCACTAGAACTAATAGTGATAGAATAGTTCTGTTTATATACAGGGTGCGCCAAAGTTCTGATTTTGGTCGATTACGGCTGTATTTGAAATGGTGGAAATATATTGTCTATAGATTATTTTCTTGATTTTCAATTCTGAATAACCAGAAAATATGTACAATTATACAGGGTACTCCGTTTTCGTTGTCCGAGCAACAACTTCGTTATTTTAAATGGAACACCCTATATTTTTTTCCTTTATCGAGTTACCCATCTAATTATATTCATAATTCTATTAAGGTGGTAGGTACTTAAAATGAACCGTTTACGATATAAAAAAGATTTTTTGACAAAAAGTGAGGTTTGCGGATAAGTTTTTGAGTACCTCTGATTTCATAGACAAGAGAGTTTTCAAAATTCTGCTTATACTGTTATGTTGAGCATATTAAGGGCTAGTAGGGCAGAAACATTATTAATATTAATCTTATACAGAGTGCTGAAAAAATTGAGTTTAATGTTTCGCTAATAAAAAAGGCCGTAATTCAATTTTTTCAAATGGGACGTACTATTTTCAGTTCTGTCATCTAATGAAGTGTTAAATTATCTTTCCATTGATATATCATAGTAGGTATTTATCTTTAGGAGTTGCATAGATATTAAGGTTAATTGTCTGGATCAGTCATTTTTCTTGCTGGAACTTCATGAGGTTTGTACTGCACTTCACCAGTTTCGATAAATCTGTCTCTAAGATTACTAAATGCAGGTTCTAAAGGGTGTCTCCTTTCAGGATATCTGGTTTTATAGACTCGGGATGCTAAGAGGCTGTTCCTTGAGCACTCCCCCAGAATAAAAATCATGTCAACCATTTCTTCCCGCGAATAATTCATATTTAATATAATTATATGCAAATGCAACTTCCTGGAACTGTAAAAGCTACTAGTATTTTATTAAAGACAATCAAAACAAAAGCACTTACCGATCTAGCAGTAACACAAAACTTTAGAACATCCACAGACACGTGTTTTGACATCTATGTCTCTTCGGTGCGGCTTTTTCTAAAGTTCACAATCAACTGAAATATGTAAGCAAATACTCGTGTTATAACTATCAAAGGATTACCAGAACAGGATATTAAAAATTAAAATTAGATTATAGGAAAGTCCCCGTAAAGGGATAATTATCAATATAATTATATGCAAATGCAACTTCCTGGAACTGTAAAAGCTACTAGTATTTTATTAATTATTTTTATATTTTATTATCAATATAATTATATGCAAATGCAACTTCCTGGAACTGTAAAAGCTACTAGTATTTTATTAGCTAATAAAATACTAGTAGCTTTTACAGTTCCAGGAAGTTGCATTTGCATATAATTATATTGATAATTATCCCTTTACGGGGAATTTCCTATAATCTAATTTTAATTTTTAATATCCTGTTCTGGTAATCCTTTGATAGTTATAACACGAGTATTTGCTTACATATTTCAGTTGATTGTGAACTTTAGAAAAAGCCGCACCGAAGAGACATAGATGTCAAAACACGTGTCTGTGGATGTTCTAAAGTTTTGTGTTACTGCTATATCGGTAAGTGCTTTTGTTTTGATTGTCTTTAATAAACTACTAGTAGCTTTTACAGTTCCAGGAAGTTGCATTTGCATATAATTATATTAAATATGAATTATTCGCGGGAAGAAATGGTTGACATGATTTTTATTCTGGGGGAGTGCTCAAGGAACAGCCTCTTAGCATCCCGAGTCTATAAAACCAGATATCCTGAAAGGAGACACCCTTTAGAACCTGCATTTAGTAATCTTAGAGACAGATTTATCGAAACTGGTGAAGTGCAGTACAAACCTCATGAAGTTCCAGCAAGAAAAATGACTGATCCAGACAATTAACCTTAATATCTATGCAACTCCTAAAGATAAATACCTACTATGATATATCAATGGAAAGATAATTTAACACTTCATTAGATGACAGAACTGAAAATAGTACGTCCCATTTGAAAAAATTGAATTACGGCCTTTTTTATTAGCGAAACATTAAACTCAATTTTCAGCACTCTGTATAAGATTAATATTAATAATGTTTCTGCCCTACTAGCCCTTAATATGCTCAACATAACAGTATAAGCAGAATTTTGAAAACTCTTTTGTCTATGAAATCAGAGGTACTCAAAAACTTATCCGCAAACCTCACTTTTTGTCAAAAAATCTTTTTTATATCGTAAACGGTTCATTTTAAGTACCTACCACCTTAATAGAATTATGAATATAATTAGATGGGTAACTCGATAAAGGAAAAAAATATAGGGTGTTCCATTTAAAATAACGAAGTTGTTGCTCGGACAACGAAAACGGAGTACCCTGTATAATTGTACATATTTTCTGGTTATTCAGAATTGAAAATCAAGAAAATAATCTATAGACAATATATTTCCACCATTTCAAATACAGCCGTAATCGACCAAAATCAGAACTTTGGCGCACCCTGTATATATAACCGCCATATTTCACTTAACAAGGGCACGTCGAGAGGGGAAAGGATTTCTATCATTTTTTACATACACTTTTTTGTTCATACGATTGGTATGTTTACACCTCGTTACATAAATAGTACCTCTCTGACTCAATGTATATAAAGCTGTTATACATAACGGTAGAGTTTGCCTCCTTACAGGTTGCCAGATTTCTATAGTAAACAAATGCTCTAGCGCTTGCGCAGTAGAACTGTGCGCTCATGTGCATTTGATATTATGATTATTTAATATTGTCTAAATTGTACTTTACCAGGCACGTTCGTATTTTACCCGGTATTAAGTGATTATCTGTTTTAACATGAGCCGTTCACGGTAAGTATCTATTGTAGAATAATGTATGTAATTCAAAATTCTTAAGAACTTAAGGGAATTATTATTACTATTTAATACAAGTTTTAAAAGACATAACACTGAATCCGTTCAATTTTGTAACACAATCGATAAATATTAACATTCATGATTTTTATCCACCCTAAGTATATTTAAATATTACTTTTCATATTCGCTAATGTTATTTTCAAAAGAACAACTTATTAATATCAACAGATTCCGTTATGTTGTGTCCTAAAGCCGGCCCTGATATTATTGGAAAAATGACAGCTGGCGGACGCGGGAAACGGAAATACTTGTATTATGTTAGGTTAGACCAGTTTTTCAAGTATGTGTTTTTTGTATTTGATATTTAATAAATTCCTCAGAAAAAACCTACGTTAGACAATTTATTTGTGTTATTACTACATACACAACATTGGCGCAGTCCAGGAACCAGTTCAGTGAGGGGGAAAATATTAAATAGAGAAAATAAACCAGTCCAGAAATATGACGGCGTTGGGTCATATGGAAATGTTCAACCCTAAGGAAGCAGGAAATTGGGAAACGTATAACCAGAGGTTTGATTTTTTCTTGGAAGCAAACGACATAACAGATGAAAAGAAAAAGAAAGCCGTTTTACTCAGCCTTGTAGGACCTGCTACATATGAACTAGTAAGATCCCTGTTTGCCCCAGAGACGATAGACACGAAAACCTACAAGGACATAACCAAAATACTAGCAAATCATTTTGCACCAAAGACTTCAGAGATAGTATCCCGTTTTAAGTTTTATAGAAGAAATCAGCTTCCCGATGAAAGCATATGAACGTACATAGCTGAGCTTAGACACTTAGCGGAAACATGCAACTTTAGAGCTGTGTTAGAAGACATGCTGAGAGATCGATTGGTTCGTGGAGTTCGAGAAGAGGCACTACAACGTCGACTACTAGCAGAATCAGATTTAACTTTTGATAAAGCCCAGAAGCAGGCAATTGCTTACGAAACTGCTGTGAAACATACCAGTGTAAATTTAAATCGGTGACATGCAACTTTTGTCAGAAGATAGGGCACATAGAAAGAGCCTGTATAACGAAAAAACACTATGCCAGGAAGAAGCAAGCTAAATCTAACACGTGCTTACAAACCGAAGGCACACCCGATCAAGGGAACAACACATGGGAAATCAAGGAAGCCCATATTTTAAATATAAATGAGACCAAAGACAGTGAACATGTAATACGACTACAGTTAAATAATCGTCAGTGTCAAATGGAAGTAGATTCAGGGGCGGCCTATTCAGTGATGGGTTCGCAGACATTTGAAAATTTATGGCCAGATGGGAACAACAGACCTATTTTAGAACCAATTGCAATTGCTGTCGCATTGAGAGATTACCAGAAAAACAGAATCGAGACGAAAGGAATGGTCCATGTAAGAGTACAGTTCAAGAATAATTGCGTTGAGTTACCGATAGTGATTACAGAACAAGGTGGCAGTAATTTACTGGGCCGTAATTGGTTTGAACCACTTGGTATAAGTTTACAAGGAATCAATCTAGTCTCGTCAGACTCAGAGATCGATAAAATTGTTGGAAATTTCAAAGACGTTTTTACTGAAGAGTTGGGGACATATAAAGGACCGCCAGTTTCCTTTGAATTAGACCCTACAGTGAAACCTATAATAGGTAAAGCCAGACGGTTACCATTTGCCATGAAAACATTGGTAGAAGCGGAGATTGACAAATTAGTCAAGGAAGGTGTGCTGGAACCAGTGGCGCACCCTAAATGGGTCACGCCAATTGTCGCAGTTGTGAAACCAGGTCAAACGTCTGTCCGAATTTGTGGTGATTTTCGTGGAACACTAAATCGAGCATTGAAAACTGATTGCTATCCAGTACCATCCGTGGCAGACATTCTAGCCACTTTAGCCGGAGGAAAAGTGTTCGCAAAGTTGGATTTGAGGCAAGCGTACTTACAGCTACCAATAGATGATGCCGCTGCTGAAGCACAGACTATCATTACGCAGGGGTGCTTTCAAGGTTAAGAGATTACAGTTTGGGGTCAGTGTCGCACCTCAGATTTCTCAACGGACCGTGGACACCAGATTATCAGGAATAGAAGGCGTACTACCCTATTACGATGACATTCTCATCATTGGAGCAAATAAGGCAGAACTTGCTATGCGACTAGGGGAAGTATTGAAGCCTTTTAGAGAAGATGGGCTAAAGTTACGCAAAGAGAAATGTATTTGGTACACTGATAAGCTAGATTTTTTGGGGTATAGACTCACAGGTAAGAGAATTCAACCCACAGAAGAAAAAGTAAAAGCCATACACAAGGCACCAGCTCCAAAAAATAAAACAGAGCTTCAGGCATTTTTGGGCTTACTCAACTTCTATCATATTTTTCTCAGGGACAAAGCTACTATAGCTGAACCACTGCATCAATTACTACACAATGATGTTCCCTGGCAATGGATTAATCGAGAAGAAAAAGCATTCACAGGAGTGAAGAAGCTATTAACCTCAGATGTATTATTAGCTCACTATGATGAGCCATTGATTTTGACTTGTGATGCTAGCCAATATGGAATCGGTTGTGTACTGGATCAATTGGATAAAGAAGGCAGGGAAGTTCCGATAGCTTTCCATAGTCGAACAATGACCAGTAGCGAAAGAAACTTTTCTAAACTCGACAGGGAAGCACTAGCTATCATAGTCGGACTAAAAAAGTGGCACAATTACATTTATGGAAGGAAAGTGGAAATCAGAACTGACCATCTTCCATTACTAGGTATTTGGGGAAAGAACAAAGCAACACCTCAAATAATGTCACCCAGAAGGGTAAGACTATTACCAATGCAGATGCATTAAGTCGCCTACCAATACCAGTAGGAGAAGAAGAGCTACCACCGGTAGGAGAAGTATTAATGTTAGAAAATGTACCAGAACAAGTGCTCACGGCTAAAGATATTGCCACTGACACTAACAAAGATCCAATATTAGCGAAGGTGCTGAGATGGACATGGGTCGGTTGGCCAAAAAACAACCCAGCAGAGGAGTTTAAACCATATTGGACCCGACGCACTCAACTTTCAGCATACAAGAATTGTTTATTATGGGGTAACCGAGTAATTATACCACCTGGGGAGAAAGATCAAGTCCTGCAGATACTACATGCAGTACATCCGGAAGTGGTAAAGATGAAAGCACTAGTCAGATCGTACGTGTGGTGGCCAAATTTGGATCAGCAAATAGAGAATTTGGTTGCGAGTTGTACAACATGTCAAATGAATCGCCATGCACCACCATCGAACCCAACACATCCATGGGAATGGGCTAGAGCGCCATGGACAAGATTACATATCGATCATGCTGGACCATTTCAAGGTCAATATTTTTTTATTGTGGTCGACGCATTTTCTAAATGGTTAGAAGTGAGGAGAGTACCATCCACCTCTTCGGAAGCTACAATTAAGGTGCTTAGAGAACTATTTGCAACGCATGGCCTTCCAGAAGTAATAGTGTCAGACAATGCAACATCATTCACTTCTACAGAAATGCTAACTTTCCTACAAAGGAATAATATTAAGCATGCACGCATTGCTCCATACCATCCATCTTCGAACGGACAAGCAGAGAGAATGGTGCAGACAACTAAAGAGAACCTTAAGAAGTTAGACAAGGGTGATTGGGAGGTTAAGTTAGCAAGATTGCTGCTAGCACAACATGTAACACCGCACATGACAACAGGATCGTCTCCAGCCGAACTCTTAATGAAGAGAAAGCTCCGAACAGCTTTAGATTTTCTACAACCGGACTTAATTAGAGATATGACAGAGAAGCAAGATAAGGTGCCAGATTTTAGAAAGTCGAGAAGTTTCTCGGAAGAAGATCCGGTGTTCGCAAGAAATTATTCAACAGGACCAGTATGGATACCTGGACAGGTAGAAGAGAAAACAGGTCCATTATCATACACAGTGAGGACATCCCAGGGCGAAACAGTGAGGAGACACTCGGATCAATTACGTAACCGAGTAGAAACAGGTGTATCCAAGCATGTAGAGGTGAGAACCGAACCAGGTGAGAATGAGGAGACACCTTTGACTAGTGAGATGACTCCTATGGTGGATACCACACCCACTAGCCCGAAGATGGATGCCGTGACACCAAGACCAGAAAGAGTCAGGAAGAAACCTCATTACCTACGGGATTATGAGATTTAGGGAAAGGGGTGTTGTGTCCTAAAGCCGGCCCTGATATTATTGGAAAAATTACAGCTGGCGGACGCGGGAAACGGAAATACTTGTATTATGTTAGGTTAGACCAGTTTTTCAAGTATGTGTTTTTTGTATTTGATATTTAATAAATTCCTCGGAAAAAACCTACGTTAGACAATTTATTTGTGTTATTACTACATACACAACACGTTACTTGTATTTTAACTTATAATCTATACTCTATTCGAATTTCAAATACATATCGCATAAATTAAACGAGAATAATAATATCGCAAAAGGGACCCTTTTTACATAAGAATCCACAAAAAAATCTTACCGGAATATTTTCGCCAATACGGGCGAAGCTCGGTGACAGATAGTAATTGTCTCGTTGGCATGTATACAATTGTCAAAGCCTCCTACGCTATAATATTTATTAAAAATATCAAATAATATCATGAAATAATTAGTTTTAAATTATCGAATTCCATAATACCTTTCGGTAGTAGAAAAATTTAATACATTACGCGATGCGAAAGCCCTTTTAGATATTAGGTATTTTTTGAAAGGCCTTGGCTTCACCTCGGCTATGAAAAAATCACCTCACACCTAAAACTAAACTTCCGAAGCTCGTAATTAAAATAACTATTTTTAATTTGCTCCAAGCCATAAAGGGGTACAAAAATATTTATTTCTGAACAAGTGCTATATGTATTTATCACATTTTTAAAGATGATCAATGTTATATCTGACAAAACATCTGACATGTAGGAAATTTGTTTAAAATAACAGAAGTTGAGTTTAAACAGTTCTCAGTAATTTTTTCTGCAAAATAAACGTTTTTTATTTCCCAAATTTAAAAAATATAAAAAAACATTCATCACTAGAAAGTATTATTTCTGTATACAGTGTGTCCCCGGGTGAACCTACTTATACTTTGTAATTTTCCTTATTTCACATTATAAGAGAAAAAGTCATTCTTCATAAAAAGTTTTGCTTTGCCGTATTAAGTCATTAACCATACTCAGACTTTTAAAATAACATACAGGGTGGTTAGCAAATTAGGAAATGTGAATTTGTGCCAAGAGTAAAGTATTAGTTTTTTGAAAGGAATATAAAAATGTTACTGAAATAAGTTGTTTCTAATGTTAATAGTAGTCCAGATATGTCGTACCTCAAAGTTGATATTTTTGCACAAAAATATCAACTTTGAGATACAACATGGCACAAATTTACGTTTCCTTATTTGCTAACCACCCTGTATGTTATCTTGAAAGTGTGAGTATGGCTAATGACTTTTCACAATAAGCAAACCTTTTTATGAAGAATGACTTTTTCTCTTAAAATGCGAAATAAGGAAAATTCTAAGTAAAGTTAGGTCCATCCGGCGACACACTGTATAAAAGTCATTTATAGTCTTAGTAAGATAATTTTAGTTAGGATGTCTACAGATATATATAGGAATAGTATGCCTCTTTACTCGGTTGCCAAGTTTATGAGGTGAAATCGCTACTTTACTGTAAGGAAGCTTTTAATACCTATATATATCAAATGTATAAAACAGCAGCGCCACCTGGTAAAAAATGTAGTGGACTATGGTGTATGTTTATATATGTTTATAGGTATTTCCTGCCTCCGAAAAAAGTGTCGTTAAATGCTTTTATCTCTCTATCTCTTCCTTTTTTGTCATAATCTGCCATGCGCATAAGTAAAGCTGATCATTATTGATAATAATGAGTCATGAATTTACTGATTATCAAGACATTCGCGATGAAAACAACACAAAACGTCTCCGACTCCGAAATCGGAGTCGAACTAGTAAAATTGGAGGCAAACACTTCCTAACAGTATAACATTCGGAGGCGTATAAGTACTAAATGCATGTACATATATATATGGGACGTTCTTTGTCAAACGGAACAAGGCTCTGCCCAAAATTCATGCCAATGGATTTTAATGATCTTGAGCTTAAAATGTTGGTTATTGAACCCTCTTCATGGGCCAGTGTGGCCTTTTCAAAAAATTCATAATGGCGGCTCAATGCGGCCGCCGGATATCAGGGAAAAATGAAGATTTCGCAGTAAAACAGTAGCAAAAAAAAAGGTGACGTCCAATTCAATCGAGTTTAGGTGCACAAAGCTTGTTATTAACAGGCCTAATAAGTTAATTAGGCAGGTTGGTGAAATTTAAGATGGCTGGTCTAAGATGGCGGTGAAACCCAAAAATCGCCGAAAATCGCTATAAATCAAGTGTCTGAATTAAGATTTTGATATTTACACTCCTTATATTCATCTCAAATGCTACAATTTGATCACATTTTTCATACGCAGAAACGGAAAATCCAAAATGGCGGCTCCAATAGGCCCAAAAAAATCATAAAAACTCTGAGAAACTGTAAAATTCAGGTGAAATCAGTCTCGGACGAATATATTACACTTTACTGACCACCAGATGTATGTTTTTAGTATACATCATGAAATTTAATTTCAGAAATACAACATGGCGGATCCAAGATGGCGGCTGAGACCCAAAAATCGTCGAAAATTGATATAAATCAAGACTCTGCCTCATGATTTTAATATTTACACTTCTTATATTGATCTTAAATGCTACAACTCCACATATTTCATAAACAGGTTTTTAGGAATTTATAGTCGAATTTTAAGATCGAAAATGACGTCTTTAATTCTGCAGAAACTAGTGCTTATAAAAGCTCTCTGCGTTTAACAGGGTTGAGAATGTCTTCTTATAAATGAAGCCCGCATTACTTTTTCTTTTTTTTTTCCTTTCTTTTTTTTCCGTTTTTTATTTTTTTTAATTTTTCGTATTTTTTAATTTCTTTTTTCATATTATTTTAGAAAATTTTAATATTTTGTTGTTGATAATATTTCGGTTGCATCAGAATATCTAAATGCTGTAAGGATTTTATTGGAGGAAATTTTAAAGGCATGAGCTTTAGAAATGTTCGATACTTTAGGTGTGGTATGAAACCTTTTTGCAACTTTTCTAGAAACTCTATCATAGTCTTGTTGAGTGTAGTGATAAAATGTTATATTGGGAAATTTATTTTTGGCCCAGTTAAATAATAGAAAAGAATTTAGAATAGAGTCATTCCCTTTGTCCTGTAAGCTTGCTCTTGTTGCTTGACTCTTCAATACTGCCTTTACTCCGTCACATGACCCCTTGCTGCGAGCTGTTGCATTATAATGCCATTCTGCTTTAATGGAGAAATCTTCTTCATGGTGAACTAAATTAACCATTTGAAAATGATTTTTGAAGTGTTGAACTGCTCCATCTGTCGCATTTTGGATTTTCCGTTTCTGAAAACCTGCATAAGAAATATGTGGTCCAATTGTAGCATTTGAGATCAATATAGAGAGTGTAAATATTAAAATCATAAAGCAGAGAGAGATTTATATCAATTTTCGACGATTTTCGGATCTCAGCCGCCATCTTGGATCTACCATGTTGTACTTCTGAAATAAAATTTCATGATATATTCTAAAAACATACATCTGGTGGTCAGTAAAGCGTTAATATATTCATCCGAGACTGATTTCACCTAAATTTTACAGTTTCTCACCGTTTTTATTAATTTCTTGGGCCTATTGGGGCCGCCATTTTAGATTTTCCGTTTCTGAAAACCTGCGTATGTTAAATGTGATCAAAATCTTAATTCAGACACTTGATTTATAGCGATTTTCGGCGATTTTTGGGTTTCAGCCGCCATCTTGGACCGGCCAGGTTAAATTTCGCCAACCTACCTAATTAACTTATTAGGCCTGTTAATAACAAGCTTTGTGCACCTAAACTCGATTGAATTGGACGTCACCTTTTTTTTTTGCTACTGTTTTACTGCGAAATCTTCATTTTTCCCTGATTTCCGGCGGCCGCATTGAGCCGCCATTATGAATTTTTTGAAAAGGCCACACTGGCCCATGAAGAGGGTTCAATAACCAACATTTTAAGCTCAAGATCATTAAAATCCATTGGCATGAATTTTGGGCAGAGCCTTGTTCCGTTTGACAAAGAACGTCCCATATATATATATATATATATATTTTTAAGGATTTAGTTCTTGGGTTTCGGTTCATTAAAAGTGGAGGTTTTATGCGATCTGCATTTATTTCATTATAATTTTTGTAAACGTTTCGGTGATTGTTTCCACCTTTTTCAATACAGGACAACTAAAATATATTTTATATGAATTTACATTTAATTTAATTTTGAAAAAATAGAGCATACCTTGAAACAATGATGAGTTGTGGCACTATTAAACTAATTTCATTTTTTTTTTTTTTTTTTTTTTTATATATATATATATATTATTATAACCATTATTTTTTCGGATTCACCGTTGCCGGACAGGGCCTCCGTGCTTTTCGACCGATATCACACGGTCTCCGAGCCGGCGATAATTACAGCCACTCCCCACGACCTGTGGGGCTAGTGACTATAAATTCCAGGTTTCTTTTGCCCTAAGTAAGCGCAGGAACACCAAGATGATCGCCTTCTGCATGGCCTTTCTAGCCATTCGGCTGCTTTCTGACAGGCTGGTATGGTCTTCAATTCCGATAGCAGCTTAGGCATCATACCTCCGTGTACACCAATTATTAGGACGACCATCTTGACCGAGTAGCGTGGGTACAGCACTTGGAGCTCGTACCGGAGATTACGGTATTTGGTCAGTATTCCTCATCTTTCAAAGCGATGTTTGGCTCAGCAGGTGCTGAGAATTCGATCACAAGCATCACCTTGTTTTAATGGACGAGGAGAACTATATCATTCTTGTTGGCTTGGATTAGCCTGATTGTCGGAAACGACAAGTTCCAATAAATTCGGCACCTCTGGTTTTCGACAACGGACTCGATGTCTCCGGGGACATAAGGCAGCACTGGTGTTTGGTCTAGTCCGTACGAATGCCGTAGATGATAGTACAGCACCTGTAACGCCGTGTTATGGCGATGTATATAGGCCGAAATCGCATATACTGGGCATGCAGACAGTAAATGCATGAGCGATTCCGGTGCCTGATGGCAGATCCTGCAGTTGATATCAGGAACATCTACACGCGATAGACCAACGTGTTACTTACACCACCTTGGCAGGCCATAATGAATCCCACGGTCTCTGAGTTTAGCCCAGTTAACCTTAAAAAAGCAAATGTCAGCCTTGCCGATAGACCCACCGTTTCTGTGTTCTTATACGGTTTATCGACATACTGCCTAAACAGATGTTCCTGTTCGGCAGCTTTTGTTTGGGCCTTCAGGCGAAGTGGCAGAAGTTCAGTGAGTGACTCAGGGTCAGCACCGCGCCGGCCTCTTCGCCTGTCGTCGAATACGAGACCAAGTTCATCTTTTGCCGTCTTAGACAATCCTGCACCCTATATTTTCGTGATCTCTCACTAATTGCAGAAGCGGGTCTGAGCTCCTAAGGACGTTGCATGCCATACTCAGTGCTACTCCTATGGATATCCATCGTCTTGCGGGTACCTCTGTATAACTGGCGCAGCTCATCCACAGTCCATTTGAGTACCCCAAAGGAGTAGGGCAGAACAGGAACGGCAAACATATTAGTCGCAGATACCTTGCATTTCCCCGAAAGTTCGGATGACCAAATCTTTCTGAGAAATATCTGTACTTGCCGCTGAGAGATTCTTTCACTTGTTGCACGTCCCGAATATGATTGTAGCACACCCAGGTACGTCTAGGACTCCCCGCATCCAGGTGCCTTGTGGCGCTTCCATTTGCTTCCATACTCCTCGACGACCCTTGGAGCGTTCTGAAGTTCATGCTTTCCGGAGGCATATAGTTTGAGGTCATCCATATAAAATAAATTAGTGACCTTGTGCCTCCGGTTGCTGGGTAGTCCACAATAGTACCCACGAGTTTGACGGAGTTTAACAGGTAACGGCAGCTGTGAGATGCAAATGAAGAGAGGACTCAGAGAGTCTCTTTGCAAAACTGCTTTCCTGAGTACCACCCGCTTTGTCGTAATTCGCTGTGCGCCGGATGTTATGGTGAAGAGAGTATTCCAGAGTGGCAACAGCTCTTCTATCCATCTCACTAGAGGTTCTGATATCGCAAGACATTTGAGAAAATGCAACAATAGTTCGTGCGACGTTGTGTAAAATGCCTTACGATTATCAATCCAGGCCATCGAACTGATTGCCGGGTACACCTCTTCTGGCCCTTCAAAGATTCTATGTCAAGGAGCCTCGAAGCTATTGGTGCAGTGTTGCTATGGAACGATAGTGTCGTTTCGTAGATTCCTTTCCCGAAGCCTTTGACATCGGTTACAGCTGGTGGATTGTCGACAAGACGCTGTGGCTCTTGAAACAGGCGGGAAAGATTCGTACGGAACAGTGTATTCTGCTCCATGCTCCGTTCCCGCCTTTTTAGCTTCTTTATAGCCATGAGCGCTCGAATCTCTTCTAAACAGTGCTGCTTAAATCCGAGCATTACTGTCACACTTAGTGTGTGGTGCTGGAGTCTTAGTCTAGCTGCTGTTCGCCAGACTTTAGGCGTGGATGTCTTGCTAGCTGTTACTCATTGCACCACACTCTGGATTCGAGAAACGTGCTGTTTGGTCAACTGTATTTTGCCTTCGAATAATAATAACAATAATAATAATAATAATAATAATAGTAATTATTATTATTATTTTGTTTCGCGCGTCTTTCGCAGGAAAGTATAGGTACGGTTTTTACAAACAAGTAGCTATCAACTCTATTAAGAAATGTTGAGGTGGGACCGGACTATTGCTGTGGTATTGAGGACAACTGACTTTTGGAGTTGGATGTAAGTGAGTGGATGCAGCTGTAGCTTATGGAGACTTTCATGCAGTTTCCGCGGGATGACTGCCGTTGCGGATATGACTATCGGAATTATATAAACCTGTTTCTGCTTCCACATGTTCTTAATTTCATTATTATTATTATTTTATTTATGTTTTCTTCCGGTTTCACTATTGCCGGACAGGACTTTCGTGCTCTCCGACCGATACCACACGGTAGCCGCGCCGGCGATAATAACAGCCACTCCCCACGACCTGTGGGGTTAGTGACTGTACATTCCAGATTCGTGTGCCCTAAGTAGGCGAAGGGACCCCAAGATGACCGATTTCTGCATTTGGCCTGCCAGCCATTCGGCTGATTTCCGACAGGCTGGTATGGTCTTCAGTTCCGAGAGCGGCGTAAGCTTCATACCTCCGAGTACACCGATGATTAGAATGACCATCTTGACCGAGTAGCTTGGGTACAGCACTTGGAGCTTGTACCGGAGATCATGATATTTGGTCCGTTTTTCCTCCTGTTTCAAAGCGATGTTTGGCTCAGCAGGTGCTGAGAACTCGATCACAAACATCACCTTGTTTTGATGGTCGAGGAGGACTATATCAGGCTTGTTGGCTTGAATTAGCCTAATTGTCGGAAATGAGAAGTTCCAGTAAATTCGGCACTTCTCGTTCTCGACAACGGACTCGATGTCTCCGGGGACGTAAGGCAGCACTGGTGTTTGGTCTACTCCGTACGAGTGCTGTAGATGGTAATACAGCACCCTTAACGCCGCGTTATGGCGATGGATGTAGGCCGAAATTGCATATACCGGGCATGCAGATAGTAAATGCATGAGCGATTCCGGCGCCCGACGACAGGTCCTGCAGTTAATATCAGGAACCTCTACACCCATTACGCGGCTTCGGTAAACCAAAGTGTTGATTACGCCATCTTGGCAGGCCACAATGAATCCCTCGGTCTCCGACTTTAGCCCAGCTGACCTTAAAATGGCGAATGTCAGCTTAGTAGATAAACCCAGTGTTTCTAAGGTTCTTATAGAAAACAGCGTGCATGGGTTAATCTACATGCTGCCTAAACAGATATTCTTGTTCGGCAGCTTTTATTTGGGCCTTCAGGTGAGGTGGCTGCAGTTCAGTGACTGTCTCTGGGTCAGCACCGCGCCGGCCTCCTCGTCTGTTATCGAATACGAGACCAAGTTCACCTGCGGCTCGTTTTGCCGCCTTAAACAGTCCTGCACCTACCCTTGCATTTTCGTGATCTCTCACTACTTGCAGAAGCTGGTCTGAGCTCCTTAGAATGTTGCATGCCCTACTTAGTGCTACTCTGCCATGCAGACACTAAAGACCCAAGAGTCCTCGGCCCCCCCCGTTGACGAGGGAGGTACACACGAGAAACAGACGATCTAGGATGAATGCTCATATTGATATTCATCATCTTGTGGGTACTTCTATCTAATTGGCGCAGCTCATCTACAGTCCATTTGACTACTCCCAAGGACTAGAGCAGGACAGGAATGGCAAGCATATTAGTCGCAGACACCTTGTTCTTCCCCGAGAGTCCTGATGACCAAATCTTTTGTAGTGGGCGTCTGTACTTGCCGGGGAGAGATTCATTAGCTTGCTGCACATCCTGGATATGATGTCGTTGCACACCCAGATATGTGTATTTCTCTCCGGCATCCAGATGTCTTAGGATGCTTCCGTCTGCGAGTTGCGCGTCTTCAGCAAAGTCCCCTCATTGTCCTCTCTTGAGATGGACGACCGCGCACTTGTCCAACCCGAACTCCATGCCAATGGCCCGCGTGGATACTCCTCGACCACCCTTAGAGAATTCTGACGTTCGTGCTCTCCGGAGGCATACAGTTCGAGGTCATCCATATAGAACAGATGAGTGACCTTATGCCTCCGGTTGCTGCTAGGTGGTCCACAATGGTACCCGCGAGTTTGGCGGAGTTCAACAGATAACGGCAGCAGTGAGATGCAAAAGAGGAGGGGACTCAGAGAGTCTCCCTGGAAAACTCCTCTTCTGAATATCATCTGCTCTGTTGTAACCCGCTGTGTACCAGATGTTATGGTGAAGCGAGTCCTCCAGAGCGGCAGCAGTTGTTCTATGCATCTCACTAGTGGCTCTGCTACTGCAAGACATTTGAGCAAATGCACCAGTAGCTCGTGCGATGTAGTGTCAAATGCCTTACGATAGTCAATCCAGGCCATAGATAGGTTCCGCTTGTACTGCACAGAACCCCGCGTAATACAGCGGTCTATCAGCAGGCTGTCTTTGCAGCCTGCTATGCCCTTCTTGGCGCCACGCTGCTCGTAAATCTGCTGGAAGACCGGATCAACCTGCCTTAGTGTCCTAGCATACAAGATACGTGTAAATATCTTGTAGCAGGAGTTCAGACAGGTGATTGGCCTATAATTCCTGGATAGGACAAATCTTCCTTCTTGGGGATTAGCACGGTACGTCCCTCAACAAACCAGTCCGGAATCTGCTGCCCTTCGTTCAACCACGAGTTGAAAACTCTAGCTAGACGACGGTGGGTGGAAGGGAATTTTTTCCACCACCACTGATTGCCGGGCACACTTCTGGCTCTTGAAAGGTTCTGTGGTAGAGAGCCTCGAAGTGTGCGATTGCTGGAGTGTTGCTATCGAATGGACGTGTCGTTTCGTAGATTCTCTTCCAGAAGATTTTGATATCTGCTACAGCTGGCGGATTGTCGACAACACGCTGTGGCTCTTGAAATAGGCGGAAAGGATTCATACGGAACAATGTATTTTGTTCCATACTCCTTATTAGATTTTTCTTGACAGTCATGAGCGCTCGAATCCGATCTAAACAGTGTTGCTTAATGGCAAGCATCACTGCTAGATTTAGTGTGTGGTGCTGGCGTCTTAGGCCGGCTGCTGTTCGCCGGACTTTAGGCGTGAATGCCTTGCCAGTTGTGACGTGTTCCGCCACACTCTGGATTCGAGAAGCGTGTTGTCTGGCCAACCGTATTTTGCGTTCGATCTTTTGTATACGCCGCTTAGCCTTATCGATACCGCTTGGGGCCCTGGTTGCCCTTTCGCGGGGGACGAGTTGGCTAGCAGCGCTGTACACGGCAGTATTGATCTGCCAAATGTCGTCGTCTTCTGGTAGCTCCTCTTCGATGCCAGCGTCCATCCGTGCCAGGTCTTGTGACTTCAGAGTAGACCTACTGTTAAGACTAACCCTCGTTCTTAAGTTAATATCGGTGTACCTTCTGTGTTGTTCCCCAACAGCCGCTATTTGCCGCGGTGGAAGTGCGACTGGCGCTTCCTCCTCCTGACGGGGTGCCCTTACATAACCTGATCTGCGCAGGAATGATACCTGATCCCTGAGTTGTTGTTCAGAGAAGTCGCGATGCTCTGGGTGCAGCTGACACCAGACCTCGCGCAATCGCGCCATGTGCCCCCTGCGTTCAGGTTCGCTGTTCTCTTAGCAGGTCAGCAAGTCATCCCGGAGTTCCCTCGTCCACTAAAAGCGTCCATGTCTATTGCGTGGGTTGTTACCATTGAGACCATCCGGTATGGCCCCTCCAGCTTGTCTCTGACCCCCATCCGTATGGGGTCGGTTGTGAGGAGCCCTTTCTCTGCCCGTTGGAACCAGAGATATGGGTCACAGAGTGGTTAGCCCTGAGACCCACGTCCGAAATCTGTCAGGCCGAGTTACCACTGCCTATTCAGGTACACCGCGTGGAGGCTGCCGGTCCGCTTTCCGTACCCTTATTATTATTTTTTTTTTTCTTTTTTTTTTCGCGTTAGCGATGCTGGGCAGTTCTCCCGTGTCTCCGATATTCTCACGGCGGAAGCGCCAGCGAATTATCTACAACCACTCCCCACATCACGTAGGGTTAGTGGTTGTAAATTACAGAATCGTGTGCCCTAAGTAGACGCAGGGACCCCAAGACGACTGCCTTCTGCATTTGACCTGCCAACCATTCGGCTGCTTTTTGGCAGGCCGGTATGGTCTTCAATGCTGAGAGCAGCGTAGGCCTCATCCCACCGAGAACGCCGATTATCAGGACGACAATCTTGGCCGAGTAGTCTGGGTATAGCGCTCTGAGCTCATACCGCAGATCTCGGTATTTAGTCCGTTTCTCCTCCTCCTTCAGGGTGATGTTTGTCTCGGCAGGTGCCGAGAACTCGATGACATACATCACCTTGGTCTGGTGGTCGAGGAGGACTATGTCAGGCTTGTTGGCTTGAATCAGCCTGACGGTCGGGAACGAGTAGTTCCAATAAATTCGGCACTTCTCGTTCTCGACAACGGACTCGATCTCTCCGGGAACATAAGGTAGCACTGGTGTTCGGTCTACCTCGTACGAGTGCCGAAGATAGTAATACAGCACTCGTAAAGCCGCGTTATGTCTGTGGATGTAGGCCGAAGTAGCGTAAATCGGACATGCAGATAGTAAATGCATGAGCGACTCTGGAGCTTGATGGCAGGTCCCACAATTTAGGTCGAGGACCTCTACACAAATAACACGACTGCGGTAGACCAAGGTGTTAATAACAGTATCTTGGCAGGCCACAATGAATCCCTCGGTCTCCGACTTTAGCCCTGCTGACCTCAGGAATGCGAAGGTCAGCTTTGTCGATAAACCCAGTGTCTCTATGTTGTTGTAGAACACTCCATGCATGGGTTTATCGACGTGCTGCCTGAACAGATTTCTCTGCTCGGCAGCTTTAATTTGGGTTGTCAGGCGATTTGGCGGAAGCTCAGTTATTGACTGTGCATGAGCACCTCGCCTGCCTCTTCGCCTGAAGTCGAAAACGAGACCGAGATCATCTGCGGCCCTGCGTGCTGCCTTAAATAAAAATCCACCCACTCCTACGGTCTTATGATCTCTCACTAATCGCAGGAGTGGATCTGAGCTCCTCAAGATGTTACATGCCATACTCAGCGCTACTCTGCCATGCATGCACTCCAGGCTCAAGAGTCCTCTGCCCCCCGTTGACGTGGGAGGTACACTCGAGGAACGGACGATCTAGGATGAATGCTTCTGTGAATATGCATCATCTTGCGGGTATCCCTATCCAATTGACGCAGCTCATCTACTGTCCACTTGACTACTCCAAAGGAGTAGAGCAGAATCGGAACGGCAAGTATATTAGTCGCAGACACCTTGTTCTTTCCCGAAAGTTCGGAAGACCAAATCTTTCGAACCCAAATTCCATGCCAATAGCCTGCGTGTACTCTTGGACCACCCTAAGAGATTCTTGGAGGTCGCCCTCTCCGGAGGCATACAGTTTTAGGTCATCCATATAGAATAAATGGGTGACCTTGTGCCTCCGGTTGCTGGGTGATCCACATTGGTATCCGCGGGTTTGACGAAGTTCTACAGACAACGGCAGCAGTGAGATGCAGAATAGGAGAGGACTGAGGGAGTCGCCCTGGAAAACTCCTCTCCTTAATGATACCGGCTCTGTCGAAATCGGCTGAGCACCAGATGTTACGGTGAAGCGGGTTCTCCAGAGTGGCATCAGTTGTTCAATGTATCTCACTATTGGGGCAGGTATCGCAAGGCACTGGAGCAGGTGTAACAATAATGCATGTGATGTTGTATCGAATGCCTTACGGTAATCGATCCACGCCATTGATAGATTACGCTTGTATTGCACAGAATCCTGAGCAATACAGCGGTCTATCAACAGGTTCTCTTTGCAGCCTGCCACACCTTTTTTACTGCCTCGCTGCTCGTGTATCTCTAGGTATACAGGCGCAACTGACCCCAAAGTCCTGGCGTACAAGATACGTGTAAATAAGTTGTAGCAGGAATTGAGGCAAGTGATCGGTCTGTAGTTTTTCGGGTTGGACAGGTCCCCCTTTTTGGGGATCAGTACAGTTTGCCCTTCGGCAAACCAGTCCAGAATCTGCTGCCTCTCGTTCAACCACGAGTTGAAAACTCGAGCCAGACGGCGGTGAGTGGAAGGAAATTTCTTCCACCACCAGTTGTTTATGCCGTCTGGGCCCGGGGCAGCGAAGTTCTTAGTGCCAACAAGCGCCTCTTGGACTTCTTTCGTACTGATCACCGGACACACTTCGTCTTGCCCTTCTAAAAGTCTGTGACAGAGGGCCTCGAAGTGTGCTATCGCTGGAGTGTCATTCTCAAATGGACTCGTAGTCTCGTAGATTCCTTTCCAGAAGGCTTCAACATTCTCAACAGACGGCGGATTTTCGACAACACGCTGTGGCTCTTGGAACAGGCGAGAGGGGTTTGTTTGGAACAGATGGTTTTGTTCCATACTCCGCGCTCGTCTGACCAAAGATTTTTTAATGACCGTAAGTGCTCGAATCCTATCTAGACAGTGCTGCTTGATCGTCTGCAGCACTGTCCGATTGAGATTGTGGTGTTGTCGTTTTAACCCGGCAACTATACGCCGGATTTTCGGCGTAAAAGGCTTAGCTGCCGTTATATACTCTACCACACTCTAGATTCGAGACGCGTGTTGTCTCGCCGATTAAAGTTTTGCCTCGATTTTTTGTACGCGCCGCTTAGTCTTCTCGACCTTGTCCAACACGCTTGCCAGGCGTTGCTGGGGGACGAGTTGTCTGGCGGCAGCGTACACGGCACTGTTGATCTGCCATATGTTGGCATCTTCTGGAAGTTCCTCATCGATTAACGAATACATTCTTGCCAAGTCTTGTGACTTTGGGTTAACCCTGGTGTTAAGGCTTACCCTCGTCCTGAGGGTGACATAGTCGTACTCCAGGGGATGTTCTGCGTCAGCAGCTGGTTGCCGCGGTGGTAATGCGGCTGGCAGTTCTTCCTGCTGACGGGGTGCCCTTTGATAACCTGTTCTGCGCAGGAAGGATACTTGATCTCTCAGATGTTGTTGAGAGAAGGCGAGATACTCCGGGTGCATATCGCACCACAGCCGGTGTAGTCGCGCCATGTACCCCTGCGCTTAGGTTCGCTGCTCTCATAGCAGTCTAGCAAATCGTCCCGTAGTGCCCTTGTCCACCTAAAGCGTCCTTGTAACATAGCCAGGTCGTCATCGATGAGACCATCCGGTAAGGCCCCTCCCACGTGTCTCCGACCCCTATCCGATTGGGGTCGACTGTAAGGAGCCTGATCTCTGTGCTGGTCGAAAACCAGAGACTTGAGTCCCCAGGATGGTTAGTCCTGGGAACCCACGTCCGACATTCGCTAGAGAGGGTTTCCCCTCTCTGCCCAGGGTGCACCGCGAGGAGGATGTCGGTCCGCATTTCTGCATTTCGCATTTATTATTATTATTATTAATTTTTTTTTTTCGGTTAATCCGTTGCCGGACAGGGCTTCCGTGTTTTCCGGCCGATACCACACGATAGCCGCGCAGGGCATAATTACAGCCACTCCCCACGACCTGCGGGGTTAATGACTATAAATACCAGAATCGTGTGTCCTAAGTAGGTGGAGGGACCCCCGGATAACCGCCTTCTGCATTGTTATTATTATTATTATTATTATTTTTATTTTTTTGTTAAAAACCAGTCACCCTTCTCTGTGGCTCCGATCCTCACCGAGGGGAGCTGGTAGTACCGGTAGCCACTCCCTACACCATGGGGTAAGTGACTACTGGGTCCGGGAATCGTGTGCCCTGAGTAGACGTAGCGAACCGAGGATGACGGCCTTCTGCGTGCTACCGGCTAAGATCTCTGCCGAGTTTCGGCATGCCGGTATGATCTTCAGTTCCGTAAGAAGTGTGTGCCTTGTTCCACCTAGGGCTCCTATTATCAGTACCACCAACTTAACAGTATAGTCTGGGTAAAGTCTGCGGAGTTCGAAGAGCAAATCTCGGTATTTTGTCCGTTTTTCCTCCTCCTTCAAGACAATGTTGTTTTCCGCGGGAGCCGAGAACTTCACGACAAACATCGTCTTGAATTGGTGATCGAGGAGAACTACGTCAGGCTTGTAGGCTTGTATTTGCCTAACGGTGGGAAACGAGTAGTTCCAATAGATTAGACACTTCTCATTGCCCACAACGGACTCGATATCCTCCGGGGCATAAGGCAACACTGGTGTCTCGTCCAGAACCCTCCTGTTGTGGAGACTCTCCAAACTCAAGAGTCCACGCCCTCCCCGATGTCGCGGGAGGTATAGCCGTAGAACGGACGATTTGGGATGTAAACTCCTATTGAGGTACATCTTCTTGCGGGTTCCTACATCGAGTTGACGCAACTCCTCTCGAGTCCACTTCACAACTCCAAAGGAATAGAGAAGGATCGGAACGGCAAGCATGTTGGTTGCAGACACCTTGTTCTTCCCCGACAGTTCTGAAGACCAGATCTGTCGGAGCCGGTGCTGATACTTGCCGCGAAGAGCGTTTTTCACTACACTCACTTCTTGGGTGGAGTGCTGCTCAACACCTAAGTAAGTGTACGACTCTCCGACATCTAGATGATGTAAGATGCTTCCGTCTACGAGCTGCGCGTCCTCTCCGTAATCCCCGCATCGTCCTCTCTTAAGATGGACCAGTGCACATTTGTCTAACCCGAACTCCATACCGACAGCCTGCGTGTACTCCTGTACCACCCTGAGGGACTGGTGCAGGTCCCTCTCCCCGGAGGCATAAAGTTTAAGGTCATCCATATAAAATAGATGGGTGACCTTATGCCTCCTGTCTCCTGCGGTACCGCAGTTGTACCCACGGGTTTTTCGGAGCGAAACGGATAATGGCAGCAGTGAGATGCAAAATAGAAGGGGGCTCGGGGAGTCTCCCTGAAATACTCCCCTTCTGAACGTTACCGGCTCTGTCTGGACTCGATCGTTACCCGAGGTAATGGTAAAGCGAGTCCTCCAGAGTGGCATCAGTTCTTCAATACACCTCACTACTGGACCGGGGACCGCAAGACATTGGAGCAAGTGTATAATTAGCTGATGAGATGACATGTCAAATGCCTTGCGGTAATCGATCCAGGCCATCGAAAGATTCCGCTTATACTGCATGGAGTCCTGCGTGACACACCTGTCAATCAGCAGATTCTCCTTGCAGCCAGCGGTACCTTTCTTCGACCCTCGTTGCTCATATATCCGTTCGTATACCGGTTCAACTGCGTGGAGCACCCGTATGTACAAAATGCGTGTGAACACCTTGTAGCATGCGTTTAAGCAGGTTATCGGCCGGTAATTCTTTGGGTTAGACAAATCTCCGTTCTTTGGGATCAGCACTGTCCGCCCCTCAACAACCCAAGAAGGAATTTGCTGCTCCTCACTTAGCCAGTGTTGGAAACGAAGATTTGTTTACTTATTTATTTGTTGTTTGCATTGTTTTTATATATTAGTTATTGTTGTGATTGTACTAGCTCCGTAACTAAGAAAGTGTTGTTGAATAAAAAATAAAATAATTTATATTTGACATCTGTTAATTTGTGGCTCTAAAAACCCACAAGTTTAGGCATATTCTGCTTCAGGTTATGGGCCCAGAACACCCAGTACAATAAGAAGGGTCAGTGGTTCTCTAGTAATAGAAGAAAACTAGTTTCGTGTCAAGTCACATCAAATTTAACATACCAGTTAAAGGTATTCTAAAGGTAATAAGATGGACAAGTTCAAGAATATTAATATTCAGAAATTCGATGGGAAGAATTTTTCACTGTGGAAATACCAGATGGAAATAATATTTAGAGCAGAGGGTTTGCTGGATTTAATTAATGGTAAAGCAAAACAACCAGTAATAACAGATGAAGAAAACGTAAAGAAATCATGGGAAAACTTAAATGCTAAAGGGATGATGTTAATATCTATGTCAATGGAGTTTAGTCAATTGCAGACTGTAATAACGTGTGATAATGCCGCCAGTATGTGGTCAAGGCTGAAAATAATTCACGAACAAAGGTCCTCCGCGAACAAAGTGATGATTAAACAAAAATTTTTCAGTTATAAAATGTCAGAAACCGACAGTATTGCACAGCATATTAGCAACATAGAGTCAATGTCACAAGCTCTAGCTGATGTTGAAGAAAAAGTAAGCGATATAGATAAAATAGCTAAAACTTTAGAAAGTTTACCTCACAAGTATGGATCATTCGTAACTGCATGGGACTCATACGACGAAGATAAACAAACATTTGAAAATCTTACAACAAGACTTCTCAAAGAAGAATTGAGGCTTACTCAGGCAGACGAGCTAACAACTGCGTTTGCTGCTGTTAAACTCAATAAGTATCCTCATAGTTCGAACAAAAAGAATTTTGTTTCTAATACCAAAAGTAATTTTATTCCTAATACAAAGTATTCTGAAAAAGATGTAACGTGCTACTACTGTAACAAGAAGGGGCATTTCAAATCTGAATGTAGAATAAGGCTTAGTAAACTTCAACCTGGTTACAGCAAGCAAAACTGTGATCCAAATTACAGAAATCAAGCTCTTAGTGCTGAGATGAAAAATATAGTTGCTGATGGATGTGAAGATATCTGGCTCGCTGATAGTGCAGCATCAAAGCATATGACGTCGCACAAAGAGTGGTTTTCACAAATAACACCACTAAAGAACAAAGATGTCCAAATTGGAGATAACTCTTTTATTACCGCTGAAGGAATTGGCTCAATTAGTGTAATGGCTGTTGTGAATGGTAGAAGAGTTCCTCGTACATTGGTAGAAACCTTATACGTTCCAAAGTTGAAGAAAAATCTTTTTTCAGTGGGAGCAGCTACGAGCAAAGGTTTGCAGGTCGAATTTAATAGTAGATTCATAGAAGTTAGAAATAAAAATGGTGTAGTTGCTGTTGGAAGGAAGCTGGAGAATCAATGCTATAAAATGTTATTTGAAATCCTACAAATTCAAGGAAACTCCGCAGAAACGAGTATTGTTCAGCTATGGCATGAACGGTTGGGTCATGTTAATTTTCGTACTTTGAAAGACATGTCTGACAAAGGAATGATACCTGATATCAAAATCCCAAATAAAGAAGTCACACGTATTCAGTGTGAGGGTTGTCAATATGGAAAACAACATAAGCAATCATTTAATGCTAATTTGAATAGACGAGCTGAAAAACCTGGTGAATACATTCATTCCGATGTCTGCGGTAGAATATCAAGTACTTCATTAGGAGGAGCTAATTATTTCGTTTTATTCAAGGATGATTGTACTTCATATCGTTTTGTTTATTTCATAAGACATAAAAGTGACGTTTTCACAAAATTTCTGGAATTTCAGAAAATGTCAGAAAGACAAACTGGTAATAAAATAAAAATATTCCGAAGTGATAATGGAACAGAATTTGTTAACCATCATTTTAAAGATCTTTTTAAAGAACATGGAATAATACATGAAACCAGTGCTCCATATACACCAGAGCAAAATGGAAGGGCAGAGAGAGATTTGAGATCTATAGTTGATAGTGCCAAAAGTATGTTGCATAGTACTGCTCTCCCGATGAATCTTTGGGCGGAAGCAATTAATATGGCCGTATACTTATTAAATCGTCGCCTGTGTGCACAAGATAAGCATGTTACTCCTTACGAAAAATGGACAGGAAAACAATTAAATCTTAGCCATTTACGAAGGTTTGGATCTGAAGCATTCGTACTTGTGCCTAAACAGTTCAGAAATAAGTTCGAGAGAAATTCCAAGAAACAAATATTAGTGGGATATGACGGCAACAGTTCCAATTACAGATTGTATGAATTGGCTGCCAGGAAAGTTGTCGTCGTGAAACATGTTAATTTCAATGGATGTATTTATAAAGACAGTAGAAATATGTCATGTCAAAACAACGTTATATTTGAGATGGAAGATGAAGATAATTTACAAGAAGAGTCCGTAGACACCAAATCAGAAGGCAGAATAGAAAACCAAACGTCAGAAAACATAGAAGTAGAAATTAATCAAGAAAACCAAACGTCAGAAAACATAGAAGTAGAAATTAATCAGCCTAAGGATAAAGCTTCAGAAGAAAATGGCCATTATTTAAGACACCGTGAAGATATTAAGAAACCAATTTGGTATGAAGCATGTGCAGCAGTATTAGGTGAACCTCAGACCTACGAAGAAGCTATGGAAAGTGGAGAAAAAGAAGAATGGAAGAAAGCAATGGAAGATGAGATTAAGTCGCTGATGAAAAATGAGACGTGGTCACTACAAGTTTTACCAGCGGATCGCAAAGCAATTGGGTGCAGATGGGTGTTTAAAATAAAATATAAAGCGGATGGTAAAATTGAAAGATATAAGGCCAGACTTTGTGCAAAAGGTTATAGTCAAAAATCTGGCATAGACTATTTTGAAACATTTTCACCAGTTGTAAGGTATGATTCTGTTAGAACGTTATTATCAATTGCAACTGTCAGTGATTTAGAAATTTGTCAGTTTGACGTAAAGACGGCTTTCCTGAACGGAGATTTACAAGAAGAAATCTTTATGAAGCAGCCGGAAGGCTTTAATACAAAAGGTTGTACTCTGGTATGCAAACTCAACAAAAGCCTATATGGTTTGAAGCAGTCTCCGAGATGTTGGAATAAGAAGTTTGTGGAGTTTCTTAGTTCATACAGCTTCAAGCAGTTAGATGCTGAAAAATGCATTTTTTTATGCACTCTTTGAAAATTATGAATTATTCCTGGCGTTGTACGTTGATGATGGTCTAATTATGTGTAAATCTAAAAAGGTTATGGACATATTTTTGACAGAACTTGGAAAAATATTCGAGATAACCATTTGTGCTGCAGAATGTTATGTTGGATTGGAAATCAGTCGCAATAGAGAACAAAGAAGTATATTTTTGGGCCAGCAAGGGGATGCTTAGTGTGCCCTATAGTGAAGCTGTAGGAAGTTTAATGTTTCTCGCTGTCGTCACATGCCCAGATATCATGTTCGCTGTGTCTCAAGTGAGTAAATACCTTTGTAGTCCAGCTTTGGAGCATTGGATAGCAGTAAAAAGGATATTCAAGTATTTAAAAGGAACCCAGAACTATGGAATAAAGTATTGTGGAACTGATTTAAATTTTGTTGCATATTCCGATGCTGACTTTGCAAACGATATTGATTCTAGAAAGTCAACAACTGGTTATTTGACTATGTTAGCTGGGGCACCGGTTACATGGTCGTCACAGTCTCAAAAGTGCGTTTCCCGTTCTACTACAGAGTCAGAATACGTGGCAGGTTCAGAAGCAGCCAGAGAGGTTATTTGGTTGAGAACATTACTTCAGGAGCTTAATGTAGATGTATGCGAACCTACCAAGCTATTCGTAGATAATCAAAGTGCCATTCGGTTAGTCAAGAGTCAAGAACACCATAAGAGAACCAAACACATTGATATAAAATACCATTATATACGTGACCAAGTAGAAAAGGGTTTCATTGAAACTGTCTATGTTGAATCTAAAAAACAACTTGCTGATATTCTCACGAAGGCTTTACCAAAGGAACAATTCATCAGAAATAGAAGTTCACTTTGTGTACCTTTAAATCAGTAAACAAATAGGGGGAGTGTTGGAAACGAAGATTTGTTTACTTATTTATTTGTTGTTTGCATTGTTTTTATATATTAGTTATTGTTGTGATTGTACTAGCTCCGTAACTAAGAAAGTGTTGTTGAATAAAAAATAAAATAATTTATATTTGACATCTGTTAATTTGTGGCTCTAAAAACCCACAAGTTTAGGCATATTCTGCTTCAGCCAGGCATTAAAATTTCTGGCCAAATGGTCGTGGGCACTCGGTAGTTTTTTCCACCAAAAGTTATTAATTCCGTCGGGAGCTGGAGCAGCAAAGTTCTTAGAGTCTTCAAGAGCTCTTCGAACCTTTTCTGGGGTTATTGGTTTTCACACCTCTTGCGGTTGTCGAAACCTTTGGCAAAAGGTTTCAAAGTGTGCCAGGGCTGGAGAATCTCTGATGAGTGGAAGCTTCTCCTCGTACAACGCTTTCCAGAAGTTCTCCACCTGGTCTGCTGTCGGTGGATTCTCAGCAACACGCTGAGGTGGTTCGAAAATGCGCGAGGGCTTTTTGCGGAAAAGTTGATTTTCCGCCAACCCCCTCGCCCGCCTCACTAGTGACTTCTTGCAGGTCACTAGCATCCGTATCCTGTCGAGACAGTGCTGTTTGGTGGTTTGCAGCACTGTTCCATTGAGTGTGTGATGGACGCGTCTTAAGTTGGCAGCTACTCGCCGTACTTTAGGCGTAAAAGGCCTATTGGCTGCCATATAGTCCATCACACATTGGATACGGGATGCGTGTTGCCTCGCCGACCATCTTCTGTATGCGCCGTCCCGCTCTTTCCTGTGGAGAGACAGTGTTCCTACTCTCCACCTGAGACAAGCGTTGAGCGGCGGCATACACGGCATAATTAATGTGCCAGATGTCAGCCTCTTCTGGTAGCGCTGCACGTAGTTCCGCATCCACTCTGGCCAGATCTTGCGGCCCAGGAGGTTCTTTATTGTGCAACCCCCTTCTGGTACTGAGACCTTCTGGTGTTGGTGGAACAGGCGGGACCGCTTCCTCAACCGGTTCATTCGGTCGCCCTTCGGCCCCCTCATTCATCGGCTGAGGAGCAGTTCTTACATAGCCCCTGCGACGAAGGTGGGATACATAATCACGCAGGTTTTGTGGCGTGAAGGCGTTGTGCTCTGGGTGCATTGCACACCACAGCACATGCATTCGCCCCATGTATCCCCTTCGTGCGGGCTCACTGCTTTCGTGGCACTGCATCAGGTCGTCTCTCAGTTCATCTGTCCACTTAAAGCGTCCTTGATCGTCGCGGTCGTCAACAATGGGCTGTCGATCTTGTTGGGCCCCACCACCTTGCCCTTGACCCCTATCCGAGCGGGGTCGATTGTGGGGGCCCTGTCCTCGGCCAGTAGGAACCGGGTATTGGGCTAGTGGGTGGTTAGCCCAGCAAGCCCACGACCGACACCAGAGGGGAAGAGCTTTCCCCTCCCGGGTGCGCTAGGGCTGCCGGTTCGGTTTTTGCACCCACAGCTGGAGTAAGTGGTGGCGCTACTCACCAAAGGCTGGGTGGATGACGGTTAGCCCCTCCTGCTTATTTATTATTATTATTATACTATATTATATATAGTTCAAGAACTTTCGAACAATATGGCAGGTATTGAGGATTATTGACTTCTGCATGTCAAAGACTAAGAAAGGAGAGAGGTCCAGGCTGGTTAAATTTTTTGCGAGAGAGCGAGGTACAACACCGGTGGTGGATATAACTATTGGGAGGATGACGACACTATCTTGTCTCCACTGCTGTTTGATCTCATAAGCTAGGTCAGCGTACTTTGCTAGCTTGTTTTGTATAGTTTCCTGGATGTTGTTGGAGTTTGGTACAGCAGTGTCGATTAGATAGGTCCTTTTTTGGTGCTTATTGACCAAGATTATATCAGGTCGATTTGATGATAGGGTTCTATCAGTAAGCACTGTCCTATCCTAATAGAGTCGGACGCTGTCATTCTCTAAGACACTTTCGGGGGTGTACTTATAATAAGGGCTGATGCTTTCTGTGAGGTGATTCAGATGCGCAAGCCTTAAATGAACAATTTTACCAACACAATTGTGGCGGTGCAGGTATTCAGTGGGCGCAAGAGATATGCAGCCTGCTGTGATATGTTGGATAGTCTCGGGGGCTCGGAGGCATTTCCTGCATCTGTCATCGGTTACACTCGGATCTTTGACGATATATTTATTATTATTATTATTATTATTATTATTATTATTATTATTATTATTATTATTATTATTATTATTATTATTATTATTATTATTATTATTATTATTATTATTATTTTAAATCTCATTCTCAGCGTTTTGGCTGGATTCAATCAAAATGCAGGGCTATTCCAATTCATTTTGATTCATTACTAATCCTCAAGAAATTTTCTGACTATACGACATGTATTTATTATTATTATTATTATTATTATTATTATTATTATCATTGTACTTCTCAGCATTATGTTGCTGGTTAACTTTCGCCCATCCCTGTTTGGGGGTGGGCTCGGACGATTTAATGGCGTACTCCAGTTTTCTACCAGAAAACTAAGGATCTCCACCTATCCAATAACTTTTCTTAAAATGTGTGCTGTTCCCATGAGAGCAATTCTTTGGACATCGTGTAGGTTCGGTGTTCCGGGTATCATTCCTAGATATTCTTGGGTTCCCTTTTTAATTGTACCGAGAGCGCCAACTATCACTGGTACCACTCGTGTTCTGGTTTTCCACATTCTGCTAACCTCGATCTCTAGGTCTTTATATTTACTAAGCTTTTCAGCCACTTTGAGTGCAACATTAGCGTCATCAGGAATTGATACATCAATTAGCAGACAGGATTTTGTTTGTCTATCATGCACGACTATATCTGGTCTGTTCGCTGATATCATGCGGTCAGTCAATATTGGCATATCACATGTTATTGTTATATTGTGCGCTTCGGTAACAGTTTCTGGCTTGTGTTGGTACCATTTTTCGGTGACTGGTATGTCCATATGTTTACACACTACCCAGTGGATATAGGCTGCAACTTTATTATGTCTGTGTGTATATTCGGTTGGGGCTAACGTGGTACATCCTGCTACTATATGGCTTATATGCTCGTCTGCATTACCACACATTCGACATTTAGGATCTACTTCTTGATTAAGGATTTTCCTCTTATAATATCTTGTGCTGAGAGCCTGGTCTTGTGCGGCTATTATTAGACTTTCGGTTTCTCCCTTTAATTGTGAACTTCTCAACCATGCCATGGTCTCTTCCTTGCTAGTTGTAGGTTTATTTAAATTTCGGAAGAACTGTCCGTGTAGTGGCTTGCTTTCCAGGAGTCTGACTTTTTCTATTTCTTTCTTACTCTTGATCTTGGCTTTGATGTTGTCTCTTATGTCTTCATTCTCTAAATAATGACTCTGTATTTTTGTGGCTTCTTTGTGCAGTGAATACTTTGTGGCGGTGAGGTCTTCTTCCTTTATTAGTTGTGAGAATTTGTCGCTGCTTTTTTGAATATAGTCGTTGAGCCCCACGATTGCGACATCGTATGCAGCCTCTAGTTCTAAAAGCCCTCGCCCTCCATTTTTTCTCTTAATGTAGAGCCTCTCAGTGTCGGCCTTCGGATGATGCATGCCTCCCATTGTTAACAGTTTCCTTGTTTTTCGATCCATTTGTTTGATTTCGCTTCTCTTCCAATCAATAATTCCACAACTATAGGCTACTACTGGAATTGCCAGACTATTTATGGCGGACACTTTGTTCTTTGCATTTAATTCTGTTTTTAGTACTTGGCGGACTCTGCGGTAATATTCCCTGCGTATTTTCTCCTTCATTTTTTCGTTTTGGATCCCATCACTTTCGTCTACTCCCAAGTACTTGTACACTTCTCCCGGTTCCATGCTTCTTATCACCGTGTTTTCACTCAGTTGTACATTATTACTCCTGATTAACTTGCCTTTCTTAATTACTGCTGTTGCGCACTTATCTAGTCCAAATTCCATTTGGATATCATCACTAAACTTTTTGACGATGGAGAGCGCTTGTTGTAACTGATATTCATCTTTTGCAATAAGTTTCAAGTCGTCCATATACAAGAGATGGCTGACTTTGTTTTCGTTAATCATGTATCCGATACCTTGACGGTTTAGTAAGTCAGTGAGTGGGATCAGCGACAAACAAAATAAGAGAAGTGATAGGGAGTCACCCTGAAATATTCCGCGTTTAATATGTATATCTCCTGTCCTCAGGTGGCCATTGCTGTGGTACAACCACATTTCTGTTTTCCACTCTTTCATGGTTTTATTCATGAACTGGGTAATTATTGGGCTTACATGATAGATTTTCATAACCTCCGCAATCCAGGTGTGAGGGACGCTATCAAACGCTTTTTTGTAGTCTATCCATGCCAGTCCTAAATTTCTGTGATGTTTCTTTGCATGTTTTACCACCATTTTGCTGACTAGAAGTTGGTCTTTACATCCTTGTGAACCCTTCCTGCATCCTTTCTGTTCGTCTGCAAGTAAGTTATTTGCCGCGAGATGTTGATAAATCCTGTTTGATATAACTGCTGTTAGTACCTTATACATTGTTGGAAGACATGTAATTGGGCGGTAATTTTTAGGGTCTGTTGTATCTTTTCCCTTAGAAAGAAGGAACGTGGTGCCCGAAGTTAACCATGCAGGGCAGGTTTCTGGGCTTTTAAGCGTATTATTAAATGCTGAGGTAAGGTGTTGGTGGAGCGCTGTGAACTGCTTAATCCAGAAGTTTTGGATTTTATCCGGTCCAGGCGACTTCCAATTTTGGGTCTGCTTAATGGCTTTTATGACTTCATCAATTGTTAGGTCATTCCAGACTTCGGTCTCGACATGCCTTGTGGTTCTTTTTGTTTGCTCAATCCAAGTTGCCTTGTCATTGTGAATAGCATTTTGTTATTATTATTATTATTATTATTATTATTATTATTATTATTATTATTATTATTATTATTATTATTATTTTTTTTTTTTTTTTTTTTTGTTAAAAACCAGTCACCCTTCTCTGTGGCTCCGATCCTCACCGAGGGGAGCTGGTAGTACCGGTAGCCACTCCCCACACCGTGGGGTAAGTGACTACTGGGTCCGGGAATCGTGTGCCCTGAGCAGACGCAGCGAACCGAGGATGACGGCCTTCTGCATCCTACCGGCTAAGATGTCTGCCGAGTTTCGGCATGCCGGTATGATCTTCAGTTCCGTAAGCAGTGTGTGCCTTGTTCCACCTAGGGCTCCTATTATCAGTACCACCAACTTAACAGTATGGTCTGGGTAAAGTCTGCGGAGTTCGAAGAGCAAATCTCGATATTTTGTCCGTTTTTCCTCCTCCTTCAAGACAATGTTGTTTTCCGCGGGAGCCGAGAACTCCACGACAAACATTGTCTTGAGTTGGTGATCGAGGAGAACTACGTCAGGCTTGTTGGCTTGTATTTGCCTAACGGTGGGAAACGAGTAGTTCCAATAGATTAGACACTTCTCATTGCCCACAACGGACTCAATATCCCCCGGAACATAAGGCAGCACTGGTGTCTCGTCTATTCCATACGAGTGCCTTAAATGGTAATAAAGCACTCGTAATGCTCCGTTGTGCCTTTGGATATAGGCCGAGACTGCATATGTCGGGCAAGCCGACAGCAAGTGCATTACAGTCTCTGGCGCCCTGCGGCAGGCCCTGCATCTGACATCCGGGACCTCTATACCCATAACACGGCTACGATAGACCAGAGTGTTGAATACACCATCCTGGCAAGCCATTATGAATCCCTCGGTCTCAGACTTCAGCCCAGCTGACCTTAAAAAGGCAAAGGTCAGCCTTTCGGATAAGCCAAGGTTTTCTATATTTTTATAGAAAACTCCATGCATTGGCTTATCCATGTGCAGCTGCAGAAAGATGCTGTGTTCTGCAGCTTTAATTTGGGCTTTTCGCCGAGCAGGTTCCAACTCGGTGACGGAGTCGCGATTTACCCGCTCGACGTCGAAGGAGAGACCAAGTTCATCAGCTGCTCTCTGTGCTGCCTTAAACAGAAATGCTCCTACCCCTGCATTTTCATGGTCCCGGACCATGCAGAGGAGGGGATCCGAACTCCTGATGACCTTACAGGCTCCATCCAGAACCATCCTGTTGTGGAGACTCTCCAAACTCAAGAGTCCACGCCCTCCCCGATGTCGCGGGAGGTATAACCGTGGAACGGACGATTTGGGATGTAACTCCTATTGAGGTACATCTTCTTGCGGGTTCCTACATCGAGTTGACGCAACTCCTCTCGAGTCCACTTCACAACTCCAAAGGAGTAGAGAAGGATCGGAACGGCAAGCATGTTGGTTGCAGACACCTTGTTCTTCCCCGACAGTTCTGAAGACCAGATCTGTCGGAGCCGGTGCTGATACTTGCCGCGGAGAGCATTTTTCACTACACTCACTTCTTGGGTGGAGTGTTGCTCAACACCTAAGTAAGTGTACGACTCTCCGACATCTAGATGATGTAAGATGCTTCCGTCTACGAGCTGCGCGTCCTCTCCGTAGTCCCCGCATCGTCCTCTCTTAAGATGGACCAGTGCACATTTGTCTAACCCGAACTCCATACCGACAGCCTGCGTGTACTCCTGTACCACCCTGAGGGACTGGTGCAGGTCCCTCTCCCCGGAGGCATAAAGTTTAAGGTCATCCATATAAAACAGATGGGTGACCTTATGCCTCCTGTCTCCTGGGGTACCGCAGTTGTACCCACGGGTTTTTCGGAGCGAAACGGATAATGGCAGCAGTGAGATGCAAAATAGAAGGGGGCTCGGGGAGTCTCCCTGAAATACTCCCCTTCTGAACGTTACCGGCTCTGTCTGGACTCGATCGTTACCCGAGGTAATGGTAAAGCGAGTCCTCCAGAGTGGCATCAGTTTTTCAATACACCTCACTACTGGACCGGGGACCGCAAGACATTGGAGCAAGTGTATAATTAGCTGATGAGATGACATGTCAAATGCCTTGCGGTAATCTATCCAGGCCATCGAAAGATTCCGCTTATACTGCATGGAGTCCTGCGTGACACACCTGTCAATCAGCAGATTCTCCTTGCAGCCAGCGGTACCTTTCTTCGACCCTCGTTGCTCATATATCCGTTCGTATACCGGTTCAACTGCGTGGAGCACCCGTATGTACAAAATGCGTGTGAACACCTTGTAGCATGCGTTTAAGCAGGTTATCGGCCGGTAATTCTTTGGGTTAGACAAATCTCCGTTCTTTGGGATCAGCACTGTCCGCCCCTCAACAACCCAAGAAGGAATTTGCTGCTCCTCACTTAGCCAGGCATTAAAATTTCTGGCCAAATGGTGGTGGGTACTCGGTAGTTTTTTCCACCAAAAGTTATTAATTCCGTCGGGTGCTGGAGCAGCAAAGTTCTTAGAGTCTTCAAGAGCTCTTCGAACCTTTTCTGGGGTTATTGGTTTTCACACCTCTTGCGGTTGTCGAAACCTTTGGCAAAAGGTTTCAAAGTGTGCCAGGGCTGGAGAATCTCTGATGAGTGGAAGCTTCTCCTCGTACAACGCTTTCCAGAAGTTCTCCACCTGGTCTGCTGTCGGTGGATTCTCAGCAACACGCTGAGGTGGTTCGAAAATGCGCGAGGGCTTTTTGCGGAAAAGTTGATTTTCCGCCAACCCCCTCGCCCGCCTCACTAGTGACTTCTTGCAGGTCACTAGCATCCGTATCCTGTCGAGACAGTGCTGTTTGGTGGTTTGCAGCACTGTTCCATTGAGTGTGTGATGGACGCGTCTTAAGTTGGCAGCTACTCGCCGTACTTTAGGCGTAAAAGGCCTATTGGCTGCCATATAGTCCATCACACATTGGATACGGGATGCGTGTTGCCTCGCCGACCATCTTCTGTATGCGCCGTCCCGCTCTTTCCTGTGGAGAGACAGTGTTCCTACTCTCCACCTGAGACAAGCGTTGAGCGGCGGCATACACGGCATAATTAATGTGCCAGATGTCAGCCTCTTCTGGTAGCGCTGCACGTAGTTCCGCATCCACTCTGGCCAGATCTTGCGGCCCAGGAGGTTCTTTATTGTGCAACCCCCTTCTGGTACTGAGACCTTCTGGTGTTGGTGGAACAGGCGGGACCGCTTCCTCAACCGGTTCATTCGGTCGCCCTTCGGCCCCCTCATTCATCGGCTGAGGAGCAGTTCTTACATAGCCCCTGCGACGAAGGTGGGATACATAATCACGCAGGTTTTGTGGCGTGAAGGCGTTGTGCTCTGGGTGCATTGCACACCACAGCACATGCATTCGCCCCATGTATCCCCTTCGTGCGGGCTCACTGCTTTCGTGGCACTGCATCAGGTCGTCTCTCAGTTCATCTGTCCACTTAAAGCGTCCTTGATCGTCGCGGTCGTCAACAATGGGCTGTCGATCTTGTTGGGCCCCACCACCTTGCCCTTGACCCCTATCCGAGCGGGGTCGATTGTGGGGGCCCTGTCCTCGGCCAGTAGGAACCGGGTATTGGGCTAGTGGGTGGTTAGCCCAGCAAGCCCACCACCGACACCAGAGGGGAAGAGCTTTCCCCTCCCGGGTGCGCTAGGGCTGCCGGTTCGGTTTTTGCACCCCCAGCTGGAGTAAGTGGTGGCGCTACTCACCAAAGGCTGGGTGGATGACGGTTAGCCCCTCCTGCTTATTTATTATTATTATTATACTATATTATATATAGTTCAAGAACTTTCGAACAATATGGCAGGTATTGAGGATTATTGACTTCTGCATGTCAAAGACTAAGGAAGGAGAGAGGTCCAGGCTGGTTAAATTTTTTGCGAGAGAGCGAGGTACAACACCGGTGGTGGATATAACTATTGGGAGGATGACGACACTATCTTGTCTCCACTGCTGTTTGATCTCATAAGCTAGGTCAGCGTACTTTGCTAGCTTGTTTTGTATAGTTTCCTGGATGTTGTTGGAGTTTGGTACAGCAGTGTCGATTAGATAGGTCCTTTTTTGGTGCTTATTGACCAAGATTATATCAGGTCGATTTGATGATAGGGTTCTATCAGTAAGCACTGTCCTATCCTAATAGAGTCGGACGCTGTCATTCTCTAAGACACTTTCGGGGGTGTACTTATAATAAGGGCTGATGCTTTCTGTGAGGTGATTCAGATGCGCAAGCCTTAAATGAACAATTTTACCAACACAATTGTGGCGGTGCAGGTATTCAGTGGGCGCAAGAGATATGCAGCCTGCTGTGATATGTTGGATAGTCTCGGGGGCTCGGAGGCATTTCCTGCATCTGTCATCGGTTACACTCGGATCTTTGACGATATATTTTTTATTATTATTATTATTATTATTATTATTATTTTAAATCTCATTCTCAGCGTTTTGGCTGGATTCAATCAAAATGCAGGGCTATTCCAATTCATTTTGATTCATTACTAATCCTCAAGAAATTTTCTGACTATACGACATGTATTTATTATTATTATTATTATTATTATTATTATTATTATCATTGTACTTCTCAGCATTATGTTGCTGGTTAACTTTCGCCCATCCCTGTTTGGGGGTGGGCTCGGACGATTTAATGGCGTACTCCAGTTTTCTACCAGAAAACTAAGGATCTCCACCTATCCAATAACTTTTCTTAAAATGTGTGCTGTTCCCATGAGAGCAATTGAAGCAGAATATGCCTAAACTTGTGGGTTTTTAGAGCCAGAAATTAACAGATGTCAAATATAAATTATTTTATTTTTTATTCAACAACACTTTCATAGTTACGGAGCTAGTACAATCACAACAATAACTAATATATAAAAACAATGCAAACTACAAATAAATAAGTAAACAAATCTTCGTTTCCAACACTCCCCCTATTTGTTTACTGATTTAAAGGTACACAAAGTGAACTTCTATTTCTGATGAATTGTTCCTTTGGTAAAGCCTTCGTGAGAATATCAGCAAGTTGTTTTTTAGATTCAACATAGACAGTTTCAATGAAACCCTTTTCTACTTGGTCACGTATATAATGGTATTTTATATCAATGTGTTTGGTCCTCTTATGGTGTTCTTGACTCTTGACTAACCGAATGGCACTTTGATTATCTACGAATAGCTTGGTAGGTTCGCATACATCTACATTAAGCTCCTGAAGTAATGTTCTCAACCAAATAACCTCTCTGGCTGCTTCTGAACCTGCCACGTATTCTGACAGTAGATAGTAGAACGGGAAACGCACTTTTGAGACTGTGACGACCATGTAACCGGTGCCCCAGCTAACATAGTCAAATAACCAGTTGTTGACTTTCTAGAATCAATATCGTTTGCAAAGTCAGCATCGGAATATGCAACAAAATTTAAATCAGTTCCACAATACTTTATTCCATAGTTCTGGGTTCCTTTTAAATACTTGAATATCCTTTTTACTGCTATCCAATGCTCCAAAGCTGGACTACAAAGGTATTTACTCACTTGAGACACAGCGAACATGATATCTGGGCGTGTGACGACAGCGAGAAACATTAAACTTCCTACAGCTTCTCTATAGGGCACACTAAGCATCCTACTATCTCTTGTAGATGCTTGGTTTGCATGAAGCACAACATTTGGATCGGCAGGAATTGCTTTGATGTTACAATTTACCATGTTAAATTTCTCCAAAATTTTGGCAACATACCCTTGCTGGCCCAAAAATATACTTCTTTGTTCTCTATTGCGACTGATTTCCAATCCAACATAACATTCTGCAGCACAAATGGTTATCTCGAATATTTTTCCAAGTTCTGTCAAAAATATGTCCATAACCTTTTTAGATTTACACATAATTAGACCATCATCAACGTACAACGCCAGGAATAGTTCATAATTTTCAAAGAGTGCATAAAAAATGCATTTTTCAGCATCTAACTGCTTGAAGCTGTATGAACTAAGAAACTCCACAAACTTCTTATTCCAACATCTCGGAGACTGCTTCAAACCATATAGGCTTTTGTTGAGTTTGCATACCAGAGTACAATCTTTTGTATTAAAGCCTTCCGGCTGCTTCATAAAGATTTCTTCTTGTAAATCTCCGTTCAAGAAAGCCGTCTTTACGTCAAACTGACAAATTTCTAAATCACTGACAGTTGCAATTGATAATAACGTTCTAACGGAATCATACCTTACAACTGGTGAAAATGTTTCAAAATAGTCTATGCCAGATTTTTGACTATAACCTTTTGCACAAAGTCTGGCCTTATATCTTTCAATTTTACCATCCGCTTTATATTTTATTTTAAACACCCATCTGCACCCAATTGCTTTGCGATCCGCTGGTAAAACTTGTAGTGACCACGTCTCATTTTTCATCAGCGACTTAATCTCATCTTCCATTGCTTTCTTCCATTCTTCTTTTTCTCCACTTTCCATAGCTTCTTCGTAGGTCTGAGGTTCACCTAATACTGCTGCACATGCTTCATACCAAATTGGTTTCTTAATATCTTCACGGTGTCTTAAATAATGGCCATTTTCTTCTGAAGCTTTATCCTTAGGCTGATTAATTTCTACTTCTATGTTTTCTGACGTTTGGTTTTCTTGATTAATTTCTACTTCTATGTTTTCTGACGTTTGGTTTTCTATTCTGCCTTCTGATTTGGTGTCTACGGACTCTTCTTGTAAATTATCTTCATCTTCCATCTCAAATATAACGTTGTTTTGACATGACATATTTCTACTGTCTTTATAAATACATCCATTGAAATTAACATGTTTCACGACGACAACTTTCCTGGCAGCCAATTCATACAATCTGTAATTGGAACTGTTGCCGTCATATCCCACTAATATTTGTTTCTTGGAATTTCTCTCGAACTTATTTCTGAACTGTTTAGGCACAAGTACGAATGCTTCAGATCCAAACCTTCGTAAATGGCTAAGATTTAATTGTTTTCCTGTCCATTTTTCGTAAGGAGTAACATGCTTATCTTGTGCACACAGGCGACGATTTAATAAGTATACGGCCATATTAATTGCTTCCGCCCAAAGATTCATCGGGAGAGCAGTACTATGCAACATACTTTTGGCACTATCAACTATAGATCTCAAATCTCTCTCTGCCCTTCCATTTTGCTCTGGTGTATATGGAGCACTGGTTTCATGTATTATTCCATGTTCTTTAAAAAGATCTTTAAAATGATGGTTAACAAATTCTGTTCCATTATCACTTCGGAATATTTTTATTTTATTACCAGTTTGTCTTTCTGACATTTTCTGAAATTCCAGAAATTTTGTGAAAACGTCACTTTTATGTCTTATGAAATAAACAAAACGATATGAAGTACAATCATCCTTGAATAAAACGAAATAATTAGCTCCTCCTAATGAAGTACTTGATATTCTACCGCAGACATCGGAATGAATGTATTCACCAGGTTTTTCAGCTCGTCTATTCAAATTAGCATTAAATGATTGCTTATGTTGTTTTCCATATTGACAACCCTCACACTGAATACGTGTGACTTCTTTATTTGGGATTTTGATATCAGGTATCATTCCTTTGTCAGACATGTCTTTCAAAGTACGAAAATTAACATGACCCAACCGTTCATGCCATAGCTGAACAATACTCGTTTCTGCGGAGTTTCCTTGAATTTGTAGGATTTCAAATAACATTTTATAGCATTGATTCTCCAGCTTCCTTCCAACAGCAACTACACCATTTTTATTTCTAACTTCTATGAATCTACTACTAAATTCGACCTGCAAACCTTTGCTCGTAGCTGCTCCCACTGAAAAAAGATTTTTCTTCAACTTTGGAACGTATAAGGTTTCTACCAATGTACGAGGAACTCTTCTACCATTCACAACAGCCATTACACTAATTGAGCCAATTCCTTCAGCGGTAATAAAAGAGTTATCTCCAATTTGGACATCTTTGTTCTTTAGTGGTGTTATTTGTGAAAACCACTCTTTGTGCGACGTCATATGCTTTGATGCTGCACTATCAGCGAGCCAGATATCTTCACATCCATCAGCAACTATATTTTTCATCTCAGCACTAAGAGCTTGATTTCTGTAATTTGGATCACAGTTTTGCTTGCTGTATCCAGGTTGAAGTTTACTAAGCCTTATTCTACATTCAGATTTGAAATGCCCCTTCTTGTTACAGTAGTAGCACGTTACATCTTTTTTAGAATACTTTGTATTAGGAATAAAATTACTTTTGGTATTAGAAACAAAATTCTTTTTGTTCGAACTATGAGGATACTTATTGAGTTTAACAGCAGCAAACGCAGTTGTTAGCTCGTCTGCCTGAGTAAGCCTCAATTCTTCTTTGAGAAGTCTTGTTGTAAGATTTTCAAATGTTTGTTTATCTTCGTCGTATGAGTCCCATGCAGTTACGAATGATCCATACTTGTGAGGTAAACTTTCTAAAGTTTTAGCTATTTTATCTATATCGCTTACTTTTTCTTCAACATCAGCTAGAGCTTGTGACATTGACTCTATGTTGCTAATATGCTGTGCAATACTGTCGGTTTCTGACATTTTATAACTGAAAAATTTTTGTTTAATCATCACTTTGTTCGCGGAGGACCTTTGTTCGTGAATTATTTTCAGCCTTGACCACATACTGGCGGCATTATCACACGTTATTACAGTCTGCAATTGACTAAACTCCATTGACATAGATATTAACATCATCCCTTTAGCATTTAAGTTTTCCCATGATTTCTTTACGTTTTCTTCATCTGTTATTACTGGTTGTTTTGCTTTACCATTAATTAAATCCAGCAAACCCTCTGCTCTAAATATTATTTCCATCTGGTATTTCCACAGTGAAAAATTCTTCCCATCGAATTTCTGAATATTAATATTCTTGAACTTGTCCATCTTATTACCTTTAGAATACCTTTAACTGGTATGTTAAATTTGATGTGACTTGACACGAAACTAGTTTTCTTCTATTACTAGAGAACCACTGACCCTTCTTATTGTACTGGGTGTTCTGGGCCCATAACCTGAAGCAGAATATGCCTAAACTTGTGGGTTTTTAGAGCCAGAAATTAACAGATGTCAAATATAAATTATTTTATTTTTTATTCAACAACACTTTCATAGTTACGGAGCTAGTACAATCACAACAATAACTAATATATAAAAACAATGCAAACTACAAATAAATAAGTAAACAAATCTTCGTTTCCAACAGCAATTCTTTGGACATCGTGTAGGTTCGGTGTTCCGGGTATCATTCCTAGATATTCTTGGGTTCCCTTTTTAATTGTACCGAGAGCGCCAACTATCACTGGTACCACTCGTGTTCTGGTTTTCCACATTCTGCTAACCTCGATCTCTAGGTCTTTATATTTACTAAGCTTTTCAGCCACTTTGAGTGCAACATTAGCGTCATCAGGAATTGATACATCAATTAGCAGACAGGATTTTGTTTGTCTATCATGCACGACTATATCTGGTCTGTTCGCTGATATCATGCGGTCAGTCAATATTGGCATATCCCATGTTATTGTTATATTGTGCGCTTCGGTAACAGTTTCTGGCTTGTGTTGGTACCATTTTTCGGTGACTGGTATGTCCATATGTTTACACACTACCCAGTGGATATAGGCTGCAACTTTATTATGTCTGTGTGTATATTCGGTTGGGGCTAACGTGGTACACCCTGCTACTATATGGCTTATATGCTCGTCTGCATTACCACACATTCGACATTTAGGATCTACTTCTTGATTAAGGATTTTCCTCTTATAATATCTTGTGCTGAGAGCCTGGTCTTGTGCGGCTATTATTAGACTTTCGGTTTCTCCCTTTAATTGTGAACTTCTCAACCATGCCATGGTCTCTTCCTTGCTAGTTGTAGGTTTATTTAAATTTCGGAAGAACTGTCCGTGTAGTGGCTTGCTTTCCAGGAGTCTGACTTTTTCTATTTCTTTCTTACTCTTGATCTTGGCTTTGATGTTGTCTCTTATGTCTTCATTCTCTAAATAATGACTCTGTATTTTTGTGGCTTCTTTGTGCAGTGAATACTTTGTGGCGGTGAGGTCTTCTTCCTTTATTAGTTGTGAGAATTTGTCGCTGCTTTTTTGAATATAGTCGTTGAGCCCCACGATTGCGACATCGTATGCAGCCTCTAGTTCTAAAAGCCCTCGCCCTCCATTTTTTCTCTTAATGTAGAGCCTCTCAGTGTCCGCCTTCGGATGATGCATGCCTCCCATTGTTAACAGTTTCCTTGTTTTTCGATCCATTTGTTTGATTTCGCTTCTCTTCCAATCAATAATTCCACAACTATAGGCTACTACTGGAATTGCCAGACTATTTATGGCGGACACTTTGTTCTTTGCATTTAATTCTGTTTTTAGTACTTGGCGGACTCTGCGGTAATATTCCCTGCGTATTTTCTCCTTCATTTTTTCGTTTTGGATCCCATCACTTTCGTCTACTCCCAAGTACTTGTACACTTCTCCCGGTTCCATGCTTCTTATCACCGTGTTTTCACTCAGTTGTACATTATTACTCCTGATTAACTTGCCTTTCTTAATTACTGCTGTTGCGCACTTATCTAGTCCAAATTCCATTTGGATATCATCACTAAACTTTTTGACGATGGAGAGCGCTTGTTGTAACTGATATTCATCTTTTGCAATAAGTTTCAAGTCGTCCATATACAAGAGATGGCTGACTTTGTTTTCGTTAATCATGTATCCGATACCTGGACGGTTTAGTAAGTCAGTGAGTGGGATCAGCGACAAACAAAATAAGAGAAGTGATAGGGAGTCACCCTGAAATATTCCGCGTTTAATATGTATATCTCCTGTCCTCAGGTGGCCATTGCTGTGGTACAACCACATTTCTGTTTTCCACTCTTTCATGGTTTTATTCATGAACTGGGTAATTATTGGGCTTACATGATAGATTTTCATAACCTCCGCAATCCAGGTGTGAGGGACGCTATCAAACGCTTTTTTGTAGTCTATCCATGCCAGTCCTAAATTTCTGTGATGTTTCTTTGCATGTTTTACCACCATTTTGCTGACTAGAAGTTGGTCTTTACATCCTTGTGAACCCTTCCTGCATCCTTTCTGTTCGTCTGCAAGTAAGTTATTTGCCGCGAGATGTTGATAAATCCTGTTTGATATAACTGCTGTTAGTACCTTATACATTGTTGGAAGACATGTAATTGGGCGGTAATTTTTAGGGTCTGTTGTATCTTTTCCCTTAGAAAGAAGGAACGTGGTGCCCGAAGTTAACCATGCAGGGCAGGTTTCTGGGCTTTTAAGCGTATTATTAAATGCTGAGGTAAGGTGTTGGTGGAGCGCTGTGAACTGCTTAATCCAGAAGTTTTGGATTTTATCCGGTCCAGGCGACTTCCAATTTTGGGTCTGCTTAATGGCTTTTATGACTTCATCAATTGTTAGGTCATTCCAGACTTCGGTCTCGACATGCCTTGTGGTTCTTTTTGTTTGCTCAATCCAAGTTGCCTTGTCATTGTGAATAGCATTTTGTTATTATTATTATTATTATTATTATTATTATTATTATTATTATTATTATTTTTTTTTTTTTGTTAAAAACCAGTCACCCTTCTCTGTGGCTCCGATCCTCACCGAGGGGAGCTGGTAGTACCGGTAGCCACTCCCCACACCGTGGGGTAAGTGACTACTGGGTCCGGGAATCGTGTGCCCTGAGCAGACGCAGCGAACCGAGGATGACGGCCTTCTGCATCCTACCGGCTAAGATGTCTGCCGAGTTTCGGCATGCCGGTATGATCTTCAGTTCCGTAAGCAGTGTGTGCCTTGTTCCACCTAGGGCTCCTATTATCAGTACCACCAACTTAACAGTATGGTCTGGGTAAAGTCTGCGGAGTTCGAAGAGCAAATCTCGATATTTTGTCCGTTTTTCCTCCTCCTTCAAGACAATGTTGTTTTCCGCGGGAGCCGAGAACTCCACGACAAACATTGTCTTGAGTTGGTGATCGAGGAGAACTACGTCAGGCTTGTTGGCTTGTATTTGCCTAACGGTGGGAAACGAGGAGTTCCAATAGATTAGACACTTCTCATTGCCCACAACGGACTCAATATCCCCCGGAACATAAGGCAGCACTGGTGTCTCGTCTATTCCATACGAGTGCCTTAAATGGTAATAAAGCACTCGTAATGCTCCGTTGTGCCTTTGGATATAGGCCGAGACTGCATATGTCGGGCAAGCCGACAGCAAGTGCATTACAGTCTCTGGCGCCCTGCGGCAGGCCCTGCATCTGACATCCGGGACCTCTATACCCATAACACGGCTACGATAGACCAGAGTGTTGAATACACCATCCTGGCAAGCCATTATGAATCCCTCGGTCTCAGACTTCAGCCCAGCTGACCTTAAAAAGGCAAAGGTCAGCCTTTCGGATAAGCCAAGGTTTTCTATATTTTTATAGAAAACTCCATGCATTGGCTTATCCATGTGCAGCTGCAGAAAGATGCTGTGTTCTGCAGCTTTAATTTGGGCTTTTCGCCGAGCAGGTTCCAACTCGGTGACGGAGTCGCGATTTACCCGCTCGACGTCGAAGGAGAGACCAAGTTCATCAGCTGCTCTCTGTGCTGCCTTAAACAGAAATGCTCCTACCCCTGCATTTTCATGGTCCCGGACCATGCAGAGGAGGGGATCCGAACTCCTGATGACCTTACAGGCTCCATCCAGAACCATCCTGTTGTGGAGACTCTCCAAACTCAAGAGTCCACGCCCTCCCCGATGTCGCGGGAGGTATAACCGTGGAACGGACGATTTGGGATGTAAACTCCTATTGAGGTACATCTTCTTGCGGGTTCCTACATCGAGTTGACGCAACTCCTCTCGAGTCCACTTCACTACTCCAAAGGAGTAGAGAAGGATCGGAACGGCAAGCATGTTGGTTGCAGACACCTTGTTCTTCCCCGACAGTTCTGAAGACCAGATCTGTCGGAGCCGGTGCTGATACTTGCCGCGGAGAGCATTTTTCACTACACTCACTTCTTGGGTGGAGTGTTGCTCAACACCTAAGTAAGTGTACGACTCTCCGACATCTAGATGATGTAAGATGCTTCCGTCTACGAGCTGCGCGTCCTCTCCGTAGTCCCCGCATCGTCCTCTCTTAAGATGGACCAGTGCACATTTGTCTAACCCGAACTCCATACCGACAGCCTGCGTGTACTCCTGTACCACCCTGAGGGACTGGTGCAGGTCCCTCTCCCCGGAGGCATAAAGTTTAAGGTCATCCATATAAAACATATGGGTGACCTTATGCCTCCTGTCTCCTGGGGTACCGCAGTTGTACCCACGGGTTTTTCGGAGCGAAACGGATAATGGTAGCAGTGAGATGCAAAATAGAAGGGGGCTGAGGGAGTCTCCCTGAAATACTCCCCTTCTGAACGTTACCGACTCTGTCTGGACTCGATCGTTACCCGATGTAATGGTAAAGCGAGTCCTCCAGAGTGGCATCAGTTCTTCAATACACCTCACTACTGGACCGGGGACCGCAAGACATTGGAGCAAGTGTATAATTAGCTCATGCGATGACATGTCAAATGCCTTGCGGTAATCGATCCAGGCCATCGAAAGATTCCGCTTATACTGCACGGAGTCCTGCGTGACACACCTGTCAATCAGCAGATTCTCCTTGCAGCCAGCGGTACCCTTCTTCGACCCTCGTTGCTCATATATCCGTTCGTATAGCGGTTCAACTGCGTGGAGCACCCGCATGTACAAAATGCGTGTGAACACCTTGTAGCATGCGTTTAAGCAGGTTATCGGCCGGTAATTCTTTGGGTCAGACAAATCTCCGTTCTTTGGGATCAGCACTGTCCGCCCCTCAACAACCCAAGAAGGAATTTGCTGCTCCCCACTTAGCCAGGCATTAAAATTTCTGGCCAAATGGTGGTGGGTACTTGGTAGTTTTTTCCACCAAAAGTTATTAATCCCGTCGGGACCTGGAGCAGCAAAGTTCTTAGAGCCTTCAAGAGCTCTTCGAACCTCTTCTGGGGTTATTGGTTGGCACACCTCTTGCGGTTGTCGAAACCTTTGGCAAAAGGTTTCAAAGTGTGCCAGGGCTGGAGAATCTCTGATGAGTGGAAGCTTCTCCTCGTACAACGCTTTCCAGAAGTTCTCCACCTGGTCTGCTGTCGGTGGATTCTCAGCAACACGCTGAGGCGGTTCGAAAAGGCGCGAGGGCTTTTTGCGGAAAAGTTGATTTTCCGCCAACCCCCTCGCCCGCCTCACTAGTGACTTCTTGCAGGTCACTAGCATCCGTATCCTGTCGAGACAGTGCTGTTTGGTGGTTTGGAGCACTGTCCTATTGAGTGTGTGATGGACGCGTCTTAAGTTGGCAGCTACTCGCCGTACTTTAGGCGTAAAAGGCCTATTGGCTGCCATATAGTCCATCACACATTGGATACGGGATGCGTGTTGCCTCGCCGACCGGATCTTGGCTTCCATCTTCTGTATGCGCCGTCCCGCTCTTTCCTGTGGAGAGACAGTGTTCCGCCTCTCCACCTGAGACAAGCGTTGAGCGGCGGCATACACGGCACAATTAATGTGCCAGATGTCAGCCTCTTCTGGTAGCGCTGCACGTAGTTCCGCATCCACTCTGGCCAGATCTTGCGGCCCAGGAGGTTCTTTATTGTGCAACCCCCTTCTGGTACTGAGACCTTCTGGTGTTGGCGGAACAGGCGGGACCGCTTCCTCAACCGGTTCATTCGGTTGCCCTTCGGCCCCCTCATTCATCGGCTGAGGAGCAGTTCTTACATAGCCCCTGCGACGAAGGTGGGATACATAATCACGCAGGTTTTGTGGCGTGAAGGCGTTGTGCTCTGGGTGCATTGCACACCACAGCACATGCATTCGCCCCATGTATCCCCTTCGTGCGGGCTCACTGCTTTCGTGGCACTGCATCAGGTCGTCTCTCAGTTCATCTGTCCACTCAAAGCGTCCTTGATCGTCGCGGTCGTCAACAATGGGCTGTCGATCTTGTTGGGCCCCACCACCTTGCCCTTGACCCCTATCCGAGCGGGGTCGATTGTGGGGGCCCTGTCCTCGGCCAGTAGGAACCGGGTATTGGGCTTGTGGGTGGTTAGCCCAGCAAGCCCACGACCGACACCAGAGGGGAAGAGCTTTCCCCTCCCGGGTGCGCTAGGGCTGCCGGTTCGATTTTTTCACCCCCAGCTGGAGTAAGTGGTGGCGCTACTCACCAAAGGCTGGGTGGATGTCGGTTAGCCCCTCCTGCTTATTTATTATTATTATTATTATTATTATTATTATTATTATTATTATTATTATTATTATTATTATTTTATTCGTGATCTCGTCTTTCAGCGGTTTTACTTCGATGGTAGGTTGCTTCAGACGGACATTTGTCAAGACTTTCTGCATATTAGTTTTAAATTGATAGGAAACTTCTTACAATGTGACATGTGTCTAGTACAACAGATTTCTGTAGATTCGGTGTTAAATATTTTATGTTCAATTCTTCTGTTTGTTTGATGGTATTTTGTGGTATTATTCCTGTTGCGGATATTATGATCGGCCGTATGTCAACTCTATTTACTCTCCACATTTCTTTTATTTCTGCTGCCAGTTCTATGTATTTATTTATTTTTGTTGCATATGTAGTTTGTAAGTTATTAGATAGTGGGACAGCAACATCAATAAGAGTGACCTCTCTCTTGGTTTTGTTATATATTACTATATCCGGTCTATTAGCCTGTATTTTTATATCGGTTCTAATCTCCCTGTCCCAGTACATTTTATACTCATTGTTTTCAAGAACATATTTTGGCTGATATTTGTAGTAGGGCACAGTTTCAATTATTAATTTGCATTTTCGTGCGAGTTGAGTGCTTGATGTATTATGCGAGCTACGTTGTCATGTCTGTGGGTATAGTCATAGCTAGCTAGTGTCTCACATCCCCCAGTTATATGCTCTATGGTCTCCAATCTTTGCCCGAATCATCGGCATCTCTCATCGATATTTTCAATCAGAATATATTTCTTATAGTTCCTTGTGGAGATTACTCTATCTTGGATCGCTATCATGAATCCCATTGTTATTATTATGATTACTATTATTATTACTATTACTATTACTATTATTATTATTATTATTATTTTCTCCAAATGGGTTATCACTTAGTGGGGTCAGTTGACCAATCACTAAGATGAGGTATTTGATTCGACAGTCAACAGTATCGGATTCCGCTTCAAGGTGATGTATTATGCTGCCATGTATTCAGGTAAGTTTAACGTCTTCCTCACTATCCGACAAGTTTCTAGTATTACTGCCTTTTGCATAGTTGTAAGTATGCCTCTTTCTGTAAGATTGATCTTTTGTAGGTTCGTCTTCAAGTTGTTGGTCGCTAGCCCAGTCGCTGAGATCACTAGTGGAATGGTAAGTACTGTTTTTAATTTATACAGTTTTCGGAATTCTTCGGAAAGTTCATAATATTTGTTGATCTTATCTCTTTCTATTTTTTCCAGGTTGTGATCACTCGGATGCGCAATGTCGATAAAATATCCCACTTCTTCTTTCTTATTTACCACTGTTGTTCGCTATCGGCTTATCAGTGAAGATTGTGGTGTCCCAGTATAAGCGGTGAGTATCATTTTCTAAAACAGGGAATGGCACATATTTGAAATATTGCTCACGTTCTTTTTTTAACTTATATAAAATTGCCAGCTCTTGATGGACAATGTTCGCTGTTAAGTTGTGTCGTTTGAGGTACTCAGTCGGCGCTAGAGGTGTACAGCCAGATATAATGTGCTGTTTATAGTAGAGTCTTTTGATATCTACAAGTCCTCTACCTCCCATTATTATTATTATTATTATTATTATTATTATTATTATTATTATTATTATTATTATTATTATTATTATTATGTTATCTCTGTTGTTCTCAGCTCTTTCTATGCTGGCAATTTTTCATGAGGTACGGGCTAAGCCAAGCACCCTCATGTTTGATTCAAGAACTTGCGGACTATTCTTGTTGTTCCTAGAATCACAGCTTTTTGTAAGTTTATATAAGTACCCTTGTGTAAATTTAATTTTTTGATGTTTTCGTGTAAACTCATAGGGATGACGCCGGTGGTTGACAGTACAATGGGTACTATATATACATTGTCCATACCCCACATCCGTTTTATCTCTTCCATCAATTCCGTGTACTTCTGATGTTTTGCTGTTATTGTTTTTTGGACGTTGTTAGTGTTTGGGATAGCAATATCTATTAAGTAGGCGGTCTTTTCTCTTTTGTCTTGAAGGACTATGTCAGGTCTGTTATTATGGATGGTTCGGTCCGTAATGATAGATCTGTCGTAGTAAAGTTTGAACCTATTAGACTCTAGCAGAGGCTCAGGTTTGTATTTGTAATATGGCAAGCTGTTTTCAATCAGGTTATGCTTGATGGCTAGGTTCTGGTGTATTATATTTGCAGCCTGATTGTGTCGGTGAAGATAATCAGTTTGTGTTAGATGACTACATGCACCAGTAATGTGTTGTATAGTTTCCGCCTTTTCACCATATCTTCTGCACCTGTCATCTTCGATAAGGCCATTTTTAATAATATGCTTTTGGTAATTCCTGGTGTTAATTACTTGATCTTGGATGGCAGTCCGTTTCTGGGAAGAGACCACCATTCATGAGCCAAGCGTTCGACGCTGTTTTGTCGACTTCTATATTGCTCAGATCGTAGGGGTGTCTCCCGTGTAGTGCCATTCCTTTCCATTGGTCGATCTTTTCCCTTACTGATGTAACCTGCTCGTTTTGCTGTGGCGTGTGGTCATTTAGGTTTAAAGGGGAGTATTTCTCATCAGAAGAGCAGATAGCTAGATGTAACTGGGACTCCCGCCTATGATGAAAGTACGTTCTCAAGAGTTTTATTTGATTGTTGTGGAGGTTCTTTAAATCTATAATTCCTCTGCCTCCTTCGTCTCTGGGTAATGTCCGTCTAATAGTGCTGGCTTTATGGTGATGTTTTCTGTGGTTAGTTAGTTCAGTTCTTATCTTCCTTTGCAGGGTTTCTAAATCGGTTTGTGACCAAGTTATTATTCCAAATGTATAAGTCAGAATAGGAATAGCATAGGTGTTTATGGCTTTCACTATATTCTTACCATTAAGCTCAGTCTTACACATTCTTTTAAGTCGGGATGTAAATTCTGAGGTAAGAACTTTTTTTATTTTAGAGTGATCTATGGACTTTGATTGTTGGAGTCCTAGGTACTTATAATTTTCAAATTCGGACATTGGTTGTATCATCTCATCTTCCTCTGTTGTAAATCCTTCCAGTTTGATGTTTCCCCATTTTATGTTTATTGTCCGGCATTTGTCCAGCCCAAATTTCACATTTATGTCCCGTGAGAACTTCTCTACAATAGCGACTGCCTCTTTTAGTTTTTGTGTAGAGGCGGCATACAGTTTTAAGTCATCCATATATAATAAGTGAGAAATGAGATGATGTACATTGTTATTCTTGATTTGGTATCCTATATTTGATTTGTTCAGCATGTTTGATAGAGCGTTTAGTGCTAAACAAAACCACAATGGGCTCAGTGCATCCCCCTGAAATATACCTCGTTTGATTTTAACAGCTTCAGTTTTTATATGATAGTTTTCTAAAGTGAGATTTATAGTCGTGTGCCATTGCCCCATTATGTGCGTTAAGAAATTGACTAGAGTGGGGTGAATTTTCTTAGAGATATCTAAGACTTCAATTAACCATGAATGGGGGATAGAATCAAAGGCCTTTTGATAGTCAATATAGCAGCACGATAGATTTCTGTTCTTTCTCTGAACCTGCTTCAGAATGACGGAGTCAATTATCAATTGCTCTTTACATCCTTTCATTCCCTTCCTGCAGGCTTTCTGCTCCTCCGTGAGCACACTATTATTGTCTAGGTGGATGTTTACTAGCTCAGCTTAGCACGATGTTATAATTTTATAGATTATTTGTAAGCAAGTAATTGGTCGGTATTTTGCAGGGTCATTTGTCATTCTACCCTTTGGTAGTAGGAAGGTTCGTCCTTCTGTTAGAAATTCAGGCACTGTCTCTGGGTTTTGAATGAATGCGTTAATTTGCTTTAGCAGATACGGGTGCAAACATGTGAGTTTTTTGTACCAATAGTTATGGATGTTATCACTGCCGGCGGCTTTCCAATTATGTGTCTTATTAATCACAGTCATTAGCATCTCATTTGTTACCTCGGATGCAATCATGTTCTCGATTCTTCCGCTGTTTTTCCTTTCGGTATTAATCCAGCTGGCCGAATTATTGTGATGGCTGCTTGCCCATACTGAGGTCCAGAATTGAGATATTTCGGCAGCAGTTGGTAGATCGTTATTGATAGCCTGATGTTGTGGATGGGAGGCCCTTACTTTTATATCACGGTAAAACGCCATCTCATTATTCTGGAACTGTTTATTTTGTTGTTTTCTTCTGCTGCATTTTGTATATCGATCCAGTCTGGTTTTTGTTGCAGCTAGCTTCTGTTTCAATGTGTCCATGAATGCTTTCAAACTTTCATTGGGAGGTTTATGTCTAGTGTGGGTCTTGTACTTCTTTAATATTACTTTTACTTTGTTCTTAACTCTATTGCTCGGTGTTCCTCTTGAGTATTCTGTTAGGTGTGCTGTCTCTACTCTTAGGTGTTCAATTTTATTTTTTAACCTTCTTTGCCAACTCGGCACTCTCGGTTCACTCTTAGTTCTGTTGTTCCCATTATAAGGTTTTATAATTGATCCATTGCATTTTGCGGCAGTTATGTGCTGGGGTATGATGGTATTGTTCAGCATATTAACGATTTTTGCTAATTTTATTGATGTGTTTTGTTTGGGGATAGTAGGTCTTTTGGTGGGATCAGTGCCAGAGTATTCGGCTAATGTTGACAGAAATGTGTTATTCACTTCCCTAGCTAATCCATCAGCCTCGATGGCCATATCCTGTGGTTCTTGTGTATTATTGAGTATTGCGTTTTCCCCCGTTTCGTTTATAGTTGGAATTACCACTGGCTCATTAATTGCCAGTGCTCTTATGTGTTGTTCTATGGGGGGGATTGCAGCTCGGTCCTGTAGTTCTCGCTCAACTTCACTCTTAATTCTATTTAACGTGACATCTGATAATAGCCCGTTCCTGACAATTACACGGCGTTGGTCTGCCACACGTTGAGCAGTTACTTGCACCTGCGGATATTGTTCGATAAATTCCCTATAGAGTTGGTCTCTGTAAGCTGTTATGTCCGTTTCCATTCTTGTAATGCGGTAGTATGTGCGCATAATGAAAGTATTAACGTCTGCGGTCCACTTCATGCGCACACGTCTTCTACCCGCCTCAGTGATCTCAGGCAGAAATGGTGCCCCCCTGAGAAGCATCCTCAGCGGTCGTAGCATTTACGTGTATCTCTGGGCTACCATTTGCAGTTTCATCAGTGTTATCGGCTGTAGTTTCTTCGGAGTTTAATCTGACCGCGGCCCGCCTTTCCAGCCGTCGGTCACCATCGGCTCGCAAGCTGACATCCCCAGCGATGGCTCCAGGGAGGCCCCGACGATCCTCGGGTAGCGGCTCTATAATTCTGTTCCTTAATCTTCTCTCCATTTATATGAGGTCTACGACAGCTTTTGTTCCACGGGGGCTATTTTATTTCATCCCTACTCTCCAACACTGCTGGATGGAGTGCTGGAGAGCATTCCACTATTCGCAAGGGGACGCGCCCGATAGAGGAACTGTCAACCCCCCACAGATTATTATTATTATTTTTTTTTTTGTTAAAAACCAGTCACCCTTCTCTGTGGCTCCGATCCTCACCGAGGGGGGCTGGTAGTACCGGTGGCCACTCCCCACACCGTGAGGTAAGTGACTACTGGGTCCGGGAATCGTGTGCCCTGAGTAGACGTACCGAACCGAGCATGACGGCCTTCTGTATCCTACCGGCTAAGATATCTGCCGAGTTTCGGCATGCCGGTATGATCATCAGTTCCGTAAGCAGTGTGTGCCTTGTTCCACCTAGGGCTATTATTATCAGTACCACCAACTTAACAGTATGGTCTGGGTAAAGTCTGCGGGGTTCGAAGAGCAAATCTCGATATTTTGTCCGTTTTTCCTCCTCTTTCAAGACAATGTTGTTTTCCGCGGGAGCCGAGAACTCCACGACAAACATTGTCTTGAGTTGGTGATCGAGGAGTACTACGTCAGGCTTGTTGGCTTGTATTTGCCTAACGGTGGGAAACGAGTAGTTCCAATAGATTAGACACTTCTCATTGCCCACAACGGACTCGATATCCCCCGGAGCATAAGGCAGCACTGGTGTCTCGTCTATCCCATACGAGTGCCTTAAATGGTAATAAAGCACTCGTAATGCTCCGTTGTGCCTTTGGATATAGGCCGAGACTGCATATGTCGGGCAAGCCGACAGCAAGTGCATTACAGTCTCTGGCGCCCTGCGGCAGGCCCTGCATCTGACATCCGGGACCTCTATACCCATAACACGGCTACGATAGACCAGAGTGTTGAATACACCATCCTGGCAAGCCATTATGAATCCCTCGGTCTCAGACTTCAGCCCAGCTGGCCTTAAAAAGGCAACGGTCAGCCTTTCGGATAAGCCAAGGTTTTCTATATTTTTATAGAAGATTCCGTGCATTGGCTTATCCATGTGCAGCTGCAGAAAGATGCTGTGTTCTGCAGCTTTAATTTGGGCTTTTCGTCGAGCAGGTTCGTTGGAACGGAGTCGCGATTTACCCGCTCGACGTCGAAGTAGAGACCAAGTTCATCAGCTGCTCTCTGTGCTGCCTTAAACAGAAATGCTCCTACCCCTGCATTTTCATGGTCCCGGACCATGCAGAGGAGGGGATCCGAACTCCTGATGACCTTACAGGCTCCATGCAGAACCATCCTGTTGTGGAGACTCTCCAAACTCAAGAGTCAACGCCCTCCCCGATGTCGCGGGAGGTGTAGCCGTGGAACGGACGATTTGGGATGTAAACTCCTATTGAAGTACATCTTCTTGCGGGTTCCTACATCGAGTTGACGCAACTCCTCTCGAGTCCACTTCACTACTCCAAAGGAGTAGAGAAGGATCGGAACGGCAAGCAGACACCTTGTTCTTCCCCGACAGTTCTGAAGACCAGATCTGTCGGAGTGTTGCTCAACACCTAAGTAAGTGTACGACTCTCCGGCATCTAGATGATGTAAGATGCTTCCGTCTACGAGCTGCGCGTCCTCTCCGTAGTCCCCGCATCGTCCTATCTTAAGATGGACCAGTGCACATTTGTCTAACCCGAACTCCATACCGACAGCCTGCGTGTACTCCTGTACCACCCTGAGGGACTGGTGCAGGTCCCTCTCCCCGGAGGCATAAAGTTTAAGGTCATCCATATAAAACAGATGGGTGACCTTATGTCTCCTGTCTCCTGGGTTACCGCAGTTGTAGCCACGGGTTTTTCGGAGCGAAACGGATAATGGCAGCAGTGAGATGCAAAATAGAAGGGGGCTGAGGGAGTCTCCCTGAAATACTCCCCTTCTGAACGTTACCGGCTCTGTCTGGACTCGATCGTTACCGGTTGTAATGGTAAAGCGAGTCCTCCAGAGTGGCATCAGATCTTCAATACACCTCACTACTGGACCGGGGACCGCAAGACATTGGAGCAAGTGTATAATTAGCTCATGAGATGACATGTCAAATGCCTTGCGGTAATCGATCCAGGCCATCGAAAGATTCCGCTTACACTGCATGAAGTCCTGCGTGACACACCTGTCAATCAGCAGATTCTCCTTGCAGCCAGCGGTACCTCTCTTCGACCCTCGTTGCTCATATATCCGTTCGTATACCGGTTCAACTGCGTGGAGCACCCGCATGTACAAAATGCGTGTGAACACCTTGTAGCATGCGTTTAAGCAGGTTACTGGCCGGTAATTATTTGGGTCAGACAAATCTCCATTCTTTGGGATCAGCACTGTCCGCCCCTCAACAACCCAAGAAGGAATTTGCTGCTTCCCACTTAGCCAGGCATTAAAATTTCTGGCCAAATGGTGGTGGGTACTTGGTAGTTTTTTCCACCAAAAGTTATTAATCCCATCGGGACCTGGAGTAGCAAAGTTCTTAGATCCTTCAAGAGCTCTTCGAACCTCTTCTGGGGTTATTGGTTGGCACACCTCTTGCGGTTGTCGAAACCTTTGGCAAAAGGTTTCAAAGTGTGCCAGGGCTGGAGAATCTCTGATGAGTGGAAGCTTCTCCTCGTACAACGCTTTCCAGAATGTTTCCACCTGGTCTGCTGTCGGCGGATTCTCAGCAACACGCTGAGGCGGTTCGAAAAGGCGCGAGGGCTTTTTGCGGAGAAGTTGATTTTCCGCCAACCCCCTCGCCCGCCACACTAGTGACTTCTTACAGGTCACTAGCATCCGTATCCTGTCGAGACAGTGCTGTTTGGTGGTTTGCAGCACTGTTCCATTGAGTGTGTGATGGACACGTCTTAAGTTGGCAGCTACTTGCCGTACTTTAGGCGTAAAGGGCCTATTGGCTGCCATATAGTCCATCACACATTGGATACGGGATGCGTGTTGCCTCGCCGACCGGATCTTGGCTTCCATCTTCTGTATGCGCCGTCCCGCTCTTTCCTGTGGAGAGACAGTGTTCCGCCTCTCCACCTGAGGCAAGCGTTGAGCGGCGGCATACACGGCACAATTAATGTGCCAGATGTCAGCCTCTTCTGGTAGCGCTGCACGTAGTTCCGCATCCACTCTGGTCAGATCTTGCGGCCCAGGGGGTTCTTTATTGTGCAACCCCCTTCTGGTACTGAGACCTTCTGGTGTTGGTGGAACAGGCGGGACCGTTTCCTCAACCGGTTCATTCGGTCGCCGTTCGGCCCCCTCATTCATCGGCTGAGGAGCAGTTCTTACATAGCCCCTGCGATGAAGGTGGGATACATAATCACGCAGGTTTTGTGGCGTGAAGGCGTTGTGCTCTGGGTGCATTGCACACCACAGCACATGCATTCGCCCCATGTATCCCCTTCGTGCGGGCTCACTGCTTGCGTGGCACTGCATCAGGTCGTCTCTCAGGTCATCTGTCCACTCAAAGCGTCCTTGTTCGTCGCGGTCGTCAACAATGGGCTGTCGATCTTGTTGGGCCCCACCACCTTGCCCTTGACCCCTATCCGAGCGGGGTCGATTGTGGGGGCCCTGTCCTCGGCCAGTAGGAACCGGGTATTGGGCTTGTGTGTGGTTAGCCCAGCAAGCCCACGACCGACACCAGAGGGGAAGAGCTTTCCCCTCCCGGGTGCGCTAGGGCTGCCGGTTCGATTTTTGCACCCCCAGCTGGAGTAAGTGGTGGCGCTACTCACCAAAGGCTGGATGGATTTATTATTATTATTATTAAAAGGGTTCGGAAAACGGATCGGCAGCCTCCATGCAGTGTACGTTGACAGGCAGAGGTAACTCTAACTCACAGATGCCGGACGTGGGTCTCAGGGCTAACCACTCTGAGACTCTTTCTCTCTGGTTCTACCTTACAGAGAAAGGGCCCCTCACAATCGACCTCGCTTGTATGGATGACAAAGGCAAGTTGGAGTGGCCTTACCTAATGGTCTCAATGGAAACGACATGCACAATGTACATGGACGCTTTAGTGTAATATTATAATTGTGGTGTTATAATATAATAGATTCAAATTACTTGCTTAATATTTATTTTATTATTACTGTGTACATATCGATGGTTACAGTTCGAGTTCTATATTAATACTTACTTACTATTACATGTGCCTAGCTATATCCTTACTACTTCTCTTCTAAGAAAAGTACGGTTTAGTCCTATTTTTATACACAACTATCTCGTTTACATTTTTACTTATTCTAACATTTGGGCTTAAATCATCTATAACTACATAAGGTCCGTTGTACAATGGATCTAACTTATTACCTATTTCACTTTTAATTAAAATTAAATCGCCTTTTTATACTTTATTGGGTTAGTATATTTATCATATATATTTTATCTCTTTAACTTACTGGAAATTAAATTATTACGAGCCTCTTGGTGCGCTTTTTGCAATCTAAATTTTAATTCTAATGGGTAGCTGTCGAAATTGTATAGTGGTTCGACTCCGTTTTCTAAATTACTAGGAATATTACATTGTTTTCCAAATACTAATTCAAAAGGACTATATTTGGTTTCTGTATGTACGGTTGAATTGTATGTAAAACACCAATATGGTAGCCATGTACTCCATGAAAAACTCTGATTTTTCGCTTGTGTTCTTAAATATGCACCTAGAATTTTATGTGAATTTTCTAATGATCCAATACTTTCTTGATGATAGGCGCTTGTCTGTGTGTGATTGATTTGTAATAATTTACACACTTCAGTCATTGTTGATGATATAAATTCTGAACCTCGATCGGTGGCAATTTCTCTTGGAATTCCATACCGTAATATAAAATTGTCGACAAAACTTTTTGCAACTGTAATCGCGTCTTTTCACTTAAGAGGGTACGCTTCTTCAAATTTTGTAAGTTCACGCTGAAGTGTTAATATGTAGCAAAAATCGTCTGAATCTTTTTCTATAGAACCTACTATATCCAAATAAACTTTCTGAAATGAGGAGGTTGTCGTAGTCGTTATAGCCATTGGTTCTTCTACATATTTGCAATATTTTTGTCTTTGACAACTATCGCATTTCCTAACAAAATTTGTAACATCTCTCGTCATACCTGGCCAGAAATAATATTTTTTGATATTATTTGTCATTCGGTTTATACCTGCGTGTCCGCTAGTAGGAAGTAAATGAAAATCATTTAAAATTAGTTTTTTTGCTCATCTGTTATTCGTTTAGCTCTCTTTAGAATACATATACGGGGACCGGTCCAATTGGAGCTTTTTCCTATTTGATTAGTGGACCAGGGAACTTCGGAATGACTTGCTGACCTGCTATGAGAGCAGAGAACCAGCATGCAGGGGGTACATGGCGCGACTGCACGATAGATCAAGTATCCTTCCTGCGCAAATCAGGCTACGTAAGGGCGCCTCATCAACAGGGAGATGTGCCAGCCGCACTGCCACCGCGGCTAATCGCAGCTGACGAGGAACATCCCATAACACGATTCTCGAATCCAGAGTGTGGTGGATGCGTAACAGCTGGCAAGGCATTCACGCCTAATGTTCGGCGAAAAGCAGCCGGCCTAAGACGCCAGCGTCACACACTAAATCTAACAGTGATGCTTATCATTAAGCAATATTGTATAGATCGGATTCGAGTGCCCATGGCTATCAAGAAAAAGCTAATCAGGCGGGTAAGGAGTATGGAGCAAAATACATTACTCTGTACGAGTCCTTCCCGCCTATTTCAAGAGCCACAGCGTATTGTCGACAATCCGCCAGCTGTAGCCGATGTCGAATGCTTCTGGAAGGGAATCTACGAAACGACACGTCCGTTCGATAGCAACGCTCCAGCAATAGCACACTTTGAGACTCTTTGGCACAGAACCTTAGAAGAACCAGAAGAAGTGTGCCCGGCCATCAGTTCAGAGGAAGTTCAACAAGCTCTTGTTTGAACCAAGAACTTCGCTGCTCCGGACCCAGACAGCATAAACAACTGGTGGTGGAAAAAATTTCCTTCCACCCACCGTCGTCTGGCCCGAGTTTTCAACACGTGGTTGAACGAGGGGCAGCAGATTCCGTACTGGTTTGTCGAGGGACGTACCTTGCTAATCCCCAAAAAGGGAGATCTGTCCGATTCAAAGAATTATAGGCCGATCACCTATCTGAACCCCTGCTACAAGATATTTACACGTATCCTGTATGCTGGTACATTACGGCAGGTTTACCTGGTCTTCCAACAGATTTACGAGCAGCGTCGTGCCAAGAGGGGCATGGTGGGCTGTAAAGACAGCCTGCTGATAGACCGCTGTATTACGCAGGATTCTATGCAGTACAAGCGGAATCTATCGATGTCCTGGATTGACTATCGTAAGGCATTTGACACAACATCACACGAACTATTGTTGCATTTGCTCAAATGTCTTGCGGTGGCAGAACCACTAGTGGGATGCATAGAACAACTGCTGCTTCTCTGCAAAAATCGCTTCACCATAACATCCGGGGCACAGCGCGTTACAACAGTGCAGGTGGCATGCCGAAGAGGAGTTTTCCAAGGAGACTCTCTGAGTCCCCTCCTCTTTTGCATCTCACTGCTGCCGTTATCTGTTGAACTTCGCCAAAGTCGCGGGTATCACTGTGTACCACCCATCAACCAGAGGCATAAAGTCACTCATCTATTCTACATGGATGACCTGGAACTGTGTGCCTTCGGAAAGCATGAACTTCAAGAGGCTCTAAAGGTGGTCGAGGAGTAAACGCGGGTCATTGGTACGGAGTTCGGGTTGGACAAGTGCGCGTTCGTTCAACTCAATAGAGGACGATGTGGGGACTTCACTGAAAATGCGCAGCTCACAGACAGAAGCATCCTAAGACATCTAGATGCTGGAGAGACCTATACATACCTGGGTGTGGAGCAACATCACATCTAGGATGTGCAAAAAGTGAAAGAATCTGTCCACGGCAAGTACAGATGCCTACTCCGAAAGATTTGGTCGTCCGAACTTTCGGAGAGAAACAAAGTGCCTGCAACTAATATGCTTGCCATTCCTGTTCTGCTTTGCTCCTTTGAGGTAGTCAAATGGACCATAGATGAGCTGCGCCAACTGGACAGTGGTATCCGCAAAATGATGAATATCTAGAGGAACATTCATCCAGATCGTCCGTTCCTCGTGTATACCTCCCTCGAAATCGGGGGGGCCGAGGACTCTTGGGGGCGGAGTGCATGCACGCATAGTGGTACTGAGTATGGCATGTGACATACTTGGGAGCTCAGACCCGTTTCCGCAATTAGTCTTGGTCTTGTATTCGACGACAGGCGAGGAGGCCGGCGCGGTGCTGACCCAGAGTCAGTCACTGAACTTCAGCCACTTCGCCTGAAGGCCCAAATAAAAGCTGCCGAACAGGAATGTCTCTTTAGGCAGCATGTCGATAAACCCATGCACGGGGTGTTTCATAGGAACCTAGAAACACTGAGTTTTTCGACAAGGCTGACATTCGCCTTCTTAAGGTCAGCTGAGCTAAAGTCAGAGACAGAGGGATTCATTGTGGCCTGTCAAGATGGTGTCATTAACACTTTGGTTTACCGACGCCGCGTAATGGGTGTAGAGGTTCCTGATATTAACTGCAGGACCTGCCGTCAGGCGCTGGATCGCTCATGCATGTACTTTCTGCATGCCCTGTATATGCGATTTCGGCCTACATCCATCACCATAACGCGGCGTTACGGGTGCTTCACTACCATCTACGGCACTCGTACGGAATTGACCAGACACCAGTGCTGCCTTATGTCCCCGGAGACATCGAGTCGGTTGTCGAATTTATTGGAACTACTCGTTTCCGACAGTCAAACTAATTCAAGCCAATAAGCCTGACATAGTCCTCCTCGACCATCATAACAATGTGATGTTTGTGGTCGAGTTCTCTGCACCAGCTGAGCCATACATCGCTTTAAAAGAGGAGCAAGAACGGACCAAATACCATGGTCTCCCGTACGAGCTCCAATTGCTGCACCCAGGCTACTTGGTCAAGATGGTCGTCCTAATAATCAGTGTACTCGGAGGTTTTAAGCCTACGTTGCTCTCGGAACTGAAGAGCATGCCGGCCTGTCAGAAATCTGCTATTTGGTTGACAGGCCAAATGCAGAAGGCAGTCATCTTGGGGTCCCTTCGCCTACTTGGAGCACACCATTCTGAAATCTACAGTCACTAACCCCGCAGGATGTCGGGAGTGGTTGTGGATATCTTGCTGGCGCTCTATCGGTGTGGTGTCGGAGGCCACGGAAAGACTGTCTAGCGTCAGGAAACTGATAATAATAATAATAATAATAATAAGTCTGGAGTGAGCTGCACTCAGAGCATCACGGCTTCTCTGAACAACAGCTCAAAGATCAGGTATCCTTCCTGCGCAGATCAGGTTATGTAAGGTCTCCCCGTCAGCAGTAGGAAGTGTCATCCGCACTTCCACCGCGGCAAATAGCGGCTGTTGGGGAACAACACAGAAGGTACACTGTGTTAACTTAAGGACGAGGGTTAACCCTAATAGCAGGGCTACCCTCAAACCACAAAACCTGACACGGATGGACGCTGTCATCGATGAGGGGCTACCAGAAGACGCCGACATTTGACAGATCAACACTGCCGTGTACAACGCTGCTGGCCAACTCGTTCCCCGCGAAAGTGCAACTAGAGCCCCAAGCGGTATCGATAATGCTAAGCGGTGTGTACAAAAGATAGAAGGCAAAATACAGTTGGCCAGACAACACGCTTCTCGAGTCATGAGTGTAGTGGACACGTCACAGCTGGCAAGGCATTCACGCCTGAAGTGCGGCGAACAGCAGCCGGCCTGAGACGCCAGCACCACACACTAAATCTAATAGTGATGCTTACCATTATGCAACACTGTTTAGACAACATACATTGTCCCGTATCAATCCTTCCCGCCTATTTCCACAGCCACAGCGTATTGAAGCCGACGTCGAAAGCTTCTGGAAGGGAATCTACTAAACGACACGTCCGTTCGATAGCAACACTCTAGCAATCGCACACTTCGAGGCTCTCTGCCACAGAACCTTCGAAGAGCCAGAAGAGGTGTGCCCGGAAATCAGTTTGGAGGAACTTCAACAAGCTCTTGTTGGCACTAAGAACTTCGCTGCTCCGGGCCCAGATAGCATAAACAACTGGTGGTGGAAAAAATTTCCTTCCACCCACCGCCGTCTGGTTCAAATATTCAACTCATGGTTGAATAAGGGGCAGCTGATTCCGAACTGGTTTGTTGAGGGACGTACCGTGCTAATTCCCAAGAAGGGAGATTTGTCCGATCCAAGGAATTATAGGCCAATCGCCTGTCTGAACTTCTGCTACAAGATATTTACACGTACTTGTATGCTAGGACACCACGGCAGATTGATCCGGTCTTCCAGCAGATTTACGAGCAGCGTGGCGCCAAGAAGGGCATGGCAGGATGCAAAGACAGCCTGCTGATAGACCGTTGTATTACGCAGGATTTTGTGCAGTACAAGCGGAACCTATCTATTTCATGGATTGACTATCGTAAGGCATTTGACACTACGTCGCACGAACTACTGGTGCATTTGCTCAAAAGTCTTGCAGTGGCAGAGCCACTACTGAGATGCATAAAGCAACTGCTGCCAGTCTGGAGGACTCGCTTCACCATAACATCTGGTGCACAGCGGGTTACAACAGAGCAGATGGTATTCAGAAGAGGAGTTTTCCAGGGAGACTCTCTGAGTTCCCTCCTCTTTTGCATCTCACTGCTGCCGTTATCTTCTGAACTCCACCAATCTCGCGAGTACCATTGTAGACCACCCAGCAACCGGAGGCGAAAGGTCACTCATCTATTTTATACCGGGTGTTAGAAAAGTATGGGAACGGTGAAAAATCTCGAGCAGTTTGCATCAAATCGAAAGATAAAAAAATACGGGTCAAAAAGTTTTCAAAAAACTATCTACTCATATCAAAAATGACCTCCCCACCCACCAACCAGGGGGTGGGGCGAGAGGCAACTTTAAAATTTCAAATAGAAACCCCTATTTTTTATTGCGGGATCGGATTCTACGGCAAAAAATACGTAAGTTTTATTCAGGAAATTTTTTTCGATTCTTGCACGGTGTCGCTGTAATTGCAAAAAATGAGAAGAATGCATGACTGTTTCAAGAGTAGCGTCTTGTGCCCATAAAAAATGTCCAATTCAAGAACTGAAAAACACGTATTTGTTATTTTTACGAAATCTATCCAAAGACATTGGATTCGACTCTCCCACCCCCAACCCAGTGGGTGGGGCGGGGGACAACTTTGAAATTTGTAACGAAAATCCCTATTTTTTATAGCGGATTCGGATTCTACGACCAAAAATACGTGAATTTTATAACGGGAATTTTTTTCGATTCTCGCAAGGTGTCGCTGCTATCGCAAAAAATGTTACAACTCGTAGATATTTCACAAAACAAATACTGTTATTAACAACACTTAAAAAAAACATTCATAAAAATCAAGATATCACAGATATTGTTTTTCAAACTGAATGTTTTTTTGTCAACACGAGTAGCTGTATTTACAAACTTATGGAGACTTCAGGTTTATTTCAATTTTTTGCGTTTGCAGCGACACCTTGCAAGAATCGAAAAAAATGTCCGATATAAAATTCACGTATTTTTGGCTGTAGAATCCGCTATAAAAAACCGCTGCCTAAGGAATCACTACTTCCACATCCAGATTATTCGTCCAAGTCACTTTAAAGGAAACATCTTGACTATATTTGCACTCTAGTATGTGGAAATTATTGGTCATAGAATTTTAATAATATTTGGGGTAGATGTCATAGAAAAGTTTGAGGAGTTGGTTTCTACCATATACGTTAAAAATGAAGTTTCTTGTTTACCGTACTTATTTTCCACTATTTACAACCTACCACCTCAATGGAGTCATCTCAATCAGATGTCACTACAATACATACGTGTACTAACTTTCAAGTGAATATCTCAATTTGATGTTATCAATCCCATTAATAATGAAGCGGAGGTGGTAGAGTTTGAAAAATATTAGAAAGAAATCTGAGGCCTTGGTTTCTAGTATATACACCGAATCCCAAATTTCTGTAGTCTTACCAGCTTGCTTTACTTATTTTCCCCTATTTGCCCCTATTTAACCCCCAACCCTTCAACGGCATCATCTCAAATTATGATCTAGTTTCAGACGTCGTTATAATACATACGTGTACCAAATTTCAAATTAATATCTCAATTTTATTTTATCAACCCTTTTCATATTGGAGTAGGGGTGGTTGGGTTGAAAAATATTATAAGAAAATCTGACGCTGTGGCTTCTAGTACATACACCGAATTTCAAGTTTCTGTAGTCTTACCAACGTTTTACTTATATTCCTCTATTTACCCCAAATTAACCCCCAACCCTTCAACGGAATCATCTCAAAATATAAACTAATTCCAGACGTCGTTATAATACATACGTGTACGAAATTTCAAATGAATATCTCAACTTTATTTTGTCAACCCCATTAATGGGGTAGGGGTGGTGGGGGGGTTGAAAAATATTATAAAAAAATCTGAGGCCTTAACTTCTTGTACATACACCGAATTTCAAGTTTCTGTACTCATACCAGCTTGCTTTACTTATTTCCCCCTATTGACCCCTAAATAACCCCCAACCCTTCAACGGAATCATCTCAAAGAATAATCTAGTTCCAGATGTCGTTATAATTCATACGTGTACCAAATTTCAAATGAATATCTCGATTTTATTTTATCAACCCTTTTAATAATGAAGTAGGGGTGGTGGGGGTTGAAAAATATTATAAATAATCTGAGACCTTGGCTTCTAGTACATACACCGAATTTCAAGTTTCTGTAGTCTTACCAGCTTGCTTTATTTATTTTCCCCTATTTACCCCTATTTAACCCCCAACCCTTCAACGGAATTATCTCAAAATATAATCTAGTTCCAGATGTCGTTATAATACATACGTGTAGAAAATTTCAAATGAATATCTCAATTTTCTTTTATCAACCCTTTTCAAATTGGAGTAGGGGTGGTGGGGGTTGAAAAATATTATTAAAAAATCTGACGCTTTGGCTTCTAGTACATACACTGAATTTCAAGTTTCTGTACTCTTACCAACTTGTTTTACTTATATCCCTTTATTTACCCCAAATTAACCCCCAACCCTTGAACGGAATCATCCCAAAATATAATCTAATTCTAGACATCGTTATAATACATATGTGTACGAAATTTCAAATGAATATCTCAACTTTATTTTATCAACCCCTTTAATGGGGTAGGGGTGGTGGGCGGTTGAAAAATATTATTAAAAAATCTGAGGCCTTAACTTCTAGTATATACACCGAATTTCAAGTTTCTGTACTCTTACAAGCTTGCTTTACTTATTTCCCCCTATTTACCCCCTAACCCTTCACCGGATTTCTTCAAAAAACAATCCAGTTCCAGATCTCGTTATAATATATACGTGTACAAAATTTCAGGTCAATATCTTAAACCGTTCCGGAGAAAGCGTGCGGACAAACAAAGTTACAGACAGACAGACAGACAGACAGACAGACCGACAGACAGACCGACAGACAGACCGACAGACAGACCGACAGACAGACCGACAGACAGACAGAAATTTTTTTTTCGCTCAAATTTAAAATCTCGACGTTTCATGACATTCTAAACCTATTTCACGAATAAAAATTTTTGAAAATTTTTTTGCGATTACTATACTTCCAATCCACTACGTGGATGTGGAAGTAAAATAGGGATTTTCATTACAAATTTCAAAGTTGTCCCCCGCCCCACCCACTGGGTTGGGGGTGGGAGAGTCGAATCCAATGTCATTGGATAGATTTCGTAAAAATAACAAATACGTGTTTTTCAGTTTTTGAATTGGACTTTTTTTATGGGCACAAGACGCTACTCTTGAAACAGTCATGCATTCTTTTCATTTTTTGCGATTATAGTGACACCGTGCAAGAATCGAAAAAAATGTCCTGAATAAAACTTACGTATTTTTTGCGGTAGAATCCGATTCCGTAATAAAAAATAGGGGTTTCCATTTGAAATTTTAAAGTTGCTCCTCGCCCCACCCACCCCTAGTGGGTATCAGTAGATAGTTTTTTGAAAACTTTTTGATGCGTATTTTTTTATTTTTCGATTTGATGCAAACTGTTCAAGATTCTTCACCGTTCCCATACTTTTCTAACACCCGGTATGGATGAATTCAAGCTGTATGCCTCCGGAGAGCACTAACTTCAGAATGCTCTAAAGGTGGTCGAGTAGAACAAGCGGGCATGGAGTTTGGGTTGTACCAGTGCGCGATCGTCCATCTCAAGAGATCACGATGCGGGGTCTTTGCTGAAGATGCGCAGCTCGCAGACGGAGGCATCCTAAGACATCTTGTTGCCGCAGAGACCTACACATACCTGGGTGTGCAACAACATCTCATCCAGGATGTGCAACAAGTTAAAGAACATCTCCGCGGCAAGTACAGACGCCTACTCAGAAAGATTTGGTTATCTGAACTTTCGGGGAAGAACACGGTGTCTGCGACTAATATGTTTGCTGCTCCTCTCCTGCTCTACTCCTTTGGGGTAGTCAAATGGGCTGTAGATGAGCTGCGCCAGTTAGATAGAGGTGCCCGCAAAATGATGAATATCAATAGGAATATTCATCCTGGATCATCCGTTCCTCGTGTGTACCTACCACGTCAACGGGAGGGGGCGAGGATTCTTAGGTATGGAGTGTCTGAATGACAGAGTTGCACTGAGTATGGCATACAACATCCTAAGGAGCTCAGACCCGCTTCTGCAGTTAGTGAGAGGTCACGAGAATGCAGGGGTAGGTGCAGGACTATTTAAGGCGGCAAAAGGAGCCGCAGATGAACTTCGCATTCGACAACAGACGAAGAGGCCGGCATGGTGCTGACCCAGAGTCTGTCACTGAACTGCAGCCACCTCGCCTGAAGACCGAAATAAAAGCTGCCGAACAGGAACATCTGTTCGGCCAGTATGTCGATAAACCCATGCATGGTGTATACCATTAGAACATAGAAACACTGGGTCTACCGACTAAGCTGCAGCACCTTTTTAAGGTCAGCTGGGCTAAAGTCGGAGACTGAGGGATTCATAGAGGCCTGTCAAGATGGTGTAATTAACGCACTGGTCTACAGAAGCCGCGTAATGGGTGTAGAGGTTCCTGATATAAACTGCAGGACCTGCCGTCATGCGCAAAAATCGCTCATGTATATACTTTCCACATGTCCACATGTTACTCTTTGAACTAAATATTATACTCTTCTGCCAGAAATCAACCGAATGGCTGGCAGGCCAATTACAGAAGGTGGTTATCTTGGGGTCCTTTCGCCTACTTAGGGCTCACGATTCTTGTATTTACAGTCACTAACCCCAGAGCTCGTGGGGAGTAGCTGTTATTATGGCCGGCGCGGCTACCGTGCGGTAGTATTCCAAGAATATTTCATCATCTTGTAAGTAAGGAATTTATTAGGAATTCATATACTTTACACCTTTTCCATTTTCAGGGCTATCATGCATGTGACCAGATTGAAATAATAATGCAAAAGCTCAAATACTATGAAACTTGAGTAATATTTTATTTATCTTTTTGTTTCTGTTTATTTAATCTATATAAATTAAAACAATATTATTTGTATTATTATACCTATAGTAGAGTTTAACACAAGTTATATGTATGAAACATTGGAAGCTAGAAATAAATTAATCACGTTATTGCATTGCATTTGGTTTGTATATACACCTCCTAAATTCGATATCGATGTTCAAACAACCCCCAGGAGTGGGTCAGTCAACTTGCCACTGCCCCCCCCCCAGTTATTTTTTCTTCTTCATTTTGCTAGCACACAATGTGTAGACCCAGCAGACCCTAGCACAACCATTTTTAATGCTAGCACACCATCGTGCAAATAATAAATAAGGGTTGTTTCCGGGGGGGGGGGCAAGTTGACGCTAGCCCCCCTCAGTTATTTTTTTATCACGAATGCTAGCACATAATGCTTACACCTAGCACAAGCTAGCACAACCACTTTCAAATCTAGCACACCTACAGGGGCGGTAATATACAGGGTCTAAATTTTTTCCTCAGCCCCCCCCCAGTTATTTTTTGTCTTGAATTTGCTTGCATACAATGCTTACACCTAGCACAAGCTAGCACTACCACTTCCAAAGCTAGCACACCTACAGGGGCGGTAATACACAAGGTGTAAATTTTTCTCTCAGCCCCGCAGTTATTTTTTTGTCTTCAATTTACCAGAACGCAATGCTTACACCTAGCACAAGCTAGAACAACCACTTTCAAATCTAGCACACCTACAGGGCAGTAATATACAGAGTAGAAATTTTGTCCCGCCCACAGATATATTATATGTTCTTATATGATTTCTAAGATTACCTTACCAAAAACGATCACATACATAATAGAGAGTTGAAATAGAGAGGTTATATATAGAGGGTTGAAATTATTTGTTAGTCCCCATGTACTTTTTTTCCTCAAACTTGATAGCACGCAATGGTAACACCCACACAACTAAATAAATACATTAAACTTTATTTCATGAATAATTTTTACAATAATTTTAGTAATATAATAACACACCACAATAATAATGACATGCTCAAAATATAATATACAGTGGTTTTTAAAACGTTGTCATGTTGGGAAAATTTGTATTATTGTTTCCATGAAAAATTGAATTATTCCAATTATAATACTAATCATGAATGTTACCGGTTAGGTAATGATCTTTTAATTTCCGAATTCCTTGTTATTTATCTCTAGAACGCATCGTTACGCTTGGAACTTCTGTTATAGCCCCATCAGATGTTACTTTCTGTTATTTACATTCTAATGCGGTAGTATATAAGCAGAGGGAAAAATCTCATTACTGATAGAAATATAAATTGATGACGTAACCGCCAACATTCCTGACTGATAAAAATATAAATCGATGACGTAACCGCCAACATTCATAATTAGTATACTTAGTACTTTTCTTGGAACAAAATAAGGCATGAGGGAAAAATTTTATGTGACAGTCGTCACCTGCCAAATTTTACATTTATGCGAAAAAATCAATAAAAGTTGCCTTGTATTTCGTATTTTTTCGTACTCCAGTTTAAGAGATGGCAGCTACGTCGCTACGTTTTAATAATTTAAATTTAAAATTATATTTTAAATATCTTGTTTATTATCTACAGTATATGTCCATTAATTATTTTAGCACGAATAGAGAAATAAAATGGATTTTATAGCGGTTGAAGGTGAAGTTACTTGAGGTTTCTTTAACAGATCGTCATAACAAACCCATTTACCGTTATGCCTTTATCCATAGGCTATAAAATGTCCTAAAGTATTTGGATCTGTTGACCCCTTATATGCAACAACTCCCCTTAATAAAAAAGAAACATTGTTATATTTTACATATTTTGGAATATTGTCCAAGTTAGTTGCAACATCCAAAGAAATTGATTTTCTATTAACTGACTCTATTAAAATGAATTTATTATTTAATAGATACTCATTTCTAACATTTTTATTTGAACATTTGTGACATCGTTCACTTTAGCTTTTTAAATTTAAGTGATTATTTAATTGGGTGTTTAATTGTGCAATGTCACTTATCTCTAGTGAGATGTAATGCAATTCAGTGGTAGTCGCATTTTTACATGACGTACACGTCTTTTGCTGGATGCCCATATTTAAGTTACCAAATATATTCGAAACAATATTAAAAATTTGAGAATCTCCTTTAACATGTGTAATTCCTTCTGGCAATTGTACCTTTGGAAAATATGTGAAGAAAATGTTAGCTCTTACATTATACGCTACTGACACGCCGCTTTTGACAACTTTGTTAACTAAACAACTTACTAAATTATTTGCTTCTAGTTCATTTATATAATCTTGCATATTTTTACTGTCACAGTAGCACTGGTATCGTTCTACGCTTTGATGAGAAATCAATATTCAAAATTTCACTGTCTGGTTCCAAGTAGGATATTCTTGGTCTTTTCTTAGGTGGTACATTTTTACCCATCCAATTCTCTGCTGCGGGTTTTTCCAAGTCAGATTTATCTATCTTTTTTGAAACAAATCTTACATAGATTCAAATTTCGGTATTGTACTACACAATTATCATTGACATGTAAAGCTATGTTGCAAACTGAACAGTATATCATTGGTGAGACACGTTTTATCTTTAATTTGATTATTTGCTCTCTTCAAGCAGTTATAAATATTTAAAGAAGGCTCCGATTGGAACCTACGTTTCTATGTAAAAAAGTGCTGTCTCTCGCCTTTTCTCAAAAACTCATTTTTTCCTAATTCTACTGGCCTATATATGGTTCACTTAATTTACTTGACTAACTTTTACCTTGATATTTTTGCGAAAATTATGGTTAAAATAATTTTATATTATTTTAAATATCAACTTTGAGATACGACGTTCAAATATCATATCTGGACTACTATTAACATTAGAAACAACTTCTTTCAGTAACATTTTTATATTCCTCTCAAAAAACTAATACTTTACTCTTGGCCTAAATTCACGTTTCCTTATCTGCTAACCACACTATATGTTATTTTGAAAGTCTGAGTATGGCTAATGAGGTTTCACGATAAGCAAAACATTTTATGAAAATTGACTTTTTCTTTTAAAATGCGAAATAAGGAAAATTACAAGTATAGTTAGGTCCATCCAGGGACATACTTATATTATAAGTTTGTCATTATTATTGTGGTGTGTTATTAAATTATTAAAATTATTGTAAAAATTATTCATGAAATAAGGTATAATGTATTTATTTAGTTGTTTAGTTGTCTAGGTGTTACCATTGTGTGCTATCAAATTTGAGAAAATAAAGTACATGGGGGCTAACGAAAACATTTCAACCCTCTATATCAACCATGTGATCATTTTTGGTAAGGTAATCTTAGTAATCATAGAACATATAATATATCTGTGGGCGTGACAAAATTTCTACCCTCCATATTATCCCCCCTGCAGGTGTGCTAGCTTTAAAAGTGATTGTGCTAGCGTGTGCTATGTGTAAACATTGTGCGCTAGCAAAACTCAAGACAAAAAAATAACTGGAGGGGGGGGGGGCTGAGGAAAAAATTTACACCCTGTGTATTACCGCCCCTGTAGATGTGCTAGGTTTGAAAGTGGTTGTGCTAGCTTGTGCTAGGTGTAAGCATTGTGTGCTAGCAAATTCGAGACAAAAAAATAACTGGGGGGCTGAAGAAAAAATTTACACCATGCATATTACCGCCCCTGTAAGTGTGCTAGCTTTGAAAGTGATTGTGCTAGCTTGTGTTAGGTGTAAGCATTGTGTGCTAGCAAATTTGAGACCAAAAAATAACTGGGGGGGTTAGCGTCAACTTGACCCCCCCACCGGAAACAACCCCTATTTATTATTTGCACCGTGGTGTGCTAGCTTTAAAAATGGTTGTGCTAGGTCTACACATCGTGTGCTAGCAAATTGAAAAAAAAAATAACTGGGGGGATTAGTAACCCCCCCAGGAGTGATGAACCAAAAAAAAAACTGACAATTAGATTTTTCTCTAGTCCCTCGATCATTTTTTTTATGTATATTAACAAAGCTATAGCATTTTTATGTCAGTTTTTTATAGCAGCATTTATGTGTGATAACAAGTGGATAATTAAAGCATACAATGCTTTCTTAAAAGTGTATATAACACCCTTATTAAGCATATATTCATTTTATTCAAATTCGTTACACTCGTGACTAGATAAACGAACGAAAATTTCCAAAAATATTTAAGAATAAAAGTTGTACTTTTAGATTATAAGCGTTTCTTGATTTTAATATTTCGCTCATAAATAAGAAAATGAACAGAGAAATACCAAAATTCTCGCCGCACTCCTATTCTTCTTCTGTCGTTTTTCCTCTCACTCTCGCTTGCTCGTGCAGTTATGAACGCTTTAAGTAGTGCCACTTTAATTTATTTATTGGATCTAAACATGAATACATGGCAAGAATTTAGGAAGTAAGTTTTTTTTTTGCATTGGATTTGTCCATTAGCCAGATACATATTATGTATTTATTGCTTTATTCATACGTTCAAGTAACCTAACACGACTACCCAACCATACAATATACACAGGATGATAGTTCACAAGGACACTCTCTTCTCGTCCAGAGGTCTGTCAGGACATTTCTAATATAACATTACAGAGGTAGACCACGGAAAGGGGGTATATATAACAATGGGAGAGACAATTAAGGAATACGAAGCTAACCTAATATAGAACGATGTGATAGCAACAGTTTAATTGTGGACAATAGATGAGTAACATTAGTTGCTAGAGGAACTTTGATGTCTACTAAATTATTTAACATTGCATCGATATCCATTTGGTGATTCTGACCACTAAAGAAAATATGATTCAGATCGCCCGTAGTACCACATGTACTACAGATATCTGAATCAAGTACACCAATTCTATTTAGGTGTTTTGGAAAGCAACCGTGACCGAACCTTATTCTGCAAATTGTGGTGATAAATTTCCTAGGGGCGTTAATGCCCTTAAACCATGGTGATTTGGGAATATTACTAACGATTTGTGAGTATTGGCTCGTAGGGTTATCTAATTGATAGTTTTCATAAGATCTTAACCAATTGTTAAATGCTTTGTGTCTGAATGTATTTATATCATCCGATAGGCATGTTTTAAAGTTGGAATTTAAGTTAGATAAGGCACTTCCTTTAGCAAAGTTGCCCACATATTCATTATGAATGATTCCTACATGGGCTTTAACCTAAACAAAATTAACAAAAAAATTATTCTTATGTAATTCGCATAGAAGAAGATTTATACGGAGGATGTACGCACTTTTGTGGATGTAATTAAGTGTAAGTGTTAAAACACTTACAAGAACGCTTAAGGAATCTGTATATTAGAGTGGAGTGAAAAATCTGACATTTTAGTTTCTGAACGCCTATATGCGGAAAAGTGGTGGGCAAGTAATACTAATTCCCTGCAAAACATGGAGTTGATTGGATGACGTTTAAAGGTGCCCCCACCAATTTCAAAATTTGTCGCCGACTGCTAGAAACAAAGCCGATTCAATTATTTCTCCAGCGACTGTCATTAAGTGAGTGTGCGTTTAAGCTGCCGATATTCATTCGAAAACAGTTTTACAACCGCATAATTGTATCTCGGTTACTTTGGTTGTTATTTTCTGAATTTTGATATTCGAGTCATTTTGTGAAATATGCCAAAAACTAGAAAAGATATTGACTGCCCTGTATTTGGGGCTCCGTCCGTGTTTAGGAAAAATACGTTACCTACAGATGCGGATGTGATGAAAAATTATGCATATATACGTCAAACCTTAATTAATTCAGCTCAAAATAAAGCAGAACCGACCTTAAGTAACATTGCAGAGATTTTGATTGCAGAGCTAAAACTTGTTTGGTCTAAGGCGTCTATTCTCATGGTGACAGATCAACAAATTTTACATATGATAAGACAATATTACGAAAAATTGAGAAACCTTAAGAAACCTCTAAAATCCCGATTGAATGATGCTCTTAGACAAAAAGTGAACAAATTTAGAGAAATTGCAGAAACAAAACTCGATATTTCGTCCTGAAGGGCGCGAATTTTTCATTGTGTAAGTGTAAAAACAAAGTGCCAATTAGAGAAAGAGAAAGTAGACCAGGGAACTGAGAGAAAAATGTTTATTGGCACAATTATTGATCCAGTAGCTATGCGAAACATTCAGCGATCCTTACATCGGAGAGTCTTGGAAACAAGATCGCTACCTTCAACTTCTGCTTCCAATGTGCTGGATATGGAACTGTCAGATGGTAATAAAACAGATAATGTTAATGGCAGTTCTAATGCAAAGCAGGAGGCTAGCCAAAAGTTACAAAGCCAACGATCTAAACAAATGCGTATTAACTTACCAAGTCTCGCACAAGCGTGCGATCGCACAGGTGTTTCTGATAGATCCGCTGCTATTATTGCGTCTGCTGTATTAAACGATATTGGACTGGTAACCAAAGGAGAAACTTGTAAAATAATTGATAGAAATAAGATAACAAGAAAGAGAAAAAAAAACGAAACATTTTAAGAACCAAGCAAGACAAGGATTTTTTACAAACCATTTATTTCGATGGACGAAAAGATAATACCCTCGTTCAGCATTCAATTGGTAATAAAAATCACAGAAGTACAGTTATCGAAGAACATATTGTGATTGTTTCAAAACCCGGATCTAAATATTTTGGATATAGCACTGTTCGATGTGGCACAGCAGAGGCAATTTCCGAAAATTTGATACAGTTTCTGCAGGAACATATGGATTTGATGAACTTAGTGGCTATTGGATGTAATGGGATCGCTGTCAATACGGGAATTCATAATGGTGTAAATAGAAAGCTAGAAATGCATATTGGAATGCCAGTACAGTGGTTCATTAGTATGTTACACGCAAATGACCTTTGCGTCATTTAATAAAACATTTAGATGGGCAAACTACTGGCCCTTCTGGGTTTTCGGCGAAAGCGGAAAAGCATTACAATCTTGCGAATCTATACCAGTCACAGAGTTTCAAAGGATTAACACAGAACTTCCCGAAATTGACTTACAAATGTTAAGCACAGACCAAAAATATTTGTATAACATGAGTTTGTCTATATCGAAGGATAACATATCGGAGGATGTGGACATGCAGCCACCTCCACGTGATGAGTTCTGTGTTGCTTTATGTTAAAACAAACGAAGAGCTGCATAAATCATAAGTTTCAATAGTTTCACTTATTTAGAAAAGAGTCATAAATTTGAAGAGCCTGGGGCATCGAAAAACGTAATCGTATGGGGATCAGTTTTTTCACAGTAAGTTGACCGTACATGTAGATGAACACGAACGTGACTTTCGTTTTAGTCAGATTCGCGCACAAGAACACTGCACAATTAATTTTGGTATGATTTTATTTTGCTTGGCTCGGCGAAAAAGTAACACGCTGTATCGATTTTACACGAATGATTAAAAGTCAAAAATTCTGGAGTCACAATAATGATATATTACGGTTCACGTTATAAGAATACATTTATTTATCACTAAGTATGTTTAAATTAATTAATTATGTTGATGAGTAACACTTTAGAGTAGAAATTTGCCTTTTGTTGTTGTTGTTATTTTGTCGCGTGGCTGGATCCCGAAATGACTGACTTACTGGCTCGACTCGACTCTCTTTACTCGATTAACTTGACTCGATTTACTGCGTTGAGCGCGTCTCGGTTTATATAAGATAAATCAAAGCTTCTGGAAGTGTTCGAAAATCGAAGACTCCAGGCGTTCTAGTCGTTCTAGACGTTCCAGATTATTCGCTGTTCCCGAAAATTCGATCGGTAGGGGAGAGTGGCTTGTGTATATTCTCCAGCAGCCGAAGTCTTGCTATTCGAATTATTCTAAAAATGTAAAAAGTGTTTTTACTAGCTCACAGGCTTTACAGAGCGACAGAGGGACGTTAATTCTTAATTTTGAAAATATAAATTACCGGATTTAATTCGTTAAAGAAAGGTACTTTGACATTCCCCCCGTTTGCTAAGGCAAATTTCCACGATTGAGTGTTTGAAAACCTACAGTATAGAATTCTATCTAACTTAAGATATTTTTAACGTGTTTTATAAATCATAAAACTAAATTTATATAATGTTGAAACTTAAGATATGTACAATAATGAAAAATAAACGTGATTCTAAAAAGAATACGGCTTCTAGGGGTCCATGATGACCAGTCTTGCTCGTCGTCGCTTGGGTTTATTTGGTCTGTTCGTCTCTCCGTGTGTTGGTGTTGGCCTTGTTGAGGTGGTTGGCTCATCGAGTGCCGGGGTTGGTACTGTTGCTTTCTCTATATGCGCTGGGGCAGGCAAATTTTCTTCGTGCGCTAGGGCAGGCAAATTTTCATGGAGCGCTGGGGCAGGCAAATTTTGTTGGTGCGCTGGGGCAGGCAAATTTTCTTCGTACGCTGGGGCAGGTAAATGCGCTGAGGCAAGTAGATGCGCTGAGGCAGGTAATAGGATTTCATCGTCTCTATCGTCATCATCAGGGGGATGGTCTTCAGGGACTTCAGGGTGGTCTGGAAAATCGTCTTCAGGATTTTCGTCATTTAAGTCGTCATCATCGGGGTCCGATTCTTCATCGGTGTCTAGCTGCTCGGGAAGTTCGTTTCCGGCTACTGGGGGCCTGATATCGTCTACGTGTACCAGATAAGTGTTGTTTCCGCGTCGGACCTCGTATACTTCGTCGGAGACTTTTTTGGTTATTAGATGTGGGCCTGTCCAAGAGGGTAGGAACACATTAGGTTTCTTTCGAAGGGCTTTTACCATTACTTCCTGTCCTTCTTCGAAGGTAATCTCAGGTCTATCATTTGGCGAAAAATACCTCTCTTGATATTCTGCTTGGTTTGCCCTTATTTCTTCTGTTCTTTCTTCCGGGGTTTGTTCTTCTTACTCGTCCCGTTCATCTTGATAGGCTGGTATATTTAGTTCGCATTGCTGGGGTAATTCGTATCCGAGCAAAACCCTGCTTGGCGTCATTTGAGTGGCGGCATTACATCGTGTTCGGAGGGTGCGTAAGACCTTTGGTATATATTTATCCCAGTTATTTTGTGTTCGCCTGTGGGTTAACGTCTTCAGGACTTTCTTGAATTCCTGCACCCTTCTCTCTGTAGGGTTGGAGAGCTGGTGGTAGATCGGTGTAAACTTCCGTTGGGTTTCATTACGGGCGCACCATTGTTTATACAGGGTGCTGCCAAAGTGTCCGCCGTTATCCGAAACGATTATCTTCGGTGTTCCATACCTCGTAATAATTTCTTCTTCCAGGTAATTGAGTATAATGCGAGCGTTTAGTTCGGAGAATACCTTAGCTTCCACCCATTTCGTAAACATGTCTTCTACTATGAAAATGTAGCGATTATTGCGAGGAGTCTCTTTGTAGGGACCCATGACGTCAATACTTATGGCTTCAAATGCGTAACGTGGTTTGTGGGGTTGAAGCGGTGCTTTAGGTTGTAGTTGGTGGGCTTTCACCTCTCTGAAGATTCGACAGTTTTGTATATATTTTGCTACGGCTTTGTGCATGTTGGTCCAGAAGTATATCCTTGTTAGATTTCGTATAGTCTCATCTCTCCCTGGATGAGCGGCGATGCCTTCATCATGAAAACTAGCCAATACATGGGGTATCATGCTTCTGGGTACTACTAACTTTCTTCTTCCTTGGTAGTTGCGCCATAGTTGCATGTCGTGGACTGTGAAGTTGTCAAAAAATTTCTGTATAATTTCGAGGACCCTCAGCTTGAATTCTTTCCCCTTTTCGTATGTCATTTTGAATACGTCTGGAACGGAGTTGTGTATGCTTCACTTCTTCATATAAGTCAGCCCTTGTGAATATGTCTAGTCCTTCCGGAGTTAAGGCAGGGGGTAGCATTCTTTTCTCGTCGATTTCCATCCGAGCTTCTTGGATATCTGGATTTCTACTCAGGAAATCGGGTAATTCGTTGTCCTTTCCTGCACAATGTTCAATATCGAAGTCGTATTCTTGCAATAGAAGAGACCATCGTGTTAATTTTGTCTTGGCGTCTTGATATTTATTTAACCAGACCAGGGTACGGTTATCGGTTCTAAGTGTGAATCTTATATTTTCCAGGTACATCTTGTATTTTTTGATATATGTGACGACGGCTAGGCATTCGATTTCGTTGATGTGGTATTTCTTTTCAGCTGGGGTGAGACATGCGCTAGAAAAAGAAACGATTTGTTTCGAACCGTTTTCGCTTGGCTGATATAGAACTCCCGATATGCCGGTGAGGGAGCCGTCTGTTTGGAGGATAAATTTCTTCGTAAAATCAGGGCGATGTAGCTCGAGCAGCTTCGTCCTTTATTTTTACAAAAGCTCTCTCGTGTTCGTTGGTCCAGTGAAATTTCTTGTTTTTACTGAGAAGTTCGGTAAGTGGCTGAATAAGCGAAGCGGCGTTTTCTACATACTCTCGGATCCAATTAAACGTTCCCAGGAAGCTTTGGAGTTGTTTTTTATTTTTTGGTGGTTGAAAATTTTGTATTGCCAAGACATGTTTTTGTTGGGGTAGTGTCTTGTCCTGGGATATTCGATGTCCGAGATAGTTCAATTCGTTGGTTGCGATGTTACATTTTTCCGGTGAAACTTTTACATTGTGCAGGCGGATCCTTTCGAAGACTAAATGTAAATGTCTCTGATGTTCTTCTAGGCTGTTACTGTATATAATGATGTCATCGAGGTAGACTTGTACGAAGTCATGTATGTATCCTGCTAGTACATCACGAACCATGAAGTTCTGAAATGTGGCTGGGGCTGTCTTTAAGCCGAACGGCATAACTGTAAATTGATAGGATGCTCCGTCTGGGGTAGTAAAAGCTGTGTATTTCTTTGATTCCGGGTCCATGGGAATTGGCCAATATCCCGATGTTAATCTAGCAACGTGAATACCTTGGCTTTCCCTAGAGTTTTGATAGTTTCATGTATTTTCGGTAGGGTGGATGATTGGTCCTTGGTTATCGCATTAACCTTCCGATAATCCACGCAGAAACGAGGTTTTTTACCAGATGCTTCGATTATGACTGGAGGTGAACTATAAGGTGAGTTGCTGGGTTCTATTACACCAGCTTTCAGCATCTCGTCTATTTGTTCGTAGAAAATCTTCTTTTTATGAGGTGTCATTGGATAACATCGCTGGTTGATTATGGTTGGGGTGGATAGAGTAATGACGTGTTTCGTAGTCGTGGTTGTAATTCCTTTAGTAGGTCGTTCGCTGAATATGTCGGAGAATTCCATAAATACGGGTTTAAGTAATTGTTCAGCCTCCAGTGGAATACGAACTTTTTCGTGGAGTTGTCGAGATTTGGGGGTATACCTAGTTTCTTGGTTCCAGTATACGGTTTTCCTTAACGTTTTTACCATATACATACACTTTCTTTCATAGTCTAGATGGACACCCTCGTCCTCCAGGAATGGTGTACCAAGAATAAGTTCCTTTATAACTTATTTAATTTAAATTGGGGTTTTAACCACTTTAAAATATTAATTTTTAAGTTATTATATGAAAGTTAAAGGAACCTGAAAATATAAAAAAATAAATAAAACAAACAAAGTTATAATAAGTAACTCTATTTAATTTAAGAGCATCAGATCACAGGGGTAGGCGAATCACAAAACATCCTTTGTTTAAAACACAATAAAACAATATAGATTTCCATATAGGAAAATAAACAAAAATGCTGAAAGGCAATACTGACTTCCAGTAGACTGAGAATATGCAAAATATAGGTATTACATGAAATGCGTCTGGCCAGATCCAAGCGAGATGAATAAACTAATATAAACGTTACTAAACAATAAAATGGTACGAAAATCTTAATCTTAAAATGTTTCTTAAAATGTTTTCTTAACCGCTTCTCAAGTCACCGAGGTAACTCCTTGAAAATCCAGAATGATTTTGTATCTCAGTAATATAATTACATAGAAAACCCGACAAATACAATATCGATAGTTCGTTACCGAAATAACATGGACTTTCGGCACTAAAGGGAAGTCTTACGACGCGGCACTTGAAATAAAAAGTTTGCAACGATGTCGCGATGAATTCACTAATAAAAGTTTGCCTTTGAAGAAAACCATTAATTTCCAACACAGGAAATAATGTTTGGAACTTTTTAATTCACGTTCCAAACCTCCAAGGAATTAAAACAGGAAACGTAATACAAACGTTTTTAGACGCCGTTAATTATGGCGGCCGTCACCAAAACAGGAACAAATGTAGTGAAAATGCTACTTACAGTTTGATTTTTCTGTTCTAGGCACTCACTACTTAATTTAACAAATTACAAAACATTGACACTATCTATGATAGTAATAACTTTGCAAAAGTTAGCAGGTTTTAATCACCATACTTATCAAATTTGTAAAAACCCAACCAGTTGAATAATTCTTACAACCTCTTCGTTGGATATCTTTTTTCGAATCTCTCATTGCCTCCCTTCCCGAACGCTACTTTCTATCTCTCCTGAAGGGAGCGCTTCTATCGCACGGTTTTTTAAAAATTAACAATGCATCTTCGCGGAAAGATACCATGCCAGGGTTGGCTTAAGGTAACTTTTAAGATTAATTATTGATTTAAATAAGTATTTTAACCAAATTAATCTCCTTATTACGCGAAATAAAATGAACCCGTTACATTCCCCTTCTCCTCACTAGCGGGTGACTTCCTCTAAGGAAAGAGACCGCTAAAGATTTAATAGGTAAGAAGATATAAGAAAATATTTCTCTTTAGCTTAACTCAAACATACTTCATTCGCTTCGCTTTCATCGACAACACTTTAAGCTAAAGAGATAAACATACAACCAAACAAATTACAAACTAACAAACTAACACACACCTGCGCAGGATTTCACTCATCTAACATACATACAAAACAGAAAAGGGATTTAATTTATACTAAAGGGGTAGGTAAAAAGGTAACGTAAGCGAGATGGAGAATGTAAACAATTATTTAAAACAAAAATGAAGCTAAACGGAGATACAGAAAATGGGAATCGAACCCACGAGTTAACCAAATTCTTAATATCCCAATAATTCATTGAGCGGTACTTAAAGTAGATAATATACAAAACCGTAGTATTACGTACCGAATGCAGAAATAGTGGATAAGGGAACGTAAATCAACTTAACCTAAGGTACAACTAACATTATATAAATTGCCATATTAATGACAAAGTAAGATAGAAAAGGGAAAAGAGAAAAAGTCATAAAAGGGGGAGAATTTTAAATATGGCTCTCTTCACACCAAAATGCTCAGACTCTTAGTGACCCTGTTACTAAGGAATGAGCGTTTCGGCAGGAAAGAGGGGACACGAATGACGCAGGACGCAGCCAGTCGGGATGCCTGAAAATTTAAACTTTACAAAGACGCATGGGTGCCTAGCAATAAGGTCTTACCACCAGCGCGTCATCTAATAATTGTTCTGAACATTATAGAAGGATAAAACATAAGATAATGAAAGGTTGTTGACTATGTCAACACGAAGATTTTCAATCTTCGTACTAAAACACGAAGATATCTTGCCTAGACATAGCTAGTCAAGATAAACGCAAGCATAATAACATCTCGCACTAGTTCTACTAGCCAAGAAAACGTAAACAGTAAACATCTCGCACTAGACTTTGCTAGTCAAGATAAAGGTAAACACCCTGCACTAATACATCTATTAGCCAGGGGAAGAAAAGGTAAACTAGTTTTCAACTAGACCCTGCACTCATAATAATGAGCCAGGAAAAGGTACTATAACACTTCTGCACTAATTTTTATCTTAGCCAGAAAACGCAAACGCAACGTACGTAAAAAATCGTGCGCGTGATAAGCTAAAACCCTGCATTAAGCCACAGCTTAACCAGGAAAGGTAAGGTAAAACTAAAAACAGACCGAGACAACTAAACTTAACTCTGACCTTGCACACAGCAAGCCAGAAAAGAGACTAAAACATGAAAAGGTACTTAAGATAAAGATAGATATACTTGCCTCTGGCCTTGCATAGAGCAAGCCAAAAAAGAAAAGCAAAATAAGTAAAAGTAAAAGAAAAAGATAAGGAGGGCGCCAGATGTTTTAAGGACAAACATCAACCATTTACGAAAAAGAAAGATATGTTCTACTTACACAAGACAAAATGTACGAAAAGATAAGTCTCAAAAATGAGATATTAATACACCTACAGATATACTAAACATACTAAGCTTAAAAGCTACTGGACTAATGAGAACATTAGCCACAAAAAATGTATAAAATTATGCAAAGACGATAAGGAATTCTAAAATACTAAGAAGGTTATACTAAACAAACTTAAGAAGATTCTTCTCCAAAGTCACACTGATTTGGTTTTAAGTCCTTTATATGCCACTTACCAAGTAGTTGGCCATACATATCTACTAATTCATAGATTAACGGAGATATGACCTGGGTTACCATACGTGGGACATATTTAGGGGCTAATTTTTTAGTGAAATTTTTAGAAGCATCTGATAGGTAATGCGTACGTTTCCAGACAGTATCACCTAACTCAAAACGCAAAGGTCGTTTTCGTAAATTATAATGCTTTCTCATAGGCTTTGTGCAGACGTTCTTTAACTTCTGAATAAAGTTCAGGTAATTTAGACATTTCCTCTGCCCAAAATAAGTTATTTGTTACTTTAAAGTCATTAGACGTAGCATCGGAAGAATAAAAATCTCCGGTAACGGGGACATGTCTGCCAAATACAAGGTACGCGGGAGATATATCAGTCGTGTCATGTTTTGCCAGGCGCAATGCTTGAGCTATTTCCGGTAGTTTTTCGTCCCAGACACGTTGATTGTCGGTAATATAGGAAGAAATTGCCGTCTTTAACACTCTATTAACCCTTTCAGTAGGATTGTTTTGGGGGTGATACCTAGCATTAAACCAAATTTTAGGGATAGAAAAGGACTTTAAAATTTTTTCAAATTCTTTCGAGGTAAACTGTGAACCATTATCAAAAATAACAATTTCAGGAACGCCAAAAATAAGGAAAACTTGTTCTTGTAAGAATTTGATTATAGGGGCTGTAGTGGCTCTACGTAACGGCTGAACTAGAACAAATTTAGTAAAGTAATCCGTAACTACCAAAACGTATTGATTTCCTTTTTTACTCTTAGGAAATGGACCCATCAAATCCATTGAAATAGCTTGAAAGGAATAACTAATATTTTTCTCGTTACCCATTAAACCGGGACGAGCCACATTTTCGCTCTTTTGAGACGCACAAATTTGGCAGTTTTTAACATATCTGCTCACTGACTGTCTTAAGATTGGCCAGTAATAAAACTCCAGTATTCTGGACATAGTTTTTGAAATTCCTAAATGGGCAGATGTAGGTAAATCATGCATTTGCTGTAAAATAGACCAACGGTTATCCGTAGGGACGACTAATTTCCAATCAGAGATATTGGAAATATTAGGTAAATTGGAGGGCAAAAATTTATACAAGCAATTATTAACAACTTTAAAATTAATTAGGATACTGGTCTGGAAAATTAGTGACTTTAGCAATCATAGTTAGGTACCAAGCATCAGGTTTTAAAGAGTTTATGTCTAATGAATTAACATTTCGGGATAAGGCATCGGGAATAACATTTTGAGTGCCGGGCCGGTGTTGAACATCAAAATCAAATTGTGACAACCGTAAACACCAACGGGACAAACGACCTGTAGGCTCTCGAAGACGATGTAACCAGGTCAAAGCAAAACAATCAGTAATCACTGTAAACTTAGTTCCTTCAACAAACCCGCGAAATTTTTCAATTCCATGAATTATTCCAATAAGTTCACGCTCTGCTGTGGAATATTTTCGTTCTGCAGAAGTTAATGCTCTACTGGCAAAGGCAATAGAATGCTCTGCACCCTGTATTCGTTGAAATAAAACCGAACCAACGCCCACATCGGACGCGTCTGTTTGAATAAAGAAAGGTTGGGTAAAATCAGGGGAAACCAAGACTGGAGCTGTAGTCATTCTTTGTTTAATTTCCACAAAGGCTACTTCCGCTTCATCAGTCCAAACGATAGGCTGGCCTTTCTTTCGTCCTTTCAAAAGAGAAGTAATTGGCGCAGCTATTGTCGAAAAGTCCTTAATAAATCTACGGTAATAAGAGACTAGACCAATTAAACGTTTAATTTCTGTAGTATTAGTAGGGGTCGGGAAATTTACAATGGCCGAGACTTTATCCGGATCAGTCCGGAGACCATGTTCATCAATAATAAAGCCAAGAAAAGAAAGCGAAGATCTACAAAATTCACATTTTTCTAAATTAATGCGGAAGCCAGCCGCAGCAAGACGTTCACTAAGCAACTTTAGCGAAGCAATATGACTCTCAAACGTCGACGAAGCGATAATCACATCATCTAAGTGAACAAAAGCAGAACCATTTAATAAATCTGGACCCAAAACTCTTTCCATCGTACGCTGTAGCATTTGCGGACTATAAGAAAGGCCAAATGGCATCACCACAAATTCATAAAGACCCATACCAGGTACACAAAACGCAGTCTTTTCACAAGACGATTTCTCTAGCGGAATCTGCCAAAATGCTTTACGCAAATCAATAGAGGTAAGGTAACGAGAATCTCTTAAACGGTTTAAGATAGAGTCTATCTGCGGAAGTGGATATGCATCTTTAATGGTGACTGAATTTAATTTACGCCCGTCAAAACAGGCACGTAATTCTCCATTTTTCTTTTTAACTAATAAAATTGGAGAAGACCAAGGCGAGTTAGAAGGTCGTATTACTCCTAATCGTATCATTTACTTCTTTATGCAAATGCTTTTGCATAGCCGGGGATAACATATACTGTCTTTGTTTAAAAGGACGTGCATCACCAGTATCAATATAATGCTCAACTAATGAAGTCCTACCCAGAGTTTCAGAAGACAAATTCTCAAATTGTTGAATGGTTTCATTCAACATACGTTGATGCTCAAAGGTCAAAGATTCACGAGGTTGAATAGCATTTATCGTACTGACATTAATTTCAGGAAGAAATGACCAAGTATTTTGAGGAAAATTTAGACAAATATTAAACACAGAACCAAAATTAACTCCCAAAGTAAATGATTTTTGGATAGCCGGAACTACTAAACACTTAATGTCTTTGGTCACATTGCCAAGACTAAATGACAACACAGTTTCACCTAAAACATCTTGAATTGCTCCATCGGCAGTAGTTACAGCAAAAGGTAAATTACTTATTTCATAGGGTATTTGATGTTCATCCAGAAATTCCAAACCCTTCCAGCCAATAACCGTATCAGAGGCGCCACTGTCCAATAAACCAGTAGTAGGAACATTATTAATGCAAATTTCCAGGTGCGAACGAGAATTGCCTGGCATTGTGCTGCAAATTGGAGATACTACTGAGCGCAAGTAAAACTCACGTACGTTAGTCAGCCAGTTATTCCACTCTTCAGCGGAAGGCATAAATGAATCATTTAATTTCGGAATATTATCTACCATAGACGAAGACGAAAGAGGAGTTTCGTTAATGTTTTGTTTAGGGAAATGACAAACTATCAACGTTATATCCAAATCAGAAAAACATAAAAACAGTAAAGACTTAACATAGGACCATGACAGACCATCTAAACCACAACCTAATTTAGGAATAGCTAAAAACTGCACATTATTATTTATTACGTGTTCTTTTAATACACAAAGTGATGAGTACAAAGTTTCATAAATAGGTTTGTCTGAAAAGTTTTCTTTAGTAACTAAATAGTAAATGAATCGTTCACTATCAATAAGGTAAGCCAAACCACCTGGACTTTGCTGCTGCGCGAGTAGCAAGACTATAGACTGAAATGTATCCCTAAATCGTACTGCTATACATTGACCCATATGAAAATCAGCAGAGACGCAATGGGCGAAGGAAAAAAATTCAGGTAACGAAAGCAAGTCGCTTTCAATTTCGGAAAATTCTAAAAGAGAACCTTCTGGTAAAGCGGGAAGAAACAAGAAAGGAAAAGAAAATGTATTCTGTTTACCAGAATTAAATTGTGGTTGGTCTAATTTTATTTGTTGTTGTTTGAAGTACTTGCCTCCTTGTTTGTATTTGCTTTTTGTTTGCAAGGCACAAATTTGGCTGTTTTTGGGGACAACACTGTCGGAGGTACGACACTGGAGGTAGACGGAACTGGAATCGTTTCTTGCTTTACCCGATTTTGATTGAATGTGACAGGTATCGCGCTTGGTTTGCTTAAAACGGGAGATTTCTGCACGATACCTGCCTGCCCGTTTTTTGACGAACAGTTTTTACAGGTATTGCTATAATTATCTTTAGTACCGCACTTAAAACAGAAAATACTTCTAGGTTCTGGACATTCGCGATGAGCATGTCCAGTTTGTTCACAATTCCAACAAGTAATTCTCGAAAGCGTACTCAAAGAGTTGGTTGAAATAGTTGGTCTAGATACCATTTTGGATGTAGAAGGAAATTCACTTAAAGAAAGACATGCTAAATCAGGTTCTAGCAGACCTTGTTTTCTAGAGGGGGGAGGTTGATATCTATCATTTCTGCATTTTAATTCTTGTATAATTCTACATTTCTCTTTAAGATCACTCAAAGAATTTATTTCTGCAAGTACTAACTTATCCGTAAAGAAGGGATTTAAGTTTCGACGTATTTGTCTAACAATTTCTTGTTCTGTACGCGGAGTAGTAAGCCTATTAAATAAAGCTTCTACTGCAATAATATAAAAAATAACATTTTCTGAAAGACCCTGAGTTCGGGTTCGAATTTCCGCTAATAAAATATCTTCGTAGTCCACCGGGAGAAAATCACGTTTCAGACATGTGACTAATTCGGCCCATGAATGAACTTCTTTTTTAATATTTCGAAACCATAGTAAAGCAGGACCGGAAAACAAATCAATTGCGGAAGTAAAAAGAGATTCCTTACTAACATGACGTGCTTCACAAAGCTCTTTTACTTTTTCTAAAAATGACAACACTTTCCTTTGATGAAAGTCCCGAAAATGTTATTCCCCATTTATTTATAGCTATAGGTTTAGCAAAAACCGAAATATTTGACCCATCTAACAATTTTAAAGTCCCGATAGTGGACGACGCCACTGGGGTAGGTAAACTATTATCTTTAGTTTCAGAAAAAAAGGCCTAAAATTATTAATAAGGACTTTTCAATTTTATTCGCTAAATTTTTTTCAATATCACCCTCAGGTTTTAAAAAGGTACAACGCCTCTGAACATGTAATAAACGCGACTCTATACGACGTATTTCTAATTCTGTCAATACTTGATCTTCACGTGTTAACAAGGAAAGTAATTTTGACAAAGTTTCATTTATTTCTTGTACTTCTGTAGCGAATTCAAAATCATTTTTCACCGTATACTTAAAACCTTCTTTTTCATTCAATAATGCACCCCGTAACTGAGCGCGTCGCAATAATTGTGTACTTTCCGGTTCTATTTCCCTTGAGCATAGCTCAAAAACTATTTGTTTAGTCAATAAATCGTTTGGATCCATTTTACTTATTATTTTTCTAAAGCCCCAAATAATATATAACGTACTGTATAATAAATTTCTACTAGAAGATTAATTTAACCAAAATACTCTAGGACTTTGTTTTGAGAACAAAATATATTTGCTATCTCAAGTCACAAAATATCAAACCATAAAAATGTAATTTACTGCAGTAACTTCAAAGCATGAGTCACGGTTAAGGAATTTATTGCCTGGACTACTCGGTAAACACACAAAAAACGCGTACCTGCTTGCTTTCGCAAATAAACACCCTAAATAAAGTAACAAACACAAAATATAGAAATAAATTTCTGAAAGAGACATAAAATATACAATAATTAAACAAAAGCGTTTTGTGTTCGTTTTATGAAATTAGTTTCCATAAAAAACGAGCCCCGCGTGGGTAAGCCAAAATATAACTTATTTAATTTAAATTGGGGGTTTAACCCCTTTAAAATATTAATTTTTAAGTTATTATATGAAAGTTAAAGGAACCTGAAAATATAAAAAAATAAATAAAACAAACAAAGTTATAATAAGTAACTCTATTTAACTTAAGAGCATGAGATCACAGGGGTAGGCGAATCACAAAACATCCTTTGTTTAAAACACAATAAAACAATATAGATTTCCATATAGGAAAATAAACAAATATGTTGAAAGGCAATACTGACTTCCAGTAGACTGAAAATATGCAAAATATAGGTATTACATGAAATGCGTCTGGCTAGATCCAAGCGAAATGAACAAACTAATATAAACGTTACTAAACAATAAAATGGTACAAAAATCTTAATTTCAGTAATATAATTACATAGAAAACCCGACAAATACAATATCGATAGTTCGTTACCGAAATAACATGGATTTTCGGCACTAAAGGGAAGTCTTGCGACGCGGCACTTGAAATAAAAAGTTTGCAACGATGTCGCGATGAATTCACTAATAAAAGTTTGCCTTTGAAGAAAACCATTAATCTCCAACACAGGAAATAATGTTTGGAACTTTTTAATTCACGTTCCAAACCTCCAAGGAATTAAAACAGGAAACGTAATACAAACGTTTTTAGACGCCGTTAATTATGGCGGCCGTCACCAAAACAGGAACAAATATAGTGAAAATGCTACTTACAGTTTGATTTTTCTGTTCTAGGCACTCACTACTTAATTTAACAAATTACAAAACATTGACACTATCTATGATAGTAATAACTTTGCAAAAGCTAGCAGGTTTTAATCACCATACTTATCAAATTTGTAAAAACCCAACCAGTTGAATAATTCTTACAACCTCTTCGTTGGATAACTTTTTTCGAATCTCTCATTGCCTCCCTTCCCGAACGCTACTTTCTATCTCTCCTGAAGGGAGCGCTTCTATCGCACGGTTTTTTAAAAATTAACAATGCATCTTCGCGGAAAGATACCATGCCAGGGTTGGCTTAAGGTAACTTTTAAGATTAATTATCGATTTAAATAAGTATTTTAACCAAATTAATCTCCTTATTACGCGAAATAAAATGGACCCGTTACACCTTATTTAATTTTTTAATTACCTCAAACTCGCCCTGAGTTTTGTTACCTTGTATGTCTAGATCTAGGATGATATTTCCCAAGGATTGTGTTGTTTGGCCTCCGCATGCCATTGCAAACAATTTTCTGTCTTTGATTTGAGGCTCGCTGTCGACGAGTCCTGCCCTGACTATGTTGCTTTCCGCACCTGTGTCAATAACAGCGCTTATTTCCTGTCCGTTTGCGAGGATCTTAATATGTGGTAATTGCCTTGATTTTCGTAAATCTTGCATCGATAATAACGGGGCAGTTTCGGTCTGCGTCGCCACGTCTTTTAGCGTTTTTTTTTCTAGGATAGTGGAAATGTTCATAATGTTCTCAGAATCAGTCTGAGTAGCCATGTCATTTATTGATTTTTCTTGAAAAATTGCAGAGACATTTAAGACATTGTCGAAATTTGGTGGAGTCGCCGGGTTGGTTATACTGTTTGGGCCGGACGCCGAAGAACCGTTATTTAGTTGTTGGATCTGGGACGGGCGCCGGCCCCTTGGGAGTTTTCCTGGCGCCTATTGACTTGTTGGTTTTGCCCTGTGGTGCACGGATTTTGTGGGCAATTTCTTTGCCAGTGCCATCCTCTGCAAAATCGGCATGTCGTCGGTGGTCGTCTTTCTTGTGTATTTTCCCCTGATGATGCTGTCCTCTGGTTCGTATTTCTGGTTGTCGCATTGGTTGCCTGTCTTGGTGCCTCTTCACGGTTACTATTATTATTATTACTGTTGTTTGGATGATTTCTCCAATTGTCGTTATTGGTATTTCTCGGAAGATGATATTCTTCTACCTCTGCTGCTACAGTTAGTAACTCCTCGGGGGTATCGAAATCCCTGAATCGAATTTGTGCCCTTATTTCGGGGCGTAGTTGTCTATAGATGCAGTGCGCCTTCTCTTTAGGCGGTCTGGTTGGGTTTACTCTGTTGAACAAGCCTATTTTCTTTTAAATGAATAATGTAACTGATTCGGTATATCCTTGCATTTTGGTATGTAAAATGTTCTCTGCCTGAGCCCTTTTTGCTATGGTGTCGAAGGTCTGCCTCAGCCTCAATTTGAACGTTTCGTAGTCGTATACTAAATTTTTATGTGGCTCATACCATTCCTTTGCATGACCTTTTAATTGTGACGTAATCATTATTAATTTTTCTGTTCGGTCAGTAATATTATATTTTCGAAAATGTTCTTCCATATTAAATATAAACATATTTGCACTTTCGTAATCCAGCCCTTGGAAAGCAGGCATGGGGGAGTTTCAAGTGCCAAAAGAAAAAGGAGAGCCCTGCCAAATGCGCAAATTGTCAAGGGGCCCACCCAGCGTGCTACAGGGGATGCCCCAGCTACCCTAAAAAACCAGTAGATCCCCCCAAGGTCAACAACCAGGGACCTAGGGCGAAGACGTACATAGCAGAAACCAGAAAGGTCACTGCTGGAAGAAGTTATGCAGATGCAGCAAGCGCCAAGGCCGCACCTGCAAACAGGGTCAAAACAGCGCCGAAGAAGGGGGTCAAACCCCCAAATTCTGCTGTGGCCCATAACTTCACAGCTGCGCTGGCCCAGATGCAGCAGATGTGCTCAGCAATGAGTGCATTCTTCGCCCAAATGCCAAATATGCTCCAAGAGTAGATGGCTACTACGCTGGTGAAGCCGAAAATCTTGCAGATCGCCTCATGGAATGTAAACGGTCTCCGAGGGAGGAAGCTAGAAATAGAAGAAATCTTGGAGAGGTACAACATCGACGTGATGGCCCTGCAAGAAAACAAACTTCGCCAGGATAATACGGAACTTCGAATCCCAGGCTACGAAGTCTATAGAGAACAACGAAGAGCAAACGCAGGAGGAGTTGCTCTGCTCGTCAAGAAGACTATAGACCATCATCTCATCGACACGCCGGAACTGGAAAACATGGAAGCCATCGCCATAGTAGTTTCAACGGAACGAAACGGCCCACTCAAGATAGCTTCCTGTTACCAAGCACCTCAACGTCCTCTCCTAAACCATGACCTGGAGGCCCTCATAACACGGGGTACCCAGACGGTGGCTATAGGAGACTTCAACGCCAAATCACCAGCTTGGAATTGCAGGCTCACTAACACCCGTGGACGGGCGATACTGCGATTCCTAGAGGATCATCATGACGTACAGGCGTTAGGTTCAGAAGAACCAACATTTGACAACGGAAGACATAGGCACGACGTGCTGGATATAGTCCTGCTCAACGATATGACCTTTACAGCCGAACTTCAAACACAAGCTGAAGGCTCCTCGGATCACAATCCCATCTTCCCAAAACTAGGTGATGGTGTCCCTGAAGAGTAAACTTTCACTAAGAGAAGAACGAACTGGGAACAGTTCCAAGCAATTTTGCAAAGGAACATTGCACACGTTCCCAGAATCGATAGTGAGGAAGAATTAGAAGAGGCTATCATCTCTCTGGAAAACCACATCCAGGCAGCGCTAACGGAAAGCACGACGGAAACTGTAACGAGAAGAGTTGCAATGCCGATGGGAGAACTCCCTAAAGATACCATGCAGCTCATTCGAGACAGAAGGCGGGTTAAGAAACTGGTGCAGAGAGCAAGACTCCCTGAACACCCAAGGCAATACAACCAACTAACTCGAAGAGTTAAAGAAGCCCTGCAAGGACACAGGCAGAACAGATGGCAACGTCACCTAGAGTCGCTAGACCCTCAGGACAGAAGCATGTGGATTACCCAGAAGGCTCTGCGTGCCAAGCGAAAACCAGGCCCGCCTATCCATGGAGAGAATGGTATTGTCTACACTCGACAGGAAAAAGCCGAGGCTTTTGCCGACAGTTTGGAACTGCAGTGTAGGGAAAACCAGATCGACGACGAGGACGAGGACTGGGAGGACGACGTAATGCGCAGAGTCAGAAGGCTGCGACGCATGCCGGATGAAGAAATAATCCCCCCGACTTCTCCTGAAGAAGTCAGGGAAATCCTGAGAAGCCTCAAACCCCGCAAAGCCCCAGGGTGCGACGGAATAGGAAACATACTGCTCAAGAAACTACCCCTCAAAGGAGTAGCAGCAATGGTTAACATCATCAATGCCATCTTGAGACTACGTTATTTCCCCACCAAGTGGAAGAAAGCAGACGTCATCGTGATTCCCAAACCAGGTAAGAATCTAACCTTTCCGTCAAATTACAGGCCCATCAGTCTCCTACCTGCGATGAGTAAAGTAGCAGAGAGGATCATCCTGAAGAGACTTAAAACCCTGACCGATGAGCTCCAGATCATCCCAGATGAGCAGTTCGCCTACCGAACAGAACATTCCACCGAGCTCCAAGTACTTCGTCTAACGGAGTACATCACGGAGGGTTTCAACCAACGTCAAGTCACAGGAGCGATCTTCTTAGATGTAGCCAAGGCCTTCGACAGGGTTTGGCATGAAGGTCTCCTGGCGAAGATGTTGCCGATGGGTTACCCTGTCGGTATAGTCAAGCTTGTGAGATCCTACCTTCATCGGAGGCAACTCCGTGTGAAGATTGCCGACAAGCTGTCAAACTACAGTCACATGGAAGCAGGTGTACCGCAGGGATCGGTACTCTCTCCCCACCTGTTCACCATCTACACCTCCGACATGCCAAGAACCGCAAGGACCTCTTTGGCGCTCTAAGCAGCATCCCTTCTGGAAAAGTGGTGCAAGAAGTGGAAAGTCAAAATCAACGCGGAGAAGAGCAAAGCCATCCTCTTCAAGAGAGTCAGGAAGCAAACTCCCATAGGACACGTCTCCTTGAACGGCGAGAACATTCAATAGCACGATACCGTCAAGTACCTTGGCGTTATCATGGATCGAAGCCTGATGTGGAGACAGAACACGGAAGCGATAATACAGAAAGCGAGGACGAGGAGGACTCTACTTTACCCTATGATAGGTAGACAGAGCCAACTCAACCTGAGGAACAAGCTCACGCTTATCAGGACCCTCATTGCACCTATTCTGACCTACGCCCCGTTGCCTGGGGATACCAACCAGCCACCCATCTGAAGAGGATACAAGCCGTGGAAAACGTCGCACTTCGGTGCGCCGTGGATGCACCATGGTTTGTCAGAAACGCTGACATCTTCAGAGTCCTGGAATACACCCCAGAACTGAAGTCATCCGGGACAGAGCGAAGAACCTATACGCCCGTGCAGCAGGGCATGGGAATCCGCTGGTCAGACAGGCGACTGACTATGACCCCAACGACGCTCCGAGGCACAAGAGGCCGAAGCACCAGATCCTGGATAATGGGTAAGTATAACTAACTCTTTATCTGTTTCAGCCCGATCTGCAAGCCACACCGCAAGGAGACAATGACCAAAAACATCCAATACCCGATCCCGGGGGTACCAAGCAAACCCAGCTCGGTACCCTTACCCTAACCCGTGCCGGCCTCTGACGCTAAGAAAGCGTCTCTGGCCGAACACAATACTGAACTACACAGTTCACACTTCCTTCCGACGAAATCGGAGCACATGATGCCAATTGGCACCCTGGGCTTCCGACTAGTCAACACCCCCAAATCCTTTTCAAACTCCGAGAGGACTCGGTAACAGCCGTTCCATCTCACGACAGACGAAAGACGCTCCCGGGAGCCTATACATGCCAGCGAAGAAAGAAGACCACGACAGAAGAGCGCCAGAAGAAACGACCCAGTTGGCAGGGTCCAACAGCCAGGATCAGGGGAGGTTTGCTAACATCGCCAATACTGTCCGCGAACACTGCACAATTAATTTTGGCATGATGTTATTTTGCTTGGCTCGGCGAAAAAGTAACACCCTGTATCGATTTTACACGAATGATTAAAAGTCAAAAATTCTGGAGTCACAATAATGATATATTACGGTTCACGTTACAACAATACATTTATTTATCACTAAATATGTTTAAATTAATTAATTATGTTGATGAGTAACACTTTAGAGTAGAAATTTGCCTTTTGTTGTTGTTGTTATTTTGTCGCGTGGATGGATCCCGAACTGACTGACTTACTGGCTCGACTCGACTCTCTTTACTCGATTAACTTGACTCGATTTACTGCGTTGAGCGCGTCTCGGTTTATGTAAGATAAATCAAAGCTTCTGGAAGTGTTCGAAAATCGAAAACTCCAGGCGTTCTAGTCGTTCTAGACGTTCCAGATTATTTGCTGTTCCCGAAAATTCGATCGGTAGGGGAGAGTGGCTTGTGTATATTCTCCAGCAGCCGAAGTCTTGCTATTCGAATTATTCTAAACATGTAAAAAGTGTTTTTACTAGCTCGCGGGCTTTACAGAGCGACAGAGGGACGTTAATTCTTAATTTTGAAAATATAAATTACCGGATTTAATTATAGCGCGAGCAGATCGGTGGAATCCGCAGCACTTAGGCCTGTCGGCCCATTGTGCTTTCGCGTCATGTGGGAGACCAGTGCTCTCCACAAAGGATAGCAGTCTATTCCATGGTTGATTCCGTAATTCCTCCGGCTGTAAAAATATTCACTAGTTTCACGCAGAACATAAAGGCGGAGAATTCTTCTTTGACCAGTACTTATTAGTTAAGTCATAAGTACTCAATTTAGAGGTTTTCAAAATTATGGGTAACTGCTTATGAACTCCTCCAGATTGAATAACCCGCAGGACATATTTTTCGTTAAGAAATTGTATACGATATTTCAAGTGCGGCTCCTGCGCTTCTACATGAAGAGGAATTACTGGGGTAGATTTCATTGATCCTATACTTATACGTACAGATAAAAAGAGTCGACCTCTTTTTAATATGGACTTACTAGCTGAACCGTATAAAATGGATCTGTAATCGATTATAGAACGTATATAGGACTGATAAAAAACCAGTAGCGTATTTGGATCGGCTCCCCACCAGGTTTTACCTATCATCTTCAGGAAGATTATGTCTGTCTTTGTTACAATCCTATGCACATAGCTTCCCCAATTGAGTTTACAGTCAAGAATAATTAATAAATAAGTAATTTTATTTTCATAAGGATACACCTCCTAATTTTAATTGGGTTACGGTTGGTGTATTGTGCCTTATTAAAATTGTTGATATCGATTTCTCGACAGATATTTCAAAGCCGTGATCAAAGAACCACCTTTTTATGTGACTCGCTGCAAAGTTTAAATTAGAAACAGTAATTGTACTTTCTTTGTGCGAGATAGAAGCAAAAATCATCAGCATACTGAATACAGTATGCTAATGATAGCATAATAATGCTACAGGAATGTTGGATATAAGAGTGGATACCAGCGGTATAAATATTGAATAAAATATGGTTAAGTACTGAACTCTGTGATGGCACAATCGAATTAATTCAAGGGCCGATTTTATTATGGTTAGATGCTCTTAAGTAAGTGTGCCTGTTACGGTATAAATCAGTTATGGTGTTGGTAGTATGTTCAGGACCAGCGCATTGTTTAATTGTGTCGGAATATTTTTTTTCCATTTAACCGACTTTATAATTGCTGTGGTTTACGAGATAGCAATATTGTTCAATATATATATATATATATATATATATATATATATATATATATATATATATATATATATATATAATATTAAAATAAAATATTTCTGTCAATCACCTCTGTGAATCCTTATTTTCATAAGGATAAACTGCAAATAATTGCGAGCCTGGCCGCGTTAAGTATAGAAATCACATTATACAACAAAACGCTTGGTTTTGATTTAAACAAACACCAGCCGAAGGAATTATTCCTAATTAAAGCGGCTGGTGCTTGTTTAAATCAAAACCAAGCTTTTTGTTGTAGAATGTGATTTCTATACTTAACGCGGCCAGGCTCGCAATTATTTGCAGTTTGGTTTATTATCCTTATGAAAATAAGGATTCACAGAGGTTATTGACAGAAATGTTTTATTTTAATATATTCTGCCCTCTGGAAGCACGCTGTTTAATATATATATATATATATATATATATATATATATATATATATATATATATATATATATGTATATATACATCACGCTATCTTTTCTGCGTCTGTACATTGCATTTTTACATATCTTTCTGCGTCCACCACTTTTCTGCGTCCGTATATGGACGCAGAAAGGTAATTCCATGTTATTTTGAATCTCGACATTTGTACTGACCTCTATTGAAACTCCACTGATAGTGCTAGTTTCATTAATTTGAATGTCGCAAGATAGAACACTGTAAACCAATTCGTTTAGATAATATAACCTATTGAAATTTTCTCTCCCGGTCGCAGAAATAATAGTAAAATGTACAAAATTGTATAAATTTAGTTCATACATTTGAACGGCAGGTAGCGCTGCAACTTTACGTGTATACTTTCACAGTGTATAATTTAAAACAATTTGAAGACGTTTCTGCGTCCTAGGAGGTGGCAACAGTGTATTTATTTCATATACATCATTAATCGTAAATAAAATTGAGATTTAGTGTGAGTACGAGCCTAGATAGCAATCTTTTAGAATTTCTTCATTTTACTTCCACCAAAAAAAATTTCAAATTCTTTTTTTCTTGAAATAGGTTTAGAATGTCATGAAAGGTCGGGATTTTAAATTTGAGCGAAAAAAAAATTTAAATCTATCGGTCTGTCTCTCTGTCTTGAACCATTTTTTGTCCGCACGTTTTCTCCGGAACGCTTTAAGATATTTAGTTGAAGTTTTGTACACGTATAAAATATAATGAGATCTGGAACTGGATTGTTTTTTGAACATATCCGTTGAATGGGTGGGGGGTAAATAGGGGGAAATAAGTAAAGCATGCTAGTAAGAGTACAGAAACTTGAAATTTGGTGTGTGTACTAGAAGCCAAGGCCTCAAATTTTTAATAATATTTTCCTCATCCCTCCAACCCCATTATAAAAGGGGCTGATAAAATAAAATTGAGATATTCACTTGAAATTTGGTATACGTGTATATTATAATGACATCAGGAACTAGAATATATTTTGGGACTATTACGGTGAACGGTTGGGGGTTGAATAGTGGTAAATAGGGGAAAATGAGTAGGCAAGCTGGTAAGATACAGAAACTTGACGTTCGGTATGTGTACTAGAAGCCAAGATCACATTTTTTAGAATATTTCTAAATCCCCCTCCACCCCTACTGCATTATTAAAGGGGTTGATACAATAAAATTGAGATATTCACTTGAAATTTGGAGATGATTCCGTTGAAGGGTTGGGGGTTAAATATAGGTAAATAGGGACAAATAAGTAAAGCAAGCTGGTAAGACCACGGAAATTTGGGATTTGGTGTATACACTAGAAGCGAAGGCCTCAGATTTTTTCAATAATCTTTTCCATTCCCCCACCACCCCCACTCCCTTATTAAAACAGTTGATCAAATTAAATGGAGATATTCACTTGAAATTTGGTAAACGTATATGTATTATAACGACATCTGAAACCAGATTATATTTTGACATGATTTCGTTGAAGGAGTGGGGGTAAATAGAGTTAAATAGGGAAAAATAGGTAAAACACGCTGGTAAGATTTCAGAAACTTGGGATTTGATGTATATACTAGAAACCAAGGCCTCAGAGTTCTTTATAATATTTTTCAACCCCTTCACTCTCACCACCTCCACTCCATTATTAAAAGGATTGATTACATAAAATTGAGATATTCATTTAAAAGTTAGTACCTGCACGTATGTATTGTAATGACAACTGATTGCGATGATTCCGTTGAAGGGGTGGGAGGCAGTACATTGTGATTAGGGGTAAATAGGTAGAACAAGAAACTTCATTTTTAACGTAAATGGTAGAAACCAATGACTCAAATTTTTCTATGACATCTGCCCCAAGTATTATTAAAATTCTGTGACCAATAATTTCCACATACTAGAGTGCAAATATAGTCAAGATATTTCCTTTATAGCGACTTGGATGAAAAATCTGGATATGGAAGTAGTGATTCCTTGGACAGCTGTTTTCATTTATGTGTTATCTTTTCTATAGGATGACTCCCTGTATACTTTTTTAAATAAAGGTATGTCAGGTTTTCTTCCTAAGAAGCGATAACTACATTCCAAATATTATTTTCCTCTGCCATTAAGTTATTTTTAAGAGTGACCTCCCTGTATACATTTTATTCAACTATGTCAGCTTTTTTCCTCGGTAATTATGTCAACTACAATCCAAATATTATATCGACCATAATTATGTTTCATAGTTCCAATCTTGTACATTTTTCCTATTTTCTCTGACATGCAAAATATTATATGTCACATTCCTCATAATTTTTTTATGGTGGCCACCCTGTATATTTTCTAAATTAAACACTGCTTTTAGATGAATCAATCAATATATTATAAATACTCTACATATGTTTCGGCTTATTAGGCCTTTATCAAGAGTATTACATAGTGAATACTAAAGTTTCTGACGTGCTTATTCAATTTATACCTAAAAGTATTTATGTTTTAATCTATTTATGACTTAAGATACTTAATATTTAATTTAACATCAAATTGAAGATGTTAAATTAAATATTAAGTATCTTAAGTCATAAATAGATTAAAACATAAATACTTTTAGGTATAAATTGAATAAGCACGTCAGAAACTTTAGTATTCACTATGTAATACTCTTGATAAAGGCCTAATAAGCCGAAACATATGTAGAGTATTTATAATATATTGATTGATTCATCTAAAAGCAGTGTTTAATTTATTAACAATTATTTTCAAGATGTTTCACAAGGAACCTACCACAAGTTCAGTTCAGTGTACTGTATATTTTCGTTTGACATTTGTGTTAAGTGCATGCGAAATATTATCCATCTCATTTTTGAATAATTATTTCGAAATATTTCCATCCGTCACATTTCTTGTTTATTTCTTTAGAGTGACCACCTTATATATTTTTCATATTTTTTCAAATACTATCCTTCACCGTCAAGTGGTTTTGTAGGTACAGCGCAAACAGACGCCAGACCGACAGACAGACAGACTGGTGAAATTAAACTGATTTAATTTTCGTAATCTACATACTCTGAAACGTGAAAATGCGGAGAAATCTCGGAGGATGTTTTTGTCATGACTACAATACTTCGGTAAGCGAGGGAATTAAAACTTCAAAATATTTGTATTATTACGCTTCGTAAACCAAACATGTTTTTGTGTGATTATGCGTATATATTGAGGGGGGAGGTGGTGCTGCGTGTTGCGAAGTTGAATTTGAGACCTAATACCAACTTAAAAGTAGCATAACTTAATACGCTCTTAACTATAATGATTTTAGAAGCTACAGATTTCTTTTAATGACATTTGTTAGCAAAATAAGGCCATGTTTGTCATACAGGGTGATCTCTGAGGCATGTAAACTCTCATGTTTTAAAGAAACGTTACTAAAGTATTTGATTGGGCACACAAGAATATGAAGTTATACAAAATATTAAAACTATATAATATACAATGTGTTTCTCAGGAGCCAACTTTACGTATTAGGTATTCAATTTTACTCTAGTATTATAAAGGTTAATGAGGACTATCAAAAGATACAAAATTTCGATGTACTACTAGGATACAGTTGCATGTTTTCCAGCCGGTAATTTTGCTAATTTCCAAGTGTTATTACTTTTTAGAGTATCCATATCTTCGTTTACGGCTTTCTTCCAATATTCCTCGTCTGATCTTCCTTTAATATCTGACATGCTTATATGCAAATCTTTAATATAAGATTCAGCGCTAAGTGCTAAATAGATCATGTCATAATCCCTAAACCAGGACGGTGGATTTCTAATCCTAGCTGTAGTTGGCTCTTCAACTTCTACTTGTTCTATTTCTTCTTTGGGTTCATTTCTGTATTCATTATTAACTTGCAATTGTTCACTGATTACAGAACAATCATCATATTCATCATTTTCACCATATTGCTTTCCAATATATTTGATACGTCCGAATGAGTAAACTTAGTTTCGTCGAAGATAACGTCATGTTCTATGACTATTTTTTGATTTTCATGATTCCACAACCTATATCCATTTGGCACATAGCCCAAAAAATTTAATTTTTTACATTTTGTATCGAACTATCGTCGGAATCTTTTTGGTATATATAAATATTCAATGCAACCAAAAATTTTCATTTTAGATATATTTGGTTTTTCACCATACCATTTTATTTATCAAACAGGATGTCGGCCTACGATTTATGACATGAACAGCCGTCAAAACACTTTCACTCCATAAATTCTTCTCAAATTTCGTTCCACACATGGTTGAACAAGCTGTATTAGAATAGTGCGACCTATCCTCTCTGCAACTCCATTTTGCTCAGGCGTATACGATGCTGTATATTCAACAATTATTCCTCATTAAATGTGATCTATATTTAGAACCATTATCGTAACGCAAACGTAATAATTTTGTCCCAAAATGAGCTGCCGCCATAGCTTCGTATTCTCGGAAATATTTGAAAACCTCCATCTTATTTTCCAAAAGATAAGTTATCGTGAAATGACTAAAATCATCTATCAGTGTAAATAAATACCTCTTTCCACTCCAGGAACATGGTTCTATTGGACCACATGTATCCGGATATGTTAATTCTAAGGGCCTTTTTGTTAGCGGTCTTTTATTTGTATGAGGTTTTCTTGTTTGCTTTCCCTCAATACAACTATCACAAATACTTTTATTTACAGACAAGTCCGTACTAATGCCAAGAACCATTCCAGAATGAGCTAACTTTTGCAAATTTGTGTTTCAAATATGTCCCAATCGTTTATGCTACACCCGTTAAATCATTAATTGTTTGAGTACCATTTGTCCATATATTTCTACACTCAAACTCAACTTCATAGAGTTTATTATTCCGTTTGCAAATCACAATTAGCTTTGAATTTCTGAAAATTTTAACTAGTCCTTTTTGTGTATCTAACTATTTGTGTATTTTATATTATTTGTTTTAATTGATGCTATTTCATTGTTTTTACTGCTTTACCTGTTTATGTATGTTATCTTTGTTCAATAGTCATTATCGTAAAGGTGTCTCTAACATCATTACTATAGGTAATGAAATTGTAATTTTTTCGCTACTTTTCGCATTTAAAGTCCAATTGCACTGTTCACAGCATATCCAAAAACTATGACGAAAACTGCATAATCAGTCAATGAATATACCTACTGGTGTTGCAATTTTCATTTGTGTGAATATAAAGATGGAAAGTACCAATTTATTTACCTGCCAGGATAAAAAACCGCTGCCTAAGGAATCACTACTTCCACATCCAGATTCTTCATCCAAATCACTTTAAAGGAAACATCTTGACTATATTTGCACTCTAGTATGTGGAAATTATTGGTCATAGAATTTTAATATTTGGGGCAGATGTCATGGAAAAGTTTGAGGAAAAGAAGAAATGAAGTTTCTAGTTTACCGTACTTATTTTCCACTATTCACAACCTACCACCTCCCACCCCTTCAATGCAGTCATCTCAATCAGATGTCACTACAATACATACGTGTACTAACTTTCAAGTGAATATCTCAATTTGATGTGATCAATCCCATTAATAATGAAGCGGAGGTGGTGGAATTTGAAAAATATTAGAAAAAAATTTGAGGCCTTGGTTTCTAGCATATACACCGAATCCCACATTTCTGTACTCTTACCAGCTTGATTTACTTATTGTTAACCCCAACCCTTCTACGGAATCATCCCAAAATATAATCTAGTTCCAGATGTCGTTATAATACATGCGTCTACCAAATTACAAGTGAATATCTCAATTTTATTTTATCAACCCCTCTAATAATGTAGTAAGGGTAGTGGAAGGGTTGAAAAATGTTATTAAAAAATCTGAGGCCTTAGCTTCTAGGACATACACCGAATTTCAAGTTGCAGTACTCTTACCAGCTTGCTTTACTTATTTTTCCCTATTTACCTCTACTTACCCCCATTCCTTCAATGCAATCATGTCAAAATATAATCCAGTTTTAGATATAGTTATAATACATAAATGTTTTAAATTTCAAGTGCAAATTTAAATTTAATTTTATCAACTCTTTTAATAAGGGAGTAGGGGTGGTGGGGAGATGGAAAATACTAATAAAAAACCTGAGACCTTCGCTTCTAGTATATACACCAAATCCCAAATTTCTGTACTTTTACTAACTTGCTTTACTTATTTTCCCCCAAATTTAAATTTAATTTTATCAACTCTTTTAATAAGGGAGTAGGGGTGGTGGGGAGATGGAAAATACTAATAAAAAACCTGAGACCTTCGCTTCTAGTATATACACCAAATCCCAAATTTCTGTACTTTTACTAACTTGCTTTACTTATTTTCCCCCATTTAACCCCCAACCCTTCAACGGAATCATCTCAAAATATAATCTAGTTCCAGATGTCGTTATAATACATATGCGTACTAAATTTCATGTGAATAGCTCAATTTCATTTTATCAACCCCTTGAATAATGGAGTAGGGGTGGTGGGGGGCTGAAATATATTATTAAAAAATCTGAGGCCTTGGCTTCTAGTACATACACCGAATTTCAAGTTTCTGTAGTCTTACCAGCTTGCTTTACTTATTATCCCCTATTTACCCCTATTTAACCCCCAACCCTTAAACGGAATCATCTCAAAATATAATCTAGTTCCAGTTGTCGTTATAATACATACTTGTACCAAATTTCAAATGAATTTCTCAATTTTATTTTATCAACCCTTTTTATATTGGAGTAGGGGTGGTGGGGGTTGAAAAATATTATGAAAAAAATCTGACGCTTTGGCTTCTAGTACATACACCGAATTTCAAGTTTCTGTAGTATTACCAGCTTGCTTTACTTATTTTTCCCTATTTACCCCTATTTAACCCCCAACCCTTCGACGGAATCATCTCAAATTATAATCTAGTTCCAGATGTCGTTATAGCACATACGTGTACCAAAATTCAAATGAATATCTCAATTTTATTTTATCAACCCTTTTCATATTGGAGTAGGGGTGGTGGGGGTTGAAAAATATTATTAAAAAAATCTGACGCTTTGGCTTCTAGTACATACACCGAATTTCAAGTTTCTGTGCTCTTACCAACTTGTTTTACTTATATTCCCATATTTACCCCAAATTAACCCCCAACCCTTCAACGGAATCATCTCAAAATATAATCTAATTCCAGACGTCGTTATAATACATACGTGTACGAAATTTCAAATGAATATCTCAACTTTAATTTATCAACCCCAATAATGGGGTTGGGGTGGTGGGGGGTTGAAAAACATTGTAAAAAAATATGAGTCCTTAACTTCTAGTACATACACCGAATTTCAAGTTTCTGTATTCTTACCTTACTTTACTTATTTTCCCCTATTTACCCCTATTTAACCCCCAACCCTTCACCGGATATCCTCAAAAAACAATCCAGTTCCAGATCTCGTTATAATATATACGTGTACAAAATTTCGAGTCAATATCTTAAACCGTTCCGGAGAAAACGTGCGGACAAAAAAAAAAGTTACAGACAGACAGACAGACAGACAGACAGACAGGCAGACAGACCGACAGACCGACAGACAGAAAAATTTTTTTCGCTCGAATTTAAAATCTCGACGTTTCATGACATTCTGAACCTATTTCACGAATAAAAATTTTTGAAAATTTTTTTGCGATTACTATACTTCCAATCCACTACGTGGATGTGGAAGTAAAATAGTAATTTTTGGGTTAATAACCTACTTTTTAAAAAGATCATAAATAATTGTATGCGTTTTCTTCGATATTTCTGATAAAAGCGCCGCACAAGTAATACTCTCAGATTCTTCGGTATCCATATGTATTGTTAAATACACAATAAATAAATATTATGCCCGAACTTGAATTGACTATCCAAGGAATTATTTAATTATTGAGCGGTCATTTGTTAAATTCTAGGCTGTGCTTAGTTTATTAAATTAGAAAATTCCAGTTTAACAGGTCGTTGTCAATAATTCAATATTAACTAATTACTTATTACCTTTCGTTGATTTGCACAGTACTGCAAAAAACTATTTGCTAACCGCGAACAGTAAGTGATTTTTCAGATCTCGAATGTTTAGGAAACCTCGGGCCCACCTAAACTGCATTCTCTATTTAAAAGTATTACTTACAGTTCGTGGTACGTAATATACTGTTTTCTATGATTTGTTACCAGTCAGCTGGAAATGCTGTCTAAGAGAGGCGGCAACAATGTCAGACGCATAAAGGTCTGAATTATGTAAATATATATTTTTACGGACGCAGAAAACATAGAATTTTGTAAAATATATACTGGACCTCGAAATAATAGGAAACTGTAAAGACGCAGAAACATTGCAAAGTGTACACAAAACTAAAATAGTGATTTTTGAAACAAGTATATATGTATATAATGAAAATTATGTATCAATAAGCACAGAAAAATAGGTTACGTTTGTAGATTTCAAAATATGTAGATATACTTTGATGGACGCAGAACCCTTGCAAAATGGAAAAACGCAGAAAAGATAGCGTGATGTATATATATATATATATAGTTTTGAAAGAAAGGTTAGTTTCTTTGGTTGTTCTTGAACCTTGTTTAATTATATATTTTTAAGGATTTAGTTCTTGGGTTTCGGTTCATTAAAAGTGGAGGTTTTATGCGATCTGCATTTATTTCATTATAATTTTTGTAAACGTTTCGGTGATTGTTTCCACCTTTTTCAATACAGGACAACTAAAATATATTTTATATGAATTTACATTTAATTTAATTTTGAAAAAATAGAGCATACCTTGAAACAATGATGAGTTGTGGCACTATTAAACTAATTTCATTTTTTTTTTTTTTTTTTTTTTTTTTTTATAATATACCCCCCTGTTAACACAAACTAAAACCGACAACACACAAACCAAATACATAGCTATACCTTACACAAAAGGACTATCAGAGCAAATAGGGAAAAAATTTAAAAAACATGATATATCCATCTGTCATAAAGGAAGCAACTTACTAAAATCAAATTTTAGTAAACTAAAAGCCAAAACACCACAATCAAAAAAAACTCATGTCATTTACAAAATTCCATGCGACAACTGTGATAAGGTATACATAGGACAAACCTCCCAACATTTAGAAAAAAGAATACAAGGCCATAAATATGACAAATTAAACAAAACAGCACTCACTAAACATACACAGACTATGAAACATAAATTCAACTTTGACAAGACAGAAATACTAGCTACAGAAACGCACACCAAAAAACGAGAAATCCTAGAAATGATCAAAATTAAAAAACACCCAAACAGTATAAATGACAAAACAGACACACAAAATTTAAATAAAATATACAATAATCTTCTAAATTAAAAATCATCAAAACCTACAATGAAAAACAACAAACCACGCCACTGAATCTACCTAAAGTATATTAGACAGTAACATGTGCGGACACTACTTTTCCCAATAAAGCAATAAACAGGCCCGTCAATACCAAATAGAAACGGTAAAAATCAGTTTTGTAAAAGAAGTGCAAGCAATAACATCAAAAAAAAAATCTGTGCATTTAACCATTTAAATAAGTTAGTATATTAATTAAAAAAAAATGAAATTAGTTTAATAGTGCCACAACTCATCATTGTTTCAAGGTATGTTCTATTTTTTCAAAATTAAATTAAATGTAAATTCATATAAAATATATTTTAGTTGTCCTGTATTGAAAAAGGTGGAAACAATCACCGAAACGTTTACAAAAATTATAATGAAATAAATGCATATCGCATAAAACCTCCACTTTTAATGAACCGAAACCCAAGAACTAAATCCTCAAAAATATATAATTAAACAAGGTTCAAGAACAACCAAAGAAACTAACCTTTCTTTCAAAACAATATATAGGCACGGGGAAAAGATGCCATTTTACCAACACATAGAAGAATGTTACGGACAACATGTAGTAAAGGAAATGAAATATTTCTCCAACTTAAACACCAAATTTATTACTCAAAAAAATAGAAATATATTTTTATTACGTTGTAAGCATGAAAATCTAAACCCAAAATTTCTAAACATCAATCTAAAACATATACACCTTAATAATGTAAACTTGAAACAAAGATTCGAAAACGTGGTAACCAAAAAATTCCAAATTGATTTAATTAATCTACTTATCTCAGAAAATAATATAAATTTAAGGAAAACCCAACACGATACAAAAACCGCAGAAAACAACTTAAGTAAAAATTTACCCGCCGACATATTCAATAGCTTTTTACAAATTGAAAAATCTAAACAGGAGGAAAAATTTATATCAATCAAAAACAGGCACATCAAAAAAATCAACAATTTAAAATCAAAGCAACAAGCACCAAAACAAACAAACAATAACTTTCCAAATTGGATAGAAAATTTAACGGACACTGAAATTCCGGAAAATGTTCAAGAAATATTAGCCCTCGGGCCAAATTACGCTACTCCTATAACAAAAGCCGATAATATTCCAATAAATGATATAATTTGCAATGTGGAAAGTAGTATCCAAAACTATGACAATAATAAAAAAGACGAAATTAGAAGTGACTTATACAATACAATAACCAACTATACCAACAAACAAAAACGAACAACAAAAGAACAAAAAATATTCAACAAAAACCTCAGAAAAACTAAACATTTTATCAAAAATAACCCACAATTACTCATTTTAAAACCTGACAAATCAAATAAAACTGTAATAATGAATGAAAGTGAGTATGATGACAAAATGAACAACTTACTACAAGACCAATTGACATATAAACGCCTAAAAAGAGACCCAACAAACCAACTTGAAAAGAAAAATAACGACATAATAAAAAAAATGGGAAAACAAAGCCTACATCTCACCTACGACAGCAAAAAACCTCAAAATACACAACTCTCTACCGCCTAAAATATATGGACTTCCGAAATTACACAAACCAAATACCCCACTTAGACCTATAATTTCATGCATTCAATCTCCCGCAAAAAATATTTCAGATTATCTTAAATCCAGCATATCCAACATTATTAACAAAAACAATTACTACATTAAAGATTCATGGCAGTTCAAAGACAAAATTAAAAATATACAAATTCCGACAGATTACATTCTTATATCTCTGGATGTTATTTCACTATACACAAACATACCGATAAATCTTGCTAAAAATATAGTGGAAAAAAAATGGCAAGAAATTTCACCTCATACAACGTTACCATTGCAAGCCTTTCTTGAAGGTTTAGACTACGCACTGACTTCAACATATTTCCAATATAAGAATAATTTCTATCAACAAATTGAGGGCTGTGCAATGGGAGCCTCAATATCTAGTGTAATTGCACAACTTGTACTCGAGGACCTAGAAAATACCATCATACCAAAAATAGATTTCGAAATACCATTTTTTTATAGATATGTCGATGATTGTATCACTCTTGTTCCGCGGGACAAGACTGATTACATTCTAAACTTATTTAATTCCTATAATAGTAAATTACAATTCACAATAGAAATAGAAAATAACAACAAACTAAATTTCCTAGACCTCTCCTTAATGAGAACTAACTGCACAATAAAAACACAATGGTTTACTAAAAATACCTGGTCAGAACGATACATTAATTTCACGTCAAATCATCCTATTTCCCAAAAAAGAAGTGTTGTCATTGGTCTTGCTGACAGAGCAATCATGCTTTCAGACCCCGAATATAGAGAAGATGCCATCAAAAAAGCCAAAACTGCTCTTTCAAAAAATAATTACCCTGACTCCTTCCTCAATAATATCTTTAAAAAACGAATACACAAATTTTACAACAATACCCCCCTGTTAACACAAACTAAAACCGACAACACACAAACCAAATACATAGCTATACCTTACACAAAAGGACTATCAGAGCAAATAGGGAAAAAATTTAAAAAACATGATATATCCATCTGTCATAAAGGAAGCAACTTACTAAAATCAAATTTTAGTAAACTAAAAGCCAAAACACCACAATCAAAAAAAACTCATGTCATTTACAAAATTCCATGCGACAACTGTGATAAGGTATACATAGGACAAACCTCCCAACATTTAGAAAAAAGAATACAAGGCCATAAATATGACAAATTAAACAAAACAGCACTCACTAAACATACACAGACTATGAAACATAAATTCAACTTTGACAAGACAGAAATACTAGCTACAGAAACGCACACCAAAAAACGAGAAATCCTAGAAATGATCAAAATTAAAAAACACCCAAACAGTATAAATGACAAAACAGACACACAAAATTTAAATAAAATATACAATAATCTTCTAAATTAAAAATCATCAAAACCTACAATGAAAAACAACAAACCACGCCACTGAATCTACCTAAAGTATATTAGACAGTAACATGTGCGGACACTACTTTTCCCAATAAAGCAATAAACAGGCCCGTCAATACCAAATAGAAACGGTAAAAATCAGTTTTGTAAAAGAAGTGCAAGCAATAACATCAAAAAAAAAATCTGTGCATTTAACCATTTAAATAAGTTAGTATATTAATTAAAAAAAAATGAAATTAGTTTAATAGTGCCACAACTCATCATTGTTTCAAGGTATGTTCTATTTTTTCAAAATTAAATTAAATGTAAATTCATATAAAATATATTTTAGTTGTCCTGTATTGAAAAAGGTGGAAACAATCACCGAAACGTTTACAAAAATTATAATGAAATAAATGCATATCGCATAAAACCTCCACTTTTAATGAACCGAAACCCAAGAACTAAATCCTCAAAAATATATAATTAAACAAGGTTCAAGAACAACCAAAGAAACTAACCTTTCTTTCAAAACAATATATAGGCACGGGGAAAAGATGCCATTTTACCAACACATAGAAGAATGTTACGGACAACATGTAGTAAAGGAAATGAAATATTTCTCCAACTTAAACACCAAATTTATTACTCAAAAAAATAGAAATATATTTTTATTACGTTGTAAGCATGAAAATCTAAACCCAAAATTTCTAAACATCAATCTAAAACATATACACTTTAATAATGTAAACTTGAAACAAAGATTCGAAAACGTGGTAACCAAAAAATTCCAAATTGATTTAATTAATCTACTTATCTCAGAAAATAATATAAATTTAAGGAAAACCCAACACGATACAAAAACCGCAGAAAACAACTTAAGTAAAAATTTACCCGCCGACATATTCAATAGCTTTTTACAAATTGAAAAATCTAAACAGGAGGAAAAATTTATATCAATCAAAAACAGGCACATCAAAAAAATCAACAATTTAAAATCAAAGCAACAAGCACCAAAACAAACAAACAATAACTTTCCAAATTGGATAGAAAATTTAACGGACACTGAAATTCCGGAAAATGTTCAAGAAATATTAGCCCTCGGGCCAAATTACGCTACTCCTATAACAAAAGCCGATAATATTCCAATAAATGATATAATTTGCAATGTGGAAAGTAGTATCCAAAACTATGACAATAATAAAAAAGACGAAATTAGAAGTGACTTATACAATACAATAACCAACTATACCAACAAACAAAAACGAACAACAAAAGAACAAAAAATATTCAACAAAAACCTCAGAAAAACTAAACATTTTATCAAAAATAACCCACAATTACTCATTTTAAAACCTGACAAATCAAATAAAACTGTAATAATGAATGAAAGTGAGTATGATGACAAAATGAACAACTTACTACAAGACCAATTGACATATAAACGCCTAAAAAGAGACCCAACAAACCAACTTGAAAAGAAAAATAACGACATAATAAAAAAATGGGAAAACAAAGCCTACATCTCACCTACGACAGCAAAAAACCTCAAAATACACAACTCTCTACCGCCTAAAATATATGGACTTCCGAAATTACACAAACCAAATACCCCACTTAGACCTATAATTTCATGCATTCAATCTCCCGCAAAAAATATTTCAGATTATCTTAAATCCAGCATATCCAACATTATTAACAAAAACAATTACTACATTAAAGATTCATGGCAGTTCAAAGACAAAATTAAAAATATACAAATTCCGACAGATTACATTCTTATATCTCTGGATGTTATTTCACTATACACAAACATACCGATAAATCTTGCTAAAAATATAGTGGAAAAAAATGGCAAGAAATTTCACCTCATACAACGTTACCATTGCAAGCCTTTCTTGAAGGTTTAGACTACGCACTGACTTCAACATATTTCCAATATAAGAATAATTTCTATCAACAAATTGAGGGCTGTGCAATGGGAGCCTCAATATCTAGTGTAATTGCACAACTTGTACTCGAGGACCTAGAAAATACCATCATACCAAAAATAGATTTCGAAATACCATTTTTTTATAGATATGTCGATGATTGTATCACTCTTGTTCCGCGGGACAAGACTGATTACATTCTAAACTTATTTAATTCCTATAATAGTAAATTACAATTCACAATAGAAATAGAAAATAACAACAAACTAAATTTCCTAGACCTCTCCTTAATGAGAACTAACTGCACAATAAAAACACAATGGTTTACTAAAAATACCTGGTCAGAACGATACATTAATTTCACGTCAAATCATCCTATTTCCCAAAAAAGAAGTGTTGTCATTGGTCTTGCTGACAGAGCAATCATGCTTTCAGACCCCGAATATAGAGAAGATGCCATCAAAAAAGCCAAAACTGCTCTTTCAAAAAATAATTACCCTGACTCCTTCCTCAATAATATCTTTAAAAAACGAATACACAAATTTTACAACAATACCCCCCTGTTAACACAAACTAAAACCGACAACACACAAACCAAATACATAGCTATACCTTACACAAAAGGACTATCAGAGCAAATAGGGAAAAAATTTAAAAAACATGATATATCCATCTGTCATAAAGGAAGCAACTTACTAAAATCAAATTTTAGTAAACTAAAAGCCAAAACACCACAATCAAAAAAAACTCATGTCATTTACAAAATTCCATGCGACAACTGTGATAAGGTATACATAGGACAAACCTCCCAACATTTAGAAAAAAGAATACAAGGCCATAAATATGACAAATTAAACAAAACAGCACTCACTAAACATACACAGACTATGAAACATAAATTCAACTTTGACAAGACAGAAATACTAGCTACAGAAACGCACACCAAAAAACGAGAAATCCTAGAAATGATCAAAATTAAAAAACACCCAAACAGTATAAATGACAAAACAGACACACAAAATTTAAATAAAATATACAATAATCTTCTAAATTAAAAATCATCAAAACCTACAATGAAAAACAACAAACCACGCCACTGAATCTACCTAAAGTATATTAGACAGTAACATGTGCGGACACTACTTTTCCCAATAAAGCAATAAACAGGCCCGTCAATACCAAATAGAAACGGTAAAAATCAGTTTTGTAAAAGAAGTGCAAGCAATAACATCAAAAAAAAAATCTGTGCATTTAACCATTTAAATAAGTTAGTATATTAATTAAAAAAAAATGAAATTAGTTTAATAGTGCCACAACTCATCATTGTTTCAAGGTATGTTCTATTTTTTCAAAATTAAATTAAATGTAAATTCATATAAAATATATTTTAGTTGTCCTGTATTGAAAAAGGTGGAAACAATCACCGAAACGTTTACAAAAATTATAATGAAATAAATGCATATCGCATAAAACCTCCACTTTTAATGAACCGAAACCCAAGAACTAAATCCTCAAAAATATATAATTAAACAAGGTTCAAGAACAACCAAAGAAACTAACCTTTCTTTCAAAACTATATATATATATATATATATATATATATATATATATATATATATATATATATATATATATATATATATATATATATATATATATATATACATATATATATATTGTTCTATATTCTGATATCTATTTTATTTTTTTATACGTTCGAAATTACTTTTTGAAAGTAAATTGAAATGATTTTATTGAGCGCCAAACAGTTTCTTAAAAGCTGTTAATATTATAGACTATAGAACACCATTAGCATGACCATCTACAATCTATAGAATGACTCTTACTCAGGGTCCAACGAAGTCGGTTCAATAAATGCTCATCGATCAAGATAACAATCTAAATAAATCAAACTCAGTATTGAACGAACAAAGTATTAATTTATTAACAAATTTGAACTTGGAATGTAACTAACAAATTTAAATAACAAAATCTAACTTAACTAAAATGATAAATATGGCCTTTATTTAAAATAAATATGTACCATGGATTTGGAATACTGTAAAGCTTTACCTTGTCTTTCTTTCGACTCGAGTAATGTTATATTATAACCTCTAACTGGTTATTATGATCCTTGAAATATTATGTCACTTGACTGACTTTTTAACCTCTCAAGGCTTCTTCTTCTTCTTCTTTACTGGATTGACGTTTGTTTCTAACCTCCAATTTATTTTCAAGATTTTCTTGAAGTATTTCTATCACTTGCTTGACTTTTGAAATTTCTTCACCATATAAATTTGCTAACTGAATTAACAAATACTTCCCTCTTCTAAATCTGCTTTCCGGATAATCTACTTCGTAATACTTTCAAAGTATACTCACTTCTTATATTTAATCAACTTTTACAATTTATTCTTGATATCAATATATCTGGATTGTAATATCCTAACCTTCAACTTATTCACCACTTTTATTTTCAATTTATTATTTATTCTTGGATGAATATATTTCGCAGCTCGCTGTTCAGCGGTGTGTGATCAACTGATTTGTTATTTTTAGTCGTTTCAATGGGTTAATTTCCAATATTTCAATTGCTTTTTTCTATTTTGATCTAATATTTCAAAATTTAATTTTAATTTAAAATTTAAACTATTCAGTTTTGTTTGTTCTTTACCTTAAGTGAATACTGTTTTTAATTCTTTATTTTTCCTGATAAGTTTCTTATTCTACTTTTCAGGATTAAGTGAATAATTATAATTACTCGAAATATATTGACATATTACATACACTTTCTTAAAATCTACTTATAACTACAATTAACAATTCCAATCTCAAATAAATACTAATTCATACATTTAGATGAATAGCAATGATAAACACAAAATGCTAGTAGTTAAAAACGTACTGCAGTTTCCATACTGACAGAATACTTATATTATAAACTAAAACAAGAAATTGATACGCCAACAAACATTTAACATCATACTATTAGTCCTTTCTTTCTGCATGATGTGAAATATCATTTACAAAACACCTTTCTGCAATGATATTTGAAAATATCTGAAAACTTAAAATGTCATTCAGTGTTTTGTAATATATGGACTTACTATTTCTAAAATAATTACGCTGCACTGCAACTACTGTTGATAGTCTTTCATTCAATATTCATTTTGTGTAGATTTACAGTGTTTCTACACAAAATATGATTTTCAGCCCTAAGTTTTGACATGCATGTCAGATTTTATAAAATTTACTTTTCTGTTTTCCAATTTCATTCTAAATCATTTTAAATGAGATTGTGATTCTCTATCAGTTCATGTTTTATCATATACTATTTAGAATAACCTTGTTAAACTAAAAAAACTTCATTTTATGTTTATTTAAATATTTTGTTCGTATTCAATATCAAGTTTCATTCTCTGCATCCTACTCGATGAGAATAAGTGAACTTGAATCAATTAAATAAACCACAGATACTCCTGCTTCTGTATGATCCGTTAAAGTAAAACTGTTATGATTAATTCCTAAAATACATACAAATTTGTGAATTTTATTTATGATTTCAAACACGACACTTAGGTAGTGTTCCACAGTGTGGATATACAGCATAAACCCCCCTAAACTAATAGAATTTTGACATGTGAAAATTTTGTTAGTTTTAACAACATGATGTGACATTCACACTGTCAAAGTTTATTTACAATTTAAAAGTGATCTACTCAGGATCATTTGGATAACTTAAGAGTAATCTATCCTGGATCATATGGATAATTTATCCCCATGTGACAACTTCCCGGTAATGATTCTTCCTTATTATAGTTTAAAACATTTTCGTTTTCATTTAAAATATTACCTACTTCAAGTTGTTGCGCATAGCCTTTTGCTATTGTAGGTTCATAATCTATTGAATTTTTGTATTTTTGAGACAAATTTTTAAAAATTTTATCATATTTGGAGTAACGACTTATCAGAAAGGTTTCAGGCTTCTTATCATTATTTATTTGAACACATGTGGTTCCCACTATATGCTCACCGCAAAATTCATTACCATTATTGGACTCTATGCCATTTGATACATTAATTATTTCGGCATCATTGCCATTCAATTCATTAACTATTTCGGCACCTTTGCCATTCAATTCATTAACACTACAGAAAGGTATTCTTTCACCTTCTACTTTTAGGATTCTTTCTCCTAATACAATATTTGCCTTTTTTCCTGATAAGATGTCGTCTCCCAATATAACATCATTTTCTATACAGTCGCCTATTTTTTTACAATTATTACCTACATTTAAAATAACTTTATCTAAAAATCCTGATTTCTATTATCATTTATTTGTGCTGTTTCTATTTTATTTATATTAGAGTGCGTGTTTTCATCTACTCTATTTCCCCTTTGAATATTGATATTAGCCACTTGTGCATATGACTCATTATTTTTAACATAACCCACTCTCTCTCTGCAATCATTATCATAATGACGTTTCTCAAAACCCTGCTTTTCATTCCTATAATTGTCATATTTATATTGACCATAACCCTGCTTTTCATTCCTATCATTGTCATATTGACGTTTCTCATAACCCTGCTTTTCATTCCTATCATTGTCAAATTGGCGTTTCTCATAACCCTGCTTTTCATTCCTATCATTGTCATATTGACGTTTCTCATAACCCCCTCGTTCCTTTCTATCATTGTCATATTGACGTTTCTCATAACCCTGCTTTTCATTTCTATCATTGTCATATTGACGATTCTCATAACCCCCTCGTTCCTTTCTATCATTGTCATATTGACGACCATAACCCTGCTTTTCTCTTCTATCATTTTCATTCCTATTCTGATCATAACCCCACTTGTTATAATATCTACTATTATTTTCCCTATTCTGACTAGACTTCCTATCAAAACTCTGATGATAATCATCTAATTCTCTCAAATAATCAATTATATCATCTAACCTTGCAATTCTTTGCGTAATAATGACATTCTGGATATCCCCTGAAAAATGCCTAGCTATATATCTGACCATTTCACTTTCTGTGAATTTTGGTTCTAGATGTCTAATATTATATACTTTTCTAAGTATATAGTTTTCCCTAGAAATACCTTTATTTTCTACATAATTACCATTAAATAGGTCTTGTCTTATTTTTAACTGAGTGTAATCACTCCAATATTGTTTTAAGACTAGGGTTTCAAATTCCTCTATAGTCTCAAATCTGTCCATTATAACTGAGTACCAGATTTCCGCTTCTCCCTTTAACATGTCTTGTATGTTTGCTTTTAGGTTTGCATTTACGTGTTGTGTTTCCATGTGTTGTTTCAAACGTGAAATGAAAATTTTAGGGTGTATGCGATTATCTCCGTAAAAATAAAATGGTGTTTTGTTGCACGTGTAAGTATGTGTTGGTAATTGTGTTAATTGTGTACGTGTGGTATCCTTCAACAACTTCGTGTTCTGTTCTATCTTGCTATCCTGTTCTTTTATTTTCTTATCATATTTATCCTCCTGTTTCTTCATTCTACTATCTACTGCAGTCATTCCATCTTCAAACATTGTTACAAATTCCTCTCTTATTTCCTTTGCTGCCTCATTTACCTTAATACCAATTTCTTCGTTGACTGACTCTCCCATTCTCTCCCATTTACTCTCTAAATTTTCAATTTTATTTCTTACTTCTATATTGCTTTCTTCCAGCTTTTGCATATTTTTGTTAATATTTTCTTCTAGTCGGTGGTTATTTTGAACCATTTGTGTATTTATGTTGCTAATGTTTTCTTCTAGTCGTTGGTTATTTTTGTCAATGTTTTCTTCAAGTCTCTGGTTATTTTGATTCATGTCTTCTTTTAAAGTTTGGTTATTTTGATTCATCTGTTCCTTCATTCCACCCATCATTTCCATGAGTTTCTGGAACATGTTTATGTCTGATTGTGTGTTTGTGTCACCAACTTGTGTTTGTGGAACTGTGGATGTACCTGGTGTAGTTTCTTCTTGATTCATTGTTGTCTTACCTGACTTTAACCTCATATAAATTATATTTGTATTTAATTTGACAATGCCTTGTTGTCAAAACTATCAAAATGTTATTTGATCTATTATCTTTCAAATGTATGCTTGAAATGATAAACTATTCTCAAGTTGTATTTATTTAATCGCTTTCCTGATCGCTCCACGTTAACAAGCCATAAATGTTCTATATTCTGATATCTATTTTATTTTTTTATACGTTCGAAATTACTTTTTGAAAGTAAATTGAAATGATTTTATTGAGCGCCAAACAGTTTCTTAAAAGCTGTTAATATTATAGACTATAGAACACCATTAGCATGACCATCTACAATCTATAGAATGACTCTTACTCAGGGTCCAACGAAGTCGGTTCAATAAATGCTCATCGATCAAGATAACAATCTAAATAAATCAAACTCAGTATTGAACGAACAAAGTATTAATTTATTAACAAATTTGAACTTGGAATGTAATTAACAAATTTAAATAACAAAATCTAACTTAACTAAAATGATAAATATGGCCTTTATTTAAAATAAATATGTACCATGGATTTGGAATACTGTAAAGCTTTACCTTGTCTTTCTTTCGACTCGAGTAATGTTATATTATAACCTCTAACTGGTTATTATGATCCTTGAAATATTATGTCACTTGACTGACTTTTTAACCTCTCAAGGCTTCTTCTTCTTCTTCTTTACTGGATTGACGTTTGTTTCTAACCTCCAATTTATTTTCAAGATTTTCTTGAAGTATTTCTATCACTTGCTTGACGTTTGAAATTTCTTCACCATATAAATTTGCTAACTGAATTAACAAATACTTCCCTCTTCTAAATCTGCTTTCCGGATAATCTACTTCGTAATACTTTCAAAGTATACTCACTTCTTATATTTAATCAACTTTTACAATTTATTCTTGATATCAATATATCTGGATTGTAATATTCTAACCTTCAAATTACTTTTCTTCTATTTTCAATTTATTATTTATTCTTGGATGAATATATTTCGCAGCTCGCTGTTCAGCGGTGTGTGATCAACTGATTTGTTATTTTTAGTCGTTTCAATGGGTTAATTTTCAATATTTCAATTGTTTTTTTCTATTTTGATCTAATATTTCAAAATTTAATTTTAATTTAAAATTTAAACTATTCAGTTTTGTTTGTTCTTTACCTTAATTGAATACTGTTTTTAATTCTTTAATTTTCCTGATAAGTTTCTTATTCTACTTTTCAGGATTAAGTGAATAATTTGTAATTACTCGAAATATATTGACATATTACATATACTTTCTTAAAATCTACTTATAACTACAATTAACAATTCCACTCTCAAATAAATACTATTTCATACATTTAGATGAATAGCAATGATAAACACAAAATGCTAGTAGCTAAAAACGTACTGCAGTTTTCATATTGACATAATACTGATATTATAAACTAAAACAAGAAATTGATACGCCAACAAACATTTAACATCATACTATTAGTCCTTTCTTTCTGCATGATGTGAAATATCGTTTACAAAACACCTTTCTGCAATGATATTTGAAAATATCTGAAAACTTAAAATGTCATTCAGTGTTTTGTATTCTATGGACTTACTATTTCTTAATTACTCAGGCTGCAATGCAACTACTGTTAATATTCTTTCATTCAATATTCATTTTGTGTAGATTTACAGTGTTTCTACACAAAATATGATTTTCAGCCCTAAGTATTGACATGCATGTCAGATTTTATAAAATTTACTTTTTTGTTTTCCAATTTCATTCTAAATCATTTTAAATGAGATTGTGATTCTCTATCAGTTCATGTTTTATTATATACTATTTAGAATAACCTTGTTAAACTAAAATAACTTCATTTTATGTTTATTTAAATATTTTGTTCGTATTCAATATCAAGTTTCATTCTCTGCATCCTACTCGATGAGAATAAGTGAACTTGAATCAATTAAATAAACCACAGATACTCCTGCTTCTGTATGATCCGTTAAAGTAAAACTGTTATGATTAATTCCTAAAATACATACAAATTTGTGAATTTTATTTATGATTTCAAACACAACACTTAGGTAGTGTTCCACAGTGTGGATATACAGCATAAAACCCCCTAAACTAATAGAATTTTGACATGTGAAAATTTTGTTAGTTTTAACAACATGATGTGACATTCACACTGTCAAAGTTTATTTACAATTTAAAAGTGATCTACTCAGGATCATTTGGATAACTTAAGAGTAATCTATCCTGGATCATATGGATAATTTATCCCCATGTGACAACTTCCCGGTAATGATTCTTCCTTCTTATAATTTAAAACATTTTCGTTTTCCTTTAAAATATTACCTACTTCAAGTTGTTGCGCATAGCCCTTTGCTATAGTAGGTTCATAATCAATTGAATTTTTGTATTTTTGAGACAAATTTTTAAAAATGCTATCATATTTGGAGTAACGACTTATCAGAAAGGTTTCAGGCTTCTTATCATTATTTATTTGAACACATGTGGTTCCCACTATATGCTCACCGCAAAATTCATTATCATTATTGGACTCTATGCCATTTGATACATTAATTATTTCGGCATCATTGCCATTCAATTCATTAATTATTTCGGCACCTTTGCCATTCAATTCATTAACTATTTCGGCACATTTGCCATTTATTTTATTTACACTGCAGAAAGGTATTCTTTCACCTTCTACTTTTAGGATTCTTTCTCCTAATACAATATTTGCCTTTTTTTCTGATAAGATGTCGTCTCCCAATATAACATCACTTTCTATACAGTCGCCTATTTTTTTACAATTATTACCTACATTTAAAACAAGTTTATCTAAAAATCCTGATTTCTATTTCTATCATTTACTTGTGCTGTTTCTATTTTATTTATATTAGAGTGCGTGTTTTCATCTACTCTATTTTCCCTTTGAATATTGATATTAGCCACTTGTGCATATGACTCATTATTTTTAACATAACCCCCTCTCTCTCTGCAATCATAATCATAATGACGTTTCTCAAAACCCTGCTTTTCATTCTTATAATTGTCATATTTATATTGACCATAACCTCCTCGTTCCTTTCTGTCATTTTCATATTGACGTTTCTCATAACCCTGCTTTTCATTCCTATTATTGTCATATTGACGTTTCTCATAACCCCCTCGCTCCTTTCTATCATTGTCATATTGACGACCATAACCTTGTCTTTCTCTTCTATCACTTTCATTCTTATTCTGATCATAACCCCACTTGTTATAATATCTACTATTATTTTCCCTATTCTGATTAGCTCTCCTATCAAAACTCTGATGATAATCATCTAATTCTCTTAAATAATCAATCAAATCATCTAACTTTGCAATTCTTTGCGTAATAATAACATTCTGGATATCCCCTGAAAAATGCCTAGCTAAATATCTGACCATCTCACTTTCTGTGAATTGTGGTTCTAGATGTCTAATATTATATACTTTTCTAAGTACATAGCTTTCCCTAGAAATACCTTTATTTTCTACATAATTACCATTAAATAGGTCTTGTCTTATTTTCAACTGAGTGTAATCACTCCAATATTGTTTTAAGGCTTTTAAGCTTCAAATTCCTCTATAGTCTCAAACCTGTCCATTATAACTGAATACCAGATTTCCGCTTCTCCCTTTAACATGTCTTGTATGTTTGCTTTTAGGTTTGCATTTACGTGTTGTGTTTCCATGTGTTGTTTCAAACGTGAAATGAAAATTTTAGGGTGTATGCGGTTATCTCCGTAAAAATAAAATGGTGTTTTGTTGCATGTGTATGTATGTGTGGTTAATTGTGTTAATTGTGTACGTGTGGTATCCTTCAACAACTTCGTGTTCTGTTCTATCTTGCTATCCTGTTCTTTTATTTTCTTATCGTATTTATCTTCTTGTTTTTGCATTCTGTTATCTACTGCAGTCATTCCATCTTCAAACATAGTTACTACTTCCTCTCTTATTTCCTTTGCTGCCTCATTTACCTTAATACCTATTTCTTCATTAACTGACTCTCCCATTCGCTCCCATTTACTCTCTAGATTTTCAATCTTATTTCTTACTTCTGTATTGCTTTCTTCCAGCTTTTGCATACTTTGACCCATTTGTACATTTATGTTGCCAATTTGTGTATTTATGTTGCCCATTTACTCTTCCAGTCGCTGATTATTTTGACTAATGTCTTCTTTTAAAGTTTGGTTATTTTGATTCATCTGTACCTTCATTCCACCCATCATTTCCATGAGTTTCTGGAACATGTTTGTGTCTGGTTGTGTGTTTGTGTCACCAACTTGTGTTTGTGGAACTGTGGATGTACCTGGTGTAGTTTCTTCTTGATTCATTGTTGTCTTACCTGACTTTAACCTCATATAAATTATATTTGTTTTTAATTTGACAATGCCTTGTTGTCAAAACTATCAAAATAAGTTATTTGATCTATTATCTTTCAAATGTATGCTTGAAGTGATAAACTATTCTCAAGTTGTATTTATTTAATCGCTTTCCTGATCGCTCCACGTTAACAAGCCATAAATGTTCTATATTCTGATATCTATTTTATTTTTTATATATTCGAAATTACTTTTTGAAAGTAAATTGAAATGATTTTATTGAGCGCCAAACAGTTTCTTAAAAGCTGTTAATATTATAGACTATATAACACCATTAGCATGACCATCTACAATCTATAGAATGACTCTTACTCAAGGTCCAACGAAGTCGGTTCAATAAATGCTCATCGATCAAGATAACAATCTAAATAAATCAAACTCAGTATCTGAACGAACAAAGTATTAATTTATTAACAAATTTGAACTTGGAATGTAATTAACAAATTTAAATAACAAAATCTAACTTAACTAAAATGATAAATATGGCCTTTATTTAAAATAAATATGTACCATGGATTTCTGATATTGTAAAGCTTTACCTTGTCTTTCTTTCGACTCGAGTAATGTTAAATTATAACCTCTAACTGGTTATTATAATCCTTGAAATATTATGTCACTTGACTGACTTTTTAAACCTCTCAAGGCTTCTTCTTCTTCTTTATTGGATTGACGTTTGTTTCTAACCTCCAATTTATTTTCAAGATTTCCTTGAAGTATTTCTATCACTTGATTGACTTTTGAAATTTCTTCACCATATAAATATGCTAACTGGATTAACAAATACTTCCCTCTTCTAAATCTGCTTTCCGGATAATCTACTTCGTAATACTTTCAAAGTATACTCACTTCTTATATTTAATCAACTTTTACAATTTATTCTTGATATCAATATATCTGGATTGTAATATTCTAACCTTCAAATTACTTTTCTTCTATTTTCAATTTATTATTTATTCTTGGATGAATATATTTCGCAGCTCGCTGTTCAGCGGTGTGTGATCAACTGATTTGTTATTTTTAGTCGTTTCAATGGGTTAATTTCCAATATTTCAATTGTTTTTTTCTATTTTGATCTAATATTTCAAAATTTAATTTTAATTTAAAATTTAAACTATTCAGTTTTGTTTGTTCTTTACCTTAATTGAATACTGTTTTTAATTCTTTAATTTTCCTGATAAGTTTCTTATTCTACTTTTCAGGATTAAGTGAATAATTTGTAATTACTCGAAATATATTGACATATTACATATACTTCCTTAAAATCTACTTATAACTACAATTAACAATTCCACTCTCAAATAAATACTATTTCATACATTTAGATGAATAGCAATGATAAACACAAAATGCTAGTAGCTAAAAACGTACTGCAGTTTTCATATTGACATAATACTGATATTATAAACTAAAACAAGAAATTGATACGCCAACAAACATTTAACATCATACTATTAGTCCTTTCTTTCTGCATGATGTGAAATATCGTTTACAAAACACCTTTCTGCAATGATATTTGAAAATATCTGAAAACTTAAAATGTCATTCAGTGTTTTGTAATCTATGGACTTACTATTTCTTAATTACTCAGGCTGCAATGCAACTACTGTTAATATTCTTTCATTCATTATTCATTTTGTGTAGATTTACAGTGTTTCTACACAAAATATGATTTTCAGCCCTAAGTATTGACATGCATGTCAGATTTTATAAAATTTACTTTTTTGTTTTCCAATTTCATTCTAAATCATTTTAAATGAGATTGTGATTCTCTATCAGTTCATGTTTTATTATATACTATTTAGAATAACCTTGTTAAACTAAAATAACTTCATTTTATGTTTATTTAAATATTTTGTTCGTATTCAATATCAAGTTTCATTCTCTGCATCCTACTCGATGAGAATAAGTGAACTTGAATCAATTAAATAAACCACAGATACTCCTGCTTCTGTATGATCCGTTAAAGTAAAACTGTTATGATTAATTCCTAAAATACATACAAATTTGTGAATTTTATTTATGATTTCAAACACAACACTTAGGTAGTGTTCCACAGTGTGGATATACAGCAATATATATATATATATATATATATATATATATATATATATATATATATATATATACTTATATCGCTACAAGTCGAGATCTGTTTTAGTAGTTTCATTAACAACCTGAGATCCGTTTTGAAAGGTGAGATCCGATTTTGGATCTCGTCTTGTTTTGCGTGTATATCGCCGCCATTTTAATTGGTTAGACCATAACCGTTGATTTTAAAATTTTTGGTCGGATCTCATATTTTCATAATTTATCACATCTTATACACCTCTAGTTCACCCTACCAACGCCAGAGGGCGTCTGGCTTTATTTTACATGATTCAACTTTTAGATGAAGGTGAGCTCCGTTTACGACGGCAACATCGCAAATCTCGTGATAGCATTGGAATTTTAGCTGCTTTCGTTCAGCAGAGTGATTCGTAATCATAAGGTACCTGTTTCATGTGTTGTCTCTGTACCTACCATGCAATTTTGTATCATATAATTACTGTTCATTGAAATCCTGTTTATTATGATTACGAATCACTCTGTTGAACGAAAACAGCTTTTGTTTAACTTTATTTTGTTTATTAGGCATTAAAATTATATACGAGTTGGGATGTTTCCTAAGTACCAGGCTACTTAAAAAATATTACAACCAATTTAACTTCAGAGAATAATAAACCCTGGTCACCAAATATAATATAATATCAAATATAATATAATATGTAGATCAAAATCAAACTCATAAAATAATTAGTTTTACTTCCACATCCACGTAGTGGATTGGAAGTATAGTAATCGCAAAAAAATTTTCAAAAATTTTTATTCGTGAAATAGGTTTAGAATGTCATGAAACGTCGAGATTTTAAATTTGAGGGAAAAAAAAAAAAATTTCTGTCGGTCTGTCTGTAACTTTTTTTGTCCGCACGCTTTCTCCGGAACGGTTTAAGATATTGACCTGAAATTTTGTACACGTATATATTATAACGAGATCTGGAACTGGATTGTTTTTTGAGGAAATCCGGTGAAGGGTTGGGGGTTAAATAGGGGGAAATAAGTAAAGCAAGCTTGTAAGAGTACAGAAACTTGAAATTCGGTGTATGTACTAGAAGTTAAGGCCTCAGATTTTTTTACAATATTTTTCAACCCCCCACCACCCCTACCCCATTAATGGGGTTGATAAAATAAAGTTGAGATATTCATTGGAAATTTCGTACACGTATGTATTATAACGATGTCTAGAATTAGATTATATTTTGGGATGATTCCGTTGAAGGGTTGGGGGTTAATTTGGGGTAAAAAAAAGGAATATAAGTAAACCAAGTTGGTAAGAGTACAGAAACTTGAAATTCGGTGTATGTACTAGAAGCCAAAGCGTCAGATTTTTTAATAATATTTTTCAAGCCCCACCACCCCTACTCCAATTTGAAAAGGGTTGATAAAATAAAATTGAGATATTCATTTGAAATTTTCTACACGTATGTATTATAACGACATCTGGAACTAGATTATATTTTGAGATAATTCCGTTGAAGGGTTGGGGGTTAAATAGGGGTAAATAGGGGAAAATAAGTAAAGCAAGCTGGTAAGACTACAGAAACTTGAAATTCGGTGTATGTACTAGAAGCCAAGGTCTCAGATTATTTATAATATTTTTCAACCCCCACCACCCCTACTTCATTATTAAAAGGGTTAATAAAATAAAATCGAGATATTCATTTGAAATTTGGTACACGTATGAATAATAACGACATCTGGAATTAGATTATACTTTGAGATGATTCCGTTGAAGGGTTGGGGGTTATTTAGGGGTCAATAGGGGGAAATAAGTAAAGCAAGCTGGTATGAGTACAGAAACTTGAAATTCGGTGTATGTACAAGAAGTTAAGGCCTCAGATTTTTTATAATATTTTTCAACCCCCCCACCACCCCATTAATGGGGTTGACAAAATTAAGTTGAGATATTCATTTGAAATTTCGTACACGTATGTATTATAACGACGTCTGGAATTAGTTTATATTTTGAGATGATTCCGTTGAAGGGTTGGGGGTTAATTTGGGGTAAATAGAGGAATATAAGTAAAACGTTGGTAAGACGTTTCTGTAAAACTTGAAATTCAGTGTATGTACTAGAAGCCACAGCGTTAGATTTTCTTATAATATTTTTCAACCCAACCACCCTTACTCCAATATGAAAAGGGTTGATAAAATAAAATTGAGATATTCATTTGAAATTTGGTACACGTATGTATTATAACGACGTCTCAAACTAGATCATAATTTGAGATGATGCCGTTGAAGGGTTGGGGGTTAAATAGGGGCAAATAGGGGAAAATAAGTAAAGCAAGCTGGTAAGACTACAGAAATTTGGGATTCGGTGTATATACTAGAAACCAAGGCCTCAGATTTCTTTCTAATAATTTTCAAACTCTACCACCTCCGCTTCATTATTAATGGGATTGATAACATCAAATTGAGATATTCACTTGAAAGTTAGTACACATATGTATTGTAGTGACATCTGATTGAGATGACTCCATTGGTAGGTTGTAAATAGTGGAAAATAAGTACGGTAAACTAGAAACTTCATTTTTAACGTATATGGTAGAAACCAACTCCTCAAACTTTTCTATGACATCTAATCCAAATATTATTAAAATTCTATGACCAATAATTTCCACATACTAGAGTGCAAATATAGTCAAGATGTTTCCTTTAAAGTGACTTGGACGAATAATCTGGATGTGGAAGTAGTGATTCCTTAGGCAGCGGTTTTTTTAATTACTTCCACACCCACGTAGTGGAGTGAAAGTATAGTAATCGTAAAATAAATTTCATTTTTTTTGTTTGAAATAGGCTTAAAATGTCATAAAACGTCAAGATTTTAAATTTGAGCAAAAAAATAATTTGTCTGTCGGTCTGTAACTTTTCTTTGTACACACGATTTCTCAGGAACGGTTTAAGATATCGACTTGTAATTTGGTACACATATGTATCATGATAAGATCTGGAATTGGATTATATATTGCGCTAATTCTGGCGAAGGGTTGGGGGTTAAATAGGGGAAAATTAGTAAAGCAAGTTGGTAAAAGTACAGAAACTTGGAATGTCGTGTATATACTAAAACCAAGGCCTCATATTTTTTATATTTTTCATTCCCCTCCCCCTCCCCCGGCAACACCACTCCATCACTAAAGGAGTTGATAATATAAATTTGAGATATTTACTTGAAATTTAGTACAGGTATGTATTATATCTGGAAGTACAATATATTTAAAGATGATTCCGTTGAAGGGGTGGGGGTAAATAAGAGAAAATAAGTAAAGCAAGCTAGTCAGAGAACAGAAACTTGGGATTTGGTATATATACTAGAAGCTGATGAGGCCCCCCAGATTGCTTTATAATATTTTTCCCCTACACCTTTAAGTAGGTTTCTTTGTGCTCACATTATAAGTCTACAGGCATTATCTATTTTAATAGTTGTGATAATAGTGGGAAATAAACGTTTACTTAAAAATGTGATGGATATAACGGATCAATGACGTCATTACTGGCTGGTTAGGTTCAATATGTTGATTTCTATATTTCACCATCTAATTGTTAATAATTATCAGCGCCGCAGGTAGTATTATTTTTTCCCTCAAATAAACACGAAATTAACTTCAAGTCATTGATAGTGCTTTGCACAAAGTGTGCACGCGCACTTGAGACGAATCATAATTCGTATCATAATACCTTGAAGAATCAGGTTGTGGGTTTTCGAAGGATGACGCTGCAAAACTTTGCTATTTCCCCTCACAGTTGGAAAGGTGAATTAAGAAAAATTGCATCAATATACATCAAGTAGCGAGTAGATTTCTCATGGATCATCTACGGAGAGCATGGGTTAATAGTTTTAGATGCCATTCTCTGTGGGGTTATCAAAATTGGGATTCCTTGGCGGTGCAAAAAGCATAACGAGTCTCAAAAGCAGATTAAATAAAATGACAAACTATTTTTAAGGAAATGTACTAAAAAGTAAAAATATTTTTTTATAATTTATGCATCTGGAAACCAAAAACTTTGGGGACGGTCATATAGTAATATTGAACAGTTGATCAGTTGACCGCCCCAAAGCTTTTGGTTTCCACATGCATAAGTTTTAAAAAGTTATTTATTACTTTTTAGTACACTTTTTTAAATAAAAGCTAGTTTTTAAAAATATTTTTTTTGTATAATTTTATTTTCCACTTTTTAGTCTTTAAGTAAAATAGGTATTTTACAGACAGACAGACAGACAAAACCCTATCATTTGATAACCATGTCAAGAGAGTTGTGAAGAAAAAGATAATCCGCCATCCTAGGGCATCCGACATATTGGATTTAGAAGGACGTTACATAGTTTATCATATTTTACTCGTCAAATCTTTTCATTTCATACCCATATCAAGAGGAAAAAATAATACGCTATCTTAAGGCGTCCGCCATATTGGATTTAGAATGACGTTGCATAGTTTATTGTATTTTACTCGTCAAACCCTTTCATTTGATACACATACCAAGGGGGTTGAGAAGAAAAATATATTCCGCCATCTTGGGGCGTCCGCCATATTAAATTTAGGATGACGTCACATAGTTTATCGTATTTCACTCGTCAAACCCTTTCTTTTGATACCCATATCAAGGGGGTTGAGAAGAAAAAGATATTCCACCATCTTGGCGCCTCCGCCATATTGAATTTAGAATAACGTTACATAGTTTATCGGATTTTACTCGTCAAACCCTTTCATTTGATACCCATATCAAGGGGGTTGAGAAGAAAAAGATATTCCGCCATCTTGGGACCTCCGCCATATTGAATTTAGAATGACGTCATATAGTTTATCGCATTTGACTCGCCAAACCCTTTCATGTGATACCCATATTAAGGGGGTTGAGAAGAAAAAGATATTCCGCCACCTAGGGGCCTCCGCCATATTGAATTTAGAATGACGTCACATAGTTTATCGCATTTGACTCGCCAAACCCTTTCATGTGATACCCATATCAAGAAGGTTGTGAAGAAAAAGATGATCCGCCATCTTCGGACGTCCATGGCGGACGTCCCAAGATGGCGCTTGGATTCAGACCAATAATGGCTATACTATGTTGCAGTGTCACCGGACTTATGCACGTGTGCAAAATTTCAAAGCTCTAGCTTAATTAGAACTAGTCGAATTTTGACCTAAACAAACACACTAACTAACATTGCAAGTTATACAAGTTGGTAATTTCGAAAAATGTGATTATATCAACTTTGGACCTTCCTGTAACACAAATAAACAACAAAAAAATCCAATGCCTATTTTTCTTCAATTATTTATGAACATTACAATTTTTAGTGGGTCATGACACTGTAAATTGAAAATTAAAATTGACCGTAGAACTTTTAAAATGGCGGACAGAGTCCGTGGTATATAGCGGGTGGTCCCTGGGAACGGCAAGTTTTGAAAATGTTATTTTGTAACATGTATAGCTGGCCATGGATTCATTCGTCATATTGTCTGTCATTATATGCCATTTGGTATTCATGCAACAATGGTCTGGTGAGCAGCGTACTTTTGCAATGAAATCGTATTATAAAAATAACGACAGTGTAGTTGCCATGCAGCGGCAATTTCGACTACACTTTGAGATTTCTCGTCACGGGAGAATTCCTTCCTCTCATGCCATAAAGTTACCACAAGAGAATCAATAAATGCCTTGCAGAGATTATTTCCTGGTCGCATTATCTCCAGGCGTGAAAACATCGAATGGCCCCCAAGGTCGCCAGACCTTACGGCACGTGATTACTTCTTGTGGGGCTACTTGAAGCATAGAGTTTTTGTTGGTGAACCAAGAAATATTCAGGAGTTGACAATAGAAATTCATGAAGAAATTTCCAATATTCCCTTAGATTTATTAAATTAAATTTTCTATTAAATTGAATTATCTATTTCACCAATCGTATTCAAGAGTGCGTAGAGATAAGGGGAAGTCATTTACCTGGAATTATTTTTAAGAAATAAAAAATGCATATAATTAACTAGCCAATGTTATATCTTATTTCAAATAAGTATAGTTACTTTCAAAATTATGATGTTTTGAAAACTTCCCATTCTCAGGGACCACCTAGTACGTTTTAATCAGATAGTGCGCATGAAAATCGAAGTCATTTAAATAACACACACCAGAAACGTGCAATGAGACACTAATTAGAACTGGCAACGTAGCTGGACCTCAACATGTACGAAGCGTTACAAAATATACTGCTTAGGATCTCACCTTGACATAATTTAATACAGATCTCTATTTGCATTATATATTTCATGTATAACCAAATCGTAAAATTTGTTTCCCCTCTTTTGATGTCCTTAATAAGAATACATTTTAAAGTCATTTTGTACTTTGTTTTATCTAAAACATGTAATCCTCAAAGGGGATCTCGGGTTGTCTATAAAACAAAAGGATCTCGAGTTGTATAGAAAACATGTATATATATATATATATATATATATATATATATATACGTTTTCTTACCAAGTTGAGATCCGGATAAAAATTGGACTACCCGAGATCCGCCACAAATCAAAGTAATATTAGAGTATGTATTCTATAATTAGCTTAGAAATCGTTGGTATTAGTCAAATCCACCGAGAGGGGTAAAGGAATAATGTTTTGATTTTTTTTTATAAAAGTTTGGCCGGGCGAGATATGTTGGAATCTATTAATATTTTACGCACAAGTAGAGATCCTCTAATGTATAAAAAGAGCAGTATATGTCAAGACGAGCTCCGGCGTTGTTGCCAAGTATGTTAACACATGGCGCATGCGTGAAGATAATATTTTAAAATCGAGGTAGTTAGTTTCTAATCTACGATTATCGGGAGTGATTTATAGCGCTCGCATTTTCTTATAAAATTTGTTTAAAGGTGATGACAAAAAAGGTACCCCATCGAACACCTCAAATTTAAAAGGTAAAAATTGTTGAAAAGCATGTAAAAATTACGTTACGCTCGCCAGACTAGTAAAAATTTGTTAATTCTTGTTGTTATGAATTTTTGAATTTGGCTCAAAAAATGATGCTTATTTTCAAAAGACCTGCTTGAAATTTACGCAATTTATGCTAAATAATGAACCATTTTTGACAAAAATTTGTCTGGCGACCATTTTTGTTAATTAACTTTTGGCAGACGTTTTGTTATACTCTATTTTGACCTGTGTAAATACCATCGTATAATGCACCAATAAATACTTACTTACTTACTTACTTACTTACTTATAAATTATGTTTTTTATGAAGGTGCGCTTCATAACACCTCCTTGATTTTTGTTTTAAAATGAAATTTAAGATCTCTCCTATCTATTACAACTTGTCTGTGTGATAATTTTTATTAATTAATTTATCAGACTTAATTTTGAATGCGCAGCATCAATGCATCACCATCAATTACTAGCATTTCAGAATTCCTCCTTAAAAAAAAGCAACTGAGGCTTAAGATCTTCTCTATGCATAAAAATTTGTTTGACATTGAAAAAATGTTTTTCACCATGTCAGACCTAATTTTTAAGCGCCGTAACATTTTCTTTTTTTTAAATAAGCTGTTACAATGACCGCTTCAAAACATCTTAGTTTTTTCTGTATTTAAGTTTAAGATCTCTTTTATGCACAAAACTTAATTACAGAAAAAAATTAAGGTGGTGTTTTGACGCGAAAATTGTGAAAGTTTAGTTTTTAAAAAAGAACGTTGTTTCTTAAAACTTAAGTCTGACATGGTGAAAAACATTTTTTCAATAACATACAAATTTTTATGTATAGAGGAGATCTTAAACTTCAGTTGTTTTTTTATAAGGTGTTATACCAGTGATTGATCCTGATGCATTGATGCTGCACCTGCAAAATTCAGTCTGACAAATTAATTAACAAAACTTATCAGCCAGATAAGTTGTAATAGATACCACAAACTGCGTAAATTTCAAGCAGATGTTTTGAAAAGAAGAATAATTTTTTTAAGCCAAATTCAAAAATTCATAAAAAATAACAATTAACAAATTTTTACTAGTCTGGCAGGCATAACGTGATTTTTACATATTTTGCAACCATTTTCACCTTTTGAATTTGAGGTGTTCGATTGGTACCTTTTTGTCGTGGGAGCTCGATCTAAAAGTTTCATAGTTCTCTTTACCAAAGGTAAAAATTACAGTCGTTGACATGTAAAAACATTTTTCGACATTAATAATATGATATAGATATTTTATAGTGAGCAGATTTGGAAAAATAAAGATATTTACACATACTTTATTATGTTTTACTTCCCTCGCATACCGAAGGGAAGTATTGTATTCGAGAAAAAATCGCCCTTCGAGATTTTTTCGGATTCTCACGTTTCAGAACAAAAAAAATACATTTTTTTGAAAAATATTTTGAAATTTTGAAAATATTGAATAAAATGGATGATTGTTAAGATTTTTGTTTCCTCAAATTTAAAATATCCACGTTTCATGACATTCTAAACATATTTAAAAAAATACATATTTTTCTTGAAAATCTAAAAGAAATTTTTTTAACATTTTTTATAAAATGGATGGAAACAATTTTTTTCCCTCAAATTAAAAATGTCCATGTTTCGTGACATTCTAAACTTATTTAAAAAATTAAATTTTGAAAATTTAATATGGAAGAAAATCCTGAAATTTTGAAAATATTGTATAAAATGGATGATTGTAAAAAATTTTTGGTTTCTCAAATTCAAAATATTCACATTTCATGACATTTTAAACATATTTAAAAAAAATTTTTTTGATTTGAAAATCGAAAAGAAAAAATGTTGAAAATTATTTATAAAATGGCTGGAAAAATTCTTTTTCCCCAAATTTAAAATTTTCATGTTTCATGACATTCTAAACATATTTGAAAATAAAATTGTTTTAAAAATATTTTTTTTTTATCTACTATGAATTTTTTTTTTCAGTCTTAAAATTTCCACGTTTCATTACATGCTAAATCTATCAAAAAAATGTTTTGAAAATAAAAAAAAATTAACATTGTATCCCCCGTCTAGATATGTCTTGATAAAACTCTAGATAAAACTCCATAAAAAAATTTGCCTCTATTGCCACTCAATTTTTTTATACAATGATTTTGTTACTAATTTGTTGACTACCAAAATTTAAAAAACAAAACGTATTTTTAGACAAGTCGAAATATAACAATGTTTTACTCTTGTAAATTTTTCGAGAAAATGCTTATTTTCCGAGATATGGCTGCTCGAATTTTTCTAAAAAAGAGGGGGGGAATCAAAAGTGACGAGAAAAAATTCACAAAAATTCTTATAAATATATTATTAAAATGCAAGACTTTTTTTCCTTTATGACTTTTTCTTAAAGTGCATTCTGTCCAAGTTTTTCTCGAAAAACATGAAAGAACGGCCCTTATCGGCCCTCGTAAACCGTGAAGTTTGAAAATTTTGAAAAATTCAGACGTACAGGTTAAGACATTCTTTAAAATTTTGGTCTCTTGTAATTTATTTGTAACGTGCATATTTTCCGAGGTTTCAACAGTTTCTGACAACCAAAAGCACGTTTTTGATCTTGAAAAACTGTTGAAAACTAGGACTAGAGGACGTTGCCTCATGCAGGAGGAGAAATCTGTTTTTTCTCGAAGTCTAAGCTCAAGCGAAATGGTTACAAAATTTTCACGGAGATTTCCTTGAATTTTCACTTTTCATAAGATGTTGATTACAAAAATATAGGTTATTCAATTCCGTCAGTCTGTCTGTCTGTTAGTGCATTAACTAAAAAACAACTTGACGGGGAACAGTCGAATTTGGTAGGTACTTGAAACTAGTGCCAGTGAAGAAATGGTTAGACTTTCACAGGAAAATATACAGGGTAGACCGTCCAGAGGGAATGGATAATAAAAAAATTTTTTCGCTCAAATCTAAAATTTCCACGTTTCATAACCTTCTAATCCTATTAAAAAAATTGTTTCATTCAAATTTAAAGTTTCCATGTTTCATGACATACTAAACACATTTAAAAAATATATATATTTTTTTGGAAATCAAAAAAAAATAATTTAAAACGAAGGAAAATTTCGAAATTTTGAAAATATTGTATAAAATGGATGATTGTACAAATGTCATCTTTCTCAAATTTAAAATATCCATGACATTTTAAACATATTTTAAAAAAATGTTTTTTTTTGGAAAATCAAAAAGAAGAAAATTTGGAAAATTTTTTGTAATATGGAAGGAAAAATCTTTTTTGCTCAAATTTAAACTTTTCACGTTTCATGACATTCTAAACATATTAAAAACATTAATTGTTTTGAAAATAAAAATTTGCTTTCCCACTACATGGTATTTTATTTTTCAATTTTAAAATTTCCACGTTACATTACATTCTAAACCTATTTCAACAAAAAAATGTTTTGAAAATTAAAAAAAGAAGATTGAAAATTGAAAATTTTATCCCCCACCACTATAGGGTAGATGATTGAAAAAAGTTTATCAGGTTTTCTCTGTAATAATAACGCTAACTACATTGCGATTATAATTCTTATCATTTCTTATTTAATAATTTTTTAGTGTGACCGCCCTATATAAATAAAAAGGTAATTTCTGTGTAAATACCCTTACCAATTTTTTTACATAGCTGATTCATTCAGGTAGTAAAACAAGAGTACAAGAAATACCCATAATTATTTTAAAATATGAGAAAGAGTAACCAATTATTGACATCCCGTTTATTCAAGTAAAACTGAAAAGTTTACCAAATGAGTGGATTTTCATGAAGCTTTCTGGATTTGTTCGTATTAATGTCTAGATCAAACACCATAAAATAAATTTGCCGCTATTGCCCCGCAATTTTATTAAACAATGATTTTGTTGCCAATTTGTTGACTATTCTAAACACTCTAAACATATTTAAAAAAATATATATTTTTGAAATAATTTTTTTTACGCTATATGGAATTTTTTTTTATTTCAGTTTTAAAATGTCCACGTTTCATTACATTCTAAACCTATTTCAACAAAAAAAAAATGTTTTGAAATTAAAAAAAAATGTTTTGAAATTTAAAAAAAAATGAAAATTTTATCCCCCACCACTATAAAGTAGATGATGGAAAAAGTTACCAAGTTTTGTCTGTAATAATATGGCTAACTAACATACCGAAGGGAAGTATTGTATTCGAGAAAAAATCGCCCTTCGAGATTTTTTCGGATTCTCACGTTTCAGAACAAAAAAAATACATTTTTTTGAAAAATATTTTGAAGTTTTGAAAATATTGAATAAAATGGATGATTGTTAAGATTTTTGTTTCCTCAAATTTAAAATATCCACGTTTCATGACATTCTAAACATATTTAAAAAAATACATATTTTTCTTGAAAATCTAAAAGAAATTTTTTTAACATTTTTTATAAAATGGATGGAAACAATTTTTTTCCCTCAAATTAAAAATGTCCATGTTTCGTGACATTCTAAACTTATTTAAAAAATTAAATTTTGAAAATTTAATATGGAAGAAAATCCTGAAATTTTGAAAATATTGTATAAAATGGATGATTGTAAAAAATTTTTGCTTTCTCAAATTCAAAATATTCACATTTCATGACATTTTAAACATATTTAAAAAAAATGTTTTTGATTTGAAAATCGAAAAGAAAAAATGTTGAAAATTATTTATAAAATGGCTGGAAAAATTCTTTTTCCCCAAATTTAAAATTTTCATGTTTCATGACATTCTAAACATATTTGAAAATAAAATTGTTTTAAAAATATTTTTTTTTTATCTACTATGAATTTTTTTTTTCAGTCTTAAAATTTCCACGTTTCATTACATGCTAAATCTATCAAAAAAATGTTTTGAAAATAAAAAAAAATTAACATTGTATCCCCCGTCTAGATATGTCTTGATAAAACTCTAGATAAAACTCCATAAAAAAATTTGCCTCTATTGCCACTCAATTTTTTTATACAATGATTTTGTTACTAATTTGTTGACTACCAAAATTTAAAAAACAAAACGTATTTTTAGACAAGTCGAAATATAACAATGTTTTACTCTTGTAAATTTTTCGAGAAAATGCTTATTTTCCGAGATATGGCTGCTCGAATTTTTCTAAAAAAGAGGGGGGGAATCAAAAGTGACGAGAAAAAATTCACAAAAATTCTTATAAATATATTATTAAAATGCAAGACTTTTTTTCCTTTATGACTTTTTCTTAAAGTGCATTCTGTCCAAGTTTTTCTCGAAAAACATGAAAGAATGGCCCTTATCGGCCCTCGTAAACCGTGAAGTTTGAAAATTTTGAAAAATTCAGACGTACAGGTTAAGACATTCTTTAAAATTTTGGTCTCTTGTAATTTATTTGTAACGTGCATATTTTCCGAGGTTTCAACAGTTTCTGACAACCAAAAGCACGTTTTTGATCTTGAAAAACTGTTGAAAACTAGGACTAGAGGACGTTGCCTCATGCAGGAGGAGAAATCTGTTTTTTCTCGAAGTCTAAGCTCAAGCGAAATGGTTACAAAATTTTCACGGAGATTTCCTTGAATTTTCACTTTTCATAAGATGTTGATTACAAAAATATAGGTTATTCAATTCCGTCAGTCTGTCTGTCTGTTAGTGCATTAACTAAAAAACAACTTGACGGGGAACAGTCGAATTTGGTAGGTACTTGAAACTAGTGCCAGTGAAGAAATGGTTAGACTTTCACAGGAAAATATACAGGGTAGACCGTCCAGAGGGAATGGATAATAAAAAAATTTTTTCGCTCAAATCTAAAATTTCCACGTTTCATAACCTTCTAATCCTATTAAAAAAATTGTTTCATTCAAATTTAAAGTTTCCATGTTTCATGACATACTAAACACATTTAAAAAATATATATATTTTTTTGGAAATCAAAAAAAAATAATTTAAAACGAAGGAAAATTTCGAAATTTTGAAAATATTGTATAAAATGGATGATTGTACAAATGTCATCTTTCTCAAATTTAAAATATCCATGACATTTTAAACATATTTTAAAAAAATGTTTTTTTTTGGAAAATCAAAAAGAAGAAAATTTGGAAAATTTTTTGTAATATGGAAGGAAAAATCTTTTTTGCTCAAATTTAAACTTTTCACGTTTCATGACATTCTAAACATATTAAAAACATTAATTGTTTTGAAAATAAAAATTTGCTTTCCCACTACATGGTATTTTATTTTTCAATTTTAAAATTTCCACGTTACATTACATTCTAAACCTATTTCAACAAAAAAATGTTTTGAAAATTAAAAAAAGAAAATTGAAAATTGAAAATTTTATCCCCCACCACTATAGGGTAGATGATTGAAAAAAGTTTATCAGGTTTTCTCTGTAATAATAACGCTAACTACATTGCGATTATAATTCTTATCATTTCTTATTTAATAATTTTTTAGTGTGACCGCCCTATATAAATAAAAAGGTAATTTCTGTGTAAATACCCTTACCAATTTTTTTACATAGCTGATTCATTCAGGTAGTAAAACAAGAGTACAAGAAATACCCATAATTATTTTAAAATATGAGAAAGAGTAACCAATTATTGACATCCCGTTTATTCAAGTAAAACTGAAAAGTTTACCAAATGAGTGGATTTTCATGAAGCTTTCTGGATTTGTTCGTATTAATGTCTAGATCAAACACCATAAAATAAATTTGCCGCTATTGCCCCGCAATTTTATTAAACAATGATTTTGTTGCCAATTTGTTGACTATTCTAAACACTCTAAACATATTTAAAAAAATATATATTTTTGAAATAATTTTTTTTACGCTATATGGAATTTTTTTTTATTTCAGTTTTAAAATGTCCACGTTTCATTACATTCTAAACCTATTTCAACAAAAAAAAAATGTTTTGAAATTAAAAAAAAATGTTTTGAAATTAAAAAAAAAATGAAAATTTTATCCCCCACCACTATAAAGTAGATGATGGAAAAAGTTACCAAGTTTTGTCTGTAATAATATGGCTAACTACATCGCGATTATAATTGTTATATCTCATTTCTGAATTAATAATTTTTTAGAGTGACCGCCCTATGTAAATAAAGAGAGAAGTTCTGTGTAAATACCCTTACCGATTTTTTTACATAGCTGATTTATTCAAGAGGTAAAACAGGAGTTACAAGAAATATGCATAAGTATTTTAAAATGTGAGAAAGAGTAACCAATTATTGACATCCTGTGTATTCAAATAAAACTAAAAAGTTTACCGAATGAGAGGATTTTCACGAAACTTTCTGGATTTTCAATATAATTATATGCAAATGCAACTTCCTGGAACTGTAAAAGCTCTATAACAATAGAAACAAATGAAAATATATTACCAGAAAATACTAGTAATTATTCAAACTTTTACAAAATACTTATCACAGATAAGTTTAAAACATATATCCTTCTTATAACAATTAATAGAAAGAAAATATGCCCATTATGAACAGTACAACTGTTAATGATAACAGTTGTACTGTTTATAATGGGCATATTTTCTTATAATTGTTATAAGAAGGATATATAAGTATTTTGTAAAAGTTTAAATAATTACCTACTAGTATTTTCTGGTAATATATTTTCATTTGTTTCTATTGTTATAGAGCTTTCTAGATTTTGTTCGTATTAATGTCTCGATTAAACTTCGTAAAAAAAATGCCTCTATTGCCCCGCAATTTGTTTAAACAATGATTTTGTTACTAATTTGTTGTCTACCAAAATTTAAAAAACAATATGTATTTTTAGAACTTGTCGAAAAATAACGTTTTACTCTTGTAGATATTTCGAGAAAATGCTTATTTTCCGAGATATGGCCGATCGAATTTTTCTAAGAAGGGGGAGGGGGAATAAAAAGTGACGAGAAAAAATCCACAAAAATTCTTGTTAATATATTATTAAAATGCAAGACTTTTTTCCTTTATGACTTTTTCCTAAAGTGCATTCTGTCCAAGTTTTACCCGCGATTTAGTTAATAATAATAGTAAAAATAATAAATGACTTTATTTACAATAATATTTTACATAAGAGTGAAAACCATGCAAAACAATTTTTTTCTGGTCTCAAGCGGAGGTTCACAACAAGTTTATCTATGTAAGTGCTATTATTTATTGAATTGCTCCTGAATTAAATTCGTTTAAAATTGAACTTTTTTTGTTTCTAAGTCAATTAATGTTCAATTTTGACTGTTAAGTTCTAAAGTCACATGATTAATTATAAATGGAAAGCCAGTCTTTCTCCATCTTAATTAACTCTTTATTATGTCCGAAAATAAAACGAGGTATGACTGTAATAATTGATAATTTAAGAAGAAAAATTTTATTTTTTCATTGCAAGTGAGTTTCTGATAACAGCAAATAAGATTATGAGATTGTTTCACAGTTAAAATTTTGTCTAATATTTTTTTTGGAAAACGGGTTCATTTTTCTTCATAAGGACGAACGCCACTGGTGGATTTTAAAATATTTTACCGTGAAACAATCCCCATTTTTTTATCGCATTGTTAATAATGGGGCTGCCCCCTTGGCTGTGATATGGGAGTCTGGAAAAGTGAGGCATATTGTAGACTAGATGGAAAACATTTCTTTTGGCTCAGATTTAAAATTTCCACTTTTCATGATATTCTAAACCTATTTCATAAAAATGATAGTTGACAATTTCTTAACCACTACTACCACTCCACTACGTGAATGTACAACCAATAATGTGACAGATGGTATATAGATAACACAATTGACAAGAATAGTACCTGTTACGGTTTTGTTGAAAAATATACAGGGTGGTCATCCTAAGAATTAATTAAACCATGGCGAAAATTTGTAAAGGTAATACGCAAGCCCCATATTTGGGACTTGGTTATTTAATATTGAATTTTTGCTGTCGGATGACCTCTTCGCCTTCACCCAACCACCCACAGTCGCTCCGAATGGACACATGCCATCAAGGTCTGCCCATTGCCCGTCTACTGACGTAAGTATCCCCGTGATCCTAAAGCTATGTCATCAGTGCATTAACTTAATATAATATATTCATAATAAAAAAATAATCAAGTTGAGATCCGCAAGGTTGCCAAGTTGCCGGATCTCAATTTGGTTAGATATATCACACATATACATAAGGTGTCGCGCGCCCCCTACATACAATTCTTCAAACTTAAGGTGTATAAGTTCGGATAAAAATGAGGAGAAAGAGATCCGATCAAAAATTTAACAGCGGCCTGTGCAGATTCTCTTATGTCTTAAAAACTCTATATACACGTCGAAAAAGACGAGATCCGAAATCGGATCTCGCTTGATCTCATCTTACCTACTTTTAACACAAAATGATCTCACCTTGACCGTTTACATATCTATATATATATATATATATATATATATATATATATATATTAAGGGTACGAAGTGACTTCCAAAATAGGTATAACTGGTACCTTATAACCTCATATATAACGTTGTCACCTCCAAAATCGGAGGTAACAGCGTTTCCCTCCAAAAGTTGTCAGTTTCGCCTCTATGTGGTCTCAGTAGTGTTGTAAACAGATTTTTGATGGAGGCCACTTTAACCTTAAATACAGCGATTTTTGTCGATTTAGTTCGGCGACCCACCGTTGGCACTGATGTAGCCGATTTCAATTAAATATTACAGGTACTATGTTACCTCCGTATATATTGGTTAGAATTAGCAATATTAGGTAACTTGTTAACTCCGAAAATGGCAACATCGCATGTGCTTTAGACTATTACTTGGATATTTCTGTTAGAGTCCTAGTCGATTAGAGTGAAATTGTCAGTTCTCGCGGATAGTGTATAGTTTTGTTTAGAAAAAAGCCAAAATGAATAGTACAATGTCAAGGGGTAAATTGATGGTTCATCTAGTTTCAAACAACGGTAAGTATAAATTGAAAATATTTTGAAATTTTGTAAAATCGATTCTTCTAATACTTTATAATTTGGCGGGAATTGCAGACATGATTTGCATAATTAAAACTTTAGTTGGGCTTCATTTTAAAGAATCAGTTGTTTCTAAATCGTTTCAAATGTTTTAATTATTTTTAAATTTTATTATCATACTGAATTGATTACATGGTAGACATAAAGGGTCAGACGTGAGGTGTACCAAAAAAGTAGATATAATAATGACCGTTTTGAAAGGTGTTTTAAATATGTGTTAAATCGTCTAGTTCAAATCAAAGTTAGATTTTGAAAATAATTTTGTATATGTAATAATATTTATTCAACACAGGCATAGAATATGGCTATTACTATGGTGATTTTATGTATAGAATGTAATGTATTACACACTAGTGAGAGAATATTCAAAAAATCACTAGTGAGAGAATGCAAAAAATTCATTATAAATTAAAACATTCATTCTAAGAGTAGCACTAATCATTTATGCTAAGAATTAAGGATTGACACTCAAAAATGGGAAAATGCAAATAAACTTCATTTGCTTCTTCTCTAATTTCTTTCGGGACATACAAATTTTCATCCATTTTTCACAACTAATGATTATTTTCTACTTTTATTTGTTGTTTACGTGTATAAAATAGTAAACAATAAATAACAATCAACACCATAGCAACCATTCCATGACCTTCCCAATTACGATGATTTTTACAAAATATAAAAATTTATTTGTCAAATGAATTTTCAAATTTAAAAATATATTATTCAAATAAAATTTCATTATAGTGGCTTAGTAAACTTTGTACAGTTGATCCACAGATTTATTCATATCTTTGCCTGGAGTCGTTAGAATGATAATTCCTTTGGCTAATATATTCTTATATAATGATATATTACTCCAATTAACATTTTACTGCAATTACTTTTGTAGGAAAAATATACTTTGAAATCAAAGTAGAAGGTATACTTCTCATCTATCAGTAACTTCCAAATTTTTTAGTTCGATTCGTTATATTTTAATTAATAATAATAGCACAGTCTTAATTTTTGTTCCATAAGTACAATAAAACGTATTCTTTCGAATGACTTTGAAATTTCTTAAATGCGTGCAGTACTTTTTGAATTTGTTTACATTATTCATACAGAGGTTACAGGTTACTGATCGATATACCCTCTACTTTGATCGCAAGGTATATTTTTCCAACAAAAGTAATTGCAGTAAAATGTTAATTAGATTAATATATCATTATATAAGAATATATTAGCCAAAGGAATCATCATTCTAACGACTCCAGGCAAAGATATGAATAAATCTGTGGATCAAATGAACAAAGTGGTACACACAGACCTGTTTCGAACTTATTATGTTCTCTTCAGTATGCTATAGGTCATGGAACAGACAAATGATAGTGGCCAACCTGCTAGTCTTATACTGACTAAGGCAAATTACGTAGTGGTGAGAGGTATGTGAAAGCTCTCGTATGGTCCAATACTACTATCCGACCGACATCATAGATGTCTCTGTGGCGGATAGTGACTTGTGAAGCAAGTACCGAGACTAGAGGCCTGTCAATTCGTAACCATGATTGATCGTAATTGACAAATGATATTGGCTACCGATCTATCATGATTTGAAGGTATAATCCAATGCAGGTCGGGGTATTTGCCCGCTGAGTAGTTGTTTCCTTCAAATCATATTTAATAACAGTATTTTAGTCCACCTGGGCTAGAGGTCGCCGCTCTCGGTACTTGCTTCGCAAGTCGCTATCCGCCACAGAGACAGCTACGATGTCGGTCGGATAGTAGCATTGGACCATACGAGAGGTTTCACATATCTCTCGCCACTACTTATTTTACTGACTAAATTAATACATTTTATGTATAATCTTAAATTACTACATATATTTATTTTACAGATACTAACAAAGATGAAGTTATTTCTAAAACATGCAACAAAATGAGAAGAGGAAAAGCAATAAAAAAATCATGGACAGATAACGAGATAAAAATTCTTAAACAGTACTTTAAAAAGGACATAAAAAAAGGAACATACCCTTCAGGAACAGATCTAAAAGCTTTTGTTAATAATACAAAATGTCAACGTAGTATTTTGGTTATAAGGTCGAAAATTCAACATTTGATCAAACTTAACAAAAAATAAAATTTATATTAAAATAAATATTTTTTGTCTTTAGTTGTTCTATATCTTTATATTAAAATAAATATTTTTTATCTTTAGTTCTTTTATTGTAATGGAAAAATTGAAAATTGAAAAATTTAATACGCTCTCTATGTTATTGTCACAATTATTCACCTTTTTAGGAAACACCCTGTATGAATCCGTGGGTTCTAAATAATTTCAACAAGAGATAAACACCACTAACACTTTATTCAATAATTTACTGACTATACAATACTTCAAACATTCAAAATAACCTCACTTTTTACCGAACGTGTCACTTCTAAAATAAACTTCTCTCTTAATAAAACTTCTTCTCTCTGCGCTGGTAATCGCGGTTATCCAGAAAAAGTCCATTTCATTCTGACAGCTCTCAGTCACAATTAGTAGGTATAGGCGTATCATCTCCAGTTTCAATGGGGTGTAATTCATAACACTGCCCCCTCCTTAAGCCTGATCGTCACGATCAGGCAACTCAGAATCATTGATGTACTTCGCCAGTCTGTCCAAATGCACGATCTTCATCTTGGACTTTTTGCTTTGCTGAATCCGATAGACGATGTCATTAATTCGGGTAATAACAGTATACGGTCCATCCCAAGGTGGTTGAAGTTTCGGTGACCTTCCTTTCTTCCGCTGTGGGTTGTACTGAACTGTTTCTTTTCACCCTTACTTCCAGTCTGTGGTCCCTTACTGGCTGCATCTTGCATTTGCGACACCAAGCCTCCACATCCTGACAACTTCTTATCCAATAAAATCGTTCACGTATTTTCTTCAGGGTCTTGTTAACACCGAAGTGTCCATCGGATGTTCCATTGTGCACTTCCTGAAGCACCTTCGCTACTCGACACCTGGGAATCACTAGACGCATAACCACCTGTTTTCCATCCGGGCTTTCCCATGCTCTCCGCAACAGCCCATTCATAACTTTCAGTGAGTCCCACTGCGCCCATAGTGCCTTCAGTCCCACTCTTTTGCCTGAAACATCCTGCCATTTTGGACGAGTTCCACTTTCTTTGGCTCTCAATATAGGCCCAATTTCCACATCATTCAATTGCTCTTGTCTGAGCGCTCCATCTGTCCTGTCATCCGGAACTTCCACCTTGACAGTGTTGACTGCTCCCTTGACCTGCAGTTTCTCCTGGTGGTAGTACTTGCAATCTTCCTTGCACCTTCTTCCGGATGAAATATCTGTAATTTTCTGAGGTTTCACTTTACTTCCACGTCCTGGTAGTAGTGGACTTCTCGGAATGCTTCGAAGCTGAGAAATCTTTATTTCTCTGGGGGCACCGTGTTCCCTAGCCAGCACAGCCCCCTTGATGCTGGCTATCTTTAGTTTTCCTGCTGCTCTTCTACATTTACAGCATTTACTCGCCTGTCCGAGTTCTGCTGTCGACAGTCTCGTTTCATATGTCCCATCCTGCCGCAGTTGTAGCATTTAATACCCCCGCTTGGCTATTCCCTATTTTGTTGTGATTCCTGTCTTTTTGGAGGATTTGATTGAGCCAGTAATTGACTGATCATTTTATTCGTTTTGAGAATCGCTTTCAAGATAGGGTTTTGGTCTCTCTCTTCTGGCTGCGATTCTTCAAGCGTCATAGCCCGCACTCTTGACTTTGGAGTATCCCTATAGACAGCTTCTATTTCTAGTGCACGCACCAAGGCTTCACTACTACTGTTATGTCGGGATAGCCTGAGGACTCGCCTGATCTCCTCGCCCCTTATCCCGTCTAGGAATGCCCCCACTGCCAATTGCTCTTTAAATTCTTTTGGCACATTAGGATATGCTAAGTGTGCCAGTCTTTCCACCACAGCTTCAAATTCTTGCAGACTCTCTCCAGCCTTCTGAACACGCAATTTCAGCTGGGTCTGGTATACTTGAGCAAGGTGTTGATCGCCATATCGTAGATCTAAGGCGGCTTCTAAAACTCTAAAATTTCGTTGTTGGTCTACCGGAATTGTCTGGAGCAATTCCAATGCTTGGCCTCTTAAAGCTACGATTAATGCCTTAGCCTTCTCTTCGTCATTCCAGTTGTTTGCACTCGCTGCTGCCTCAAACTGTGTCTTGTAAGTCATCCAGGAATTTTGACCATCAAAGGAGGGAATTTTTAATCGCTGGCCTGATGACACCACTTGCTGGTTTCCTCTATCCCTCAACTGTCGTTTAAGCTGGTCTATTTCCCCTTTGACTTCTTCTTCGAACTTGTTTACTTTTACTTCGACCTCATTAAGTTTCGTCTTTACGCTAACCATATCTTCCTTAATCTCATTTTTTATTTCTTCAACGACTGTAACAAGGCATTCTGTTGTGTCTCTATAGCTTTCCTTAAGTCGTCATTTTCCTTTTGACGGCGTTTCTCCTCTTCTTGACGTCTTTTCTCTTCTTCTTGATGCCTTCGTTCTTTTTCTTGTCGTCTTCTTTCCCGTTCCTCTTTCTCTTCCTGGTGTTTTCTTTCCTGTTCTTCTTTCTCTTCCTGGCGCTTCCTTTCCTGATCTATCATCATCTTTTGCATTTGGGCCATAAAGTCCTGCATTTGTTGTTCGGATGCCATGCTTCTGGTTGTTACCGGCATATAATTATGATGAAATCAAATAAATTTAATAATTACGTCACTATCGGTAATGGGACTGTCCAGAAAAACCTCAAAACGGCACAAAAAAGAGTCTTATCTAGAGTCTGTCACTTAACCACTAATTTCCAACAAAATGTTTCAAAAATGTCTCAAAAATGCACTTAACACTATTTTTCTGTTCGAAAATAGTCCTCGAACAATGTCCAGTAAATTAGACCTTCCTGTGTTAGCACTAATTTCGAGAATACTGTCCCAGTCTTCTCAACACTCCCGAAAAATCCTCTAGTCAAAATTCCGCGTCTGACACCAATGTCGCGTTTATTCACCTTTTTAGGAAACACCCTGTATGAATCCGTGGGTTCTAAATAATATCAACAAGAGATAAACACCACTAACACTTTATTCAATAATTTACTGACTATACAATACTTCAAACATTCAAAATTACCTCACTTTTACCGAACGTGTCACTTCTAAAATAAACTTCTTTCTTAATGAAACTTCTTCTCTCTGCGCTGGTAATCGCGCCTTATATACTCCGAATTTGACTCTCTAAATCCATCTAGAAACAATCAAGAATCTTCTCCAACAACATTCCAGAAAAGTCCATTTCATTCTGACAACTCCCAGTCACAATTAGTAGGTATAGGCGTATCATTTCCAGTTCCAAGGGGGTGTAATTCATAACATTATATTAAGTGATCAATTTGATTATGGATAATTTATAATTAGATAATCTCATAAGCTAACATAATCTATTCAGTTGCAAATATCATAAAGTGCATGCAAAATCGCGTTCAACATTCTAAAAACATAGATGTCCCATGAAAAATTATTTTATTAAAAATGGTCGCAAATGCCGTCAGAATTTAAAAATTTTTACAATTATATAATTTTTGTTAATATTAACCCTAATTAGACTAGGTTTTCCATCTTTTTCCAATCATCATAATGAAATGATATTTTTTTGCTAATGACTTACAGTACTTGGTCCAGTATTTAATAAAAGACAATATATTGAATAAAATAACGAAATAAAATAAAAAGTATGCATAAAAGTAGCGAAACGATCTCCTGAAGTCTGGCAACCTTGTTGGAGGCTATAAGAATACCTTATTTATTAATCAGTTATATATAAGTGGAAGTGACTTGTGACTTCTGGTTACTATCACATATATGTAAAAATTTTTTCAAAAAATATTTACCCCTCATGAAATTTGAGTTATGTAAGTTCCCCTTTTTGTATATATGTAATTAATTATAAAATATATTTATAGAAAGAGGTGGAGGCCAGGACGCCTTCTTATTTTAATAGAGGCTAGTTCGTACCTTTTATCAGTATATATATATATATATATATATATATATATATATATATATACATATATATATATATATATATATATATATATTGTGCTACAGCATTATAAAAGGACCAATTTCAAAGTTATATGGCACTATACAAAAAGCATTATAGGAGGACATTCTTGGAATCCACAATAATGTTGTTGCTACTTTTGGCTACTCGCTAATAGAGGGCACCAGAAATCTTATTTTTAATGTTATTTTTGCCTTGGGCTTGGGGTTATAATTTATGATTCCACGTATCTTTACTTCTTATGACCTGAAATTCAAAGTGGTACTGTGTTTACACTGTACATGTATTCTACTAATTAAACATTAAAAAATATTTTCACAAGTGAGTAAAGAGGTGATTGATTGATAATGATTTTATGTGATTTTACTTAGGTGGAATTAAGTGAGATTAATAGATAACCTTAAGAAATCTCATCTGAAGACACGCTATACTAAAGAGCATGTCTAAATTTTGACATCAGCATTTCAGTATAATGTACAATAATTATACAGAATACTATGTTTGATTGTTAAAAGACAAAAGATTTTACTGCCATCAGAGAAGTTTTTGAAATATTTGAGGGGTACTTATTGTACATATAACATCAAAATGCTGGACATTTATTTAACCTCATGCACATTTCGTCAACGAAAATGGCAGCTTTGAGGGATAAATATACACATATCTTTTCAGATGTTTTCAGGAACATTGTACATCTCTAGTAAGGTAAAATTGGAGAACCGCAAAGCAAATCAATAAACAGAATGACAAATAACAGATAATGATACAAATGTGTACGTGTGATTGAGATAATAATACAAATATAATGTGATTGACTAATGAGACACAGGACGTGTATATATAATAGATGTTTATTTTTTCTTTGCTTGCAATATATACAAGTAGTTTTATTGCTTACTTATGCATACCTCGCACACGCGAAACATATATAGGTTGTGGTGTGGTCTATTTTATAGGCTCCGCGGTACAGTAAAATCAAACGATTGCAAAATATCTATAGACTACTGTCATTGTTGGCAAAGTGTCCGATGGTCGAGTGCTGGCAAGCTTTTCATTTATTCAATTATTCATTGCTCATTGCCAGTACTTTCCCAAAACTCAAGTAAAGGCAAGTAGGAAGTAGGTACTTTTTTAATGCTAGGCCAATTATCGGTGCATGTTTGCTGCATGCTGCGTATCTGTTAGGAGTATACAAAAATAAACCTTAAAGAAATTGCAGGTGTATGTATTATTGGCATACTAAATCAGGGGCGGATCCAAGGCGGAGCCATGCCCCCCCCCCCTGATATTTCCAAATACGATAAATCCAAAGCTGCTAGTTTTCGAATTTTGGCTATGGGCAATCAAAGACGCACATATTATCACGCAATTAATAAGGGGTAACATTTAAATCCATTTGAGGGTATCAATTTTATAGGCTCTATACATATAGTGGAGTCGAAACACGAAAAGAAATTTTTCGAGGTTTTCGTACAAAATAAGTGACAGCTTTCATACGAATAAGTGTAGCTGCTACACTAGCTGCCTAAAACTTGAACCAAATTGTCACTAAATCTTAATATTATTCTATATAGACTCTTTTTTTCATTTTATAATCGTCAAGATCGTAAAAACGAGATAAAAAATATTTCATCTGAGGTAGCTGACTTTACTGGCCGAAGTTACGCGGCAAGTAAATATCGCACTGAAAAAAGGGGTGCCGGAGAAGCAGACTTTCTTTGACCTTTTTGATGATTATAAAATAAAATATGTATCCTCATATGTTTGTATAGAATATTATGAGGATTTATTATTAATTTGGTTCAGTTTTTAGGCCAGTACGATTATTTGTTTACAAATAAAGAAACATTTTTTTATAATGAATGACGTGTATCTCGGTTAGTAATTTGAGCAAAAGAAAGTTATTTTTGAATTATGTACTTTTATGATGTATAATTATTTTTCATATATGATTTATTATAAAAAATTATTTTATTTATAAAGAAACATTTTAAATTGCAAAAAATGTATAAAAATTGAGAAAGTATTTTTTCGTTGAGAGTATCTGAAAATACCTACAATTAAAAAAGTAATGTTGACGTACGGTCATTTAGTCGCACGTTTCAATGTTAAATGTTAACGCAAATTTAAACAAAATTGATAAATATTTTTAAATAACGATATTTGGCATGGTAATAATTTATCACTATTTGAACTGTCATTTTCTAAAATACTTTTAAAATTTATCCAACTGAAGCTAATTGTATTTAACATTTTAAAAATTCCATTTTTTATCGTTTTCTTTTTGAATTAAAGATGTAAATAATTGAAAAAAACAGAAATTGAACTACATGGGTTTGATTTTTATGTAAAGACGAATAATTTGTTAATTAACATATGTTCTGTTAATTTTCATATTATACATAGTTAACTAACTTTTGCCTCTGCCCCCCTCCTTAAACGTTGTCTTGATCCACGCTGTACTAAGTGCGAGGTATGAATCAGTAGGTTTGTTCGAGCAAGAAATCAAAAACTAGTCAGAACCAGTCAGTTCTGTCTAACATAATTAGCTGACCAATCACGAATTGCTTTCAACCAATTGCGTTGTCTGACTAGGCCGTGATTTCTGTTTAAATAGACTAAGGGCCGGTTTATCAATACAGGGTTAACTCGTAACCAAAGGATAAATGTCAAACAAAACAATATTTATTTAATCGTCTTGTTTTATATTAACGTCCTGGCGGAGTTTAGCTAATGCTATTCCACCACTCAACCAGGACACGTACACATAGACATCAACACAACGACCATTCCCTGCGATATTGCCATCTACCGCAGCTGAGACTCGAACTCAGGATAGATATCAGCGACTAGACATGCTGTGCCACCCAACAGCGGTCTAGTACACTGCTACCATCTCGGTAACACATGAAAAACGCTACTAAACATCCATACTCTGGCCAGGATTCGAACCCGGTCGCAAGCCAAACGCCTTAGCATTGCGCCACCGAGCCAGTATATATGCCCATTGTTTCATTTGACATTTATCCTTTAGTTGAGCGTTAACCCTGTATTGATAAACCGGCCCTTAGTGTTGCCAATCAGCTGATAATTATCCGAAACGCGGATAATCAGACAGGCTGCCGGATTCAATTCGGATATTGTTTAAAAGCGGATCATTTCGGATGAATTGAAAATATTTATATAACTGCAAAATTATCTTTTAAATGTTTACAAAGATTTTCATTGAATTATATTAAATATTTTCAAAATGTTGTAGTAATATCTTTGTGTCGGTACCTATACCCTTCATTTTAATATTTTAAAAATAGTGTTCAATATTTAATTAGCACAGTATTAATTTTAAAACCTCCCGACTACAAGCACTTGAAAAGAAAGCGATTAATACGTGTTATTAACGTACAACTATTTACTTATACTTACACGAACCACGAACTCAAATATTCAAGATCAGTGAGCGTTGCATTTTGCATTGTCCGTTATTCTGTTTACGAAAATCTACTCAGACTGTCGGTGTCAAGATCACGATCTCTACCTTTATTCATCAAATAGTTTTAGATAAAGAGAGATAATGATATTTACAAATCATTCTGAGTGAGTTTTCGTAAACCCCTATTATGTTATTTAAAAACATCACCATCAGTCACCAGAGAGCGCATCAGCGCGGTAGTTGCAGGGCCGGTCCCGAGGCAGAAGCTGTCTGTATAATTAATTTTAATAAATTTATATTGGATCGGAGAGAGCCCAGGGAGCTGTGAATTCCAGAGGCAGCTTTTACGTAGGCATGATATATTATAACAATGGGGCCGTTTCACATTTTTTTTAAATTTTAAATTCTGAAAGTTTATAAAAAATACGACACTCATATTTCTTTATTTTCTGGTATTACGTTGTTTAATATAAGAAAAACAATAATAAGAATGTCCATCATTACATCAGAGAATATGACATTTAACCAAAAGTCTTCGTCGTTGAGTGCAAAAATGATCCGTCTTTATTACTTCCATGTCCAGTGGAAGTATAGTAACGCAAAAAAAATATTTAGTTTTTTTATTGTTGGAATAGACTTAAAATGTCATGAAACGTCGAGATTTTAAATTTGAGAGAGAACAAAAAAATTTCTGTCTGTCGGTCCGTCGGTCTGTCTGTAACTTTTGTTGTGCGCACGTTTACTCTGGCACTGTTTATGATATTGACTTGAAATTTGGTACACTTGTGTATTATAACGAGATCTGGAACTAGATTATATTTTAATCTAATTCCGTTGAAGGGTTCGGGGATAAATGGGGTAAATAGGCAAAGCAAGCAGGTAAGAGTCCATAAAATTGCAATTCAGGACATGTACGAAAAGTCTAGTCTCAAAACTTTTTTTGGTATCAGCCACCCCCCACTATCACCCCAAAAAAAAAAGTTAAAATTTGATTTAGTATGTGTACAAGAACGAAACGTCTCAAAAATTCTTTTTGGTAATACCACCCTATTATTAAAGGGAGTAAAAAATTAAATTGGGCTTTAGTGTGTGTAGGAGAACCAAGCGCCTCTAAAATTTATTTTGGCATTAGCTACCCCCTCTATCACCCCCACCCTATTGTTTAAAGGAATAAAAAATTAAAATGGGATTTAGAGTGTATACGAGAACTAAGCATCTCAAAAAAAAATTTGACATTAGCCACCTCCACTACCATCCCCATTGCCACACCCCCACCCTATTATTAAAGGGAGCAAAAAATTAAATTGGGATGTAGTGTGCATACGAGAACCAAGGGACTCTAATTTTTTTTGTCATTAGCCACCTCCTCTACCTGTCCCAATACCACCCCCACTCTATTATGAGAGGGAGTAAAAAACGTTCAAATATGATTTAGTGTGTATACAAGAACGAAACATCTCAAAAAAACTTTTGGCGTTAGCTACCCCCTCTACTACCCACATTGCCACCCTCATCCTATTATAAAAGGCAGTAAAAATGAAATTGGGATTTATGGTGTGTAGGAGAACCAAGGGCCTGTAAAATTTATTTTGGCATTAGCTACCCCCTCTATCACCCCCATTGCCACCCAGGCCCTATTGTTTAAAGGAATAAAAAATTATATTGAGATTAGGATGTATACGAGAACTAAGGGCTTCTAAAAAAGTTTTGACTAGCCACTGCCTCTATACCATCCCCATTGCCGCCCCCACCTTATCATTAAAGGAGGTAAAATATTACATTGGGATTTAGTACGTGTAAGAATGGATACAAAATCTGGATGTGGAAGTAATGATTCCTTAGGCAGCGGGTTTTTTTGGGTTAATTTGTATTTTTTAGCAGCAGAACTATAACACTACAGAATGCTATTTTTAATTCTTCTACATGCAGTAGATCTTGAGGCAGGAAAATTTGTTTCCAAAACTGCATTAACTGCGGTCTCTAATAAATTTTCCTGAAGGCAATTTATATGGGCTTCATCTGTCTTGTTGTTCATTACTTCGTTTAGGCCTACCAGATTCATGCTTGCGGGATTGGTGTAGTTCTTTCATTTTCCCTTTTTTTTTTTAACTTTCAGTACACTGCATTTATTTATGTTATACTTAGAAGCAATGACTGTTATATAGACCATATATGGTCCATTTCCCGATTTGGAAATATTACTAATCATCTGAATATCTGTTAGTTATCTAACCATTATTAAAAATTGGCGAAAATTTATAATTTCCAAAAATGACAGTTGGCATTTAGATGACAACTTAAATTTTTTTGTAAGAGTCGTGTTTACATCGCTAAAATAAAGTATACTACTTTTTTTATATATAATAGTCCAAAATCCCAGAGCCCCACACCTACGTCATTTTAGAAAAGCTAAGATTTTTACAACAAATGCGTAATATGAAGGTAAAAACACAATATGCGTACATGCTAGCTTGAAAAGGGGCCCTCTTACAGGTAACAGATACTGAAAGTAAATAAAAAATCTTACTCTTACGTTCGTATAGCCAAAAGTATGCAGGTTTGTTAACAGGCGTCCGTGGTGTAGTGGTCGAGTTACCCGATTCTCATGAACAACAGTGCAACAGTATTTAAATCTTGTTAATTCTAAGTTTTGTTAAATCTTTTTTAGACATTGTTCAGTTTTATTGCCTATTTTTATTTTTATATTTAAAAAAGGAGTTTAGGTTTATTGTTGAATTTTTCGTTTTTGCCGACCCAGACCTGCTCCGCGCGACTCAATCCGCCACCGCGTCAGCGCCGTGGTTGCATGGTCACTCCCGGGGCGGTCTCCGGGGAGGCAACTGTTATGTATACTCCGCGGCACATAAATGTGCTACACTTCCGTTTTATCAATGTAAATTTGGCCCTACTCGTCAGTTTGACGTTATAAAATCTGTCACACCTACCTACTTATAACGATGCCACCATAATTAACCAATATTCAAAATTGTTTTGTTTAACTAGCTTTTGCATTTCTTAATAGTGTTCTTTTAGACATTAATTTGACTGCTAACATTTACAAAATGATCAAATTAAACCAAGATTTGGTTTGGTTCATTCTTTTATCACATCATGAAGTGGAGAGGTTGCAATTTTGACGTCTCCGATATCCGATATCCATAACCTACAGAGCACCTAAAGGTAGTGTTGGGCGATATCGTGATTTTTCAATCACAACGTGAATCGTGACTGTGAATTTCTGATATCAGTGAATTTAAACCGTGATGTGATCACGACTTTTCATTATACGGCGAATAGGAAATATTGTTAATTTTGGTGAATTGGTGAATTCGCTACTTTGGTAATCTGTGCAGCCGTAGATATATAATACGTATGATATTTACATATACATACATGTTGATATTATGATTTGCTTATCCAACTAACCTGACATGGACTGGTGATAAAGCCAAAACACTAAAGTTTTAAATGGGACGCCTGTTTGAACTTCGTAATAGCATATTTTTGTAAAGTTATAGAAATATGTAAACATTTCGGAAGCATCAATAAACTATTTAGGTTTTAGGTTGCTAGTTATCAATCAGGGATTTTAATTTTTGCTGGGTTATTGTTTATAAGAGTGTTGCAACCTTTTTAATATAAGCCTCGGATTTTAATAAAAATGTACAAATTAAATAATGAATATAATGTTTATTTATATAGTTATTCTTATTTGCTATTATTTAATGGGAAACATATTTGATTTAATAAAGTTCAAGTATTTCTCCCATTCAAATATTTATCAAAAATTTGTTACCTACTTCTTCCTTACAATTTTGGTCAACGGCATAAGGCAGCACTTCTAATATATATACAAGCTATAACCATTATACTCTTCGCCAACTTACTGTACTTTTTTATTAATTGTTGCACATTCTATATATACCTATAGGATACTCATCTTCGCAGTTGATTACAAAATTACAAACCCTTTGAGAACAGATGATTTCTAGGTACTATGGTTAGTCGATGTGTTTTCGATGTAGAAGTTGTGGTTATTTCTCTCCAACAAAAACACAATTATCTAAAACATGTTTTGGAGCTAAGCATTTCACAATTTTAAAAATCAAAAAGAATACAAAATTGTCGAATTCCATATTTTTATTATATGCCATGCCGAGACGTGGATGTTCAATATTTGCAATAAAATTGCTAGTATATATTTAATCAAAAAAATATTTTAACGCATGGTTTTAGTAGGTGTTCTTGTAACAGAAATGTTCCCCCACGACCCTGCCTTTAATTGCCAGTGAATAAAAAATATAAAAAGATAAGTAAATAAATATCTATATAGTATGACGCGCTAGATCAATCTAGCTTGTGAAACGCGTACCTACCTAATATCGTTAAGTCACGGAATCGTTTGCTTTACGAGTTATACATATGGTCGCAAACAAGATATTTATATCGTCAAGAATATATTGATATATGGAAAGTCGTGATCACGTCACGCTTTTCCAACTATTCTATGACAAAGACAGAAACATATAAAGCACATTTTTGCGACATACCGGGTAAGTTGTGGTATGTATTATTAGCTTACCGCTTCATTTTCGCGAGAAGTGGTTTAATAGGGGAGTACGGTTTCACGTGACTCTTGGTATGTGAAAACACTAACCGCAGCTTACCCAGCTCTCGACGTAGGTTAGAAGCGGTATGTATCGCTGTCCTTGTTTACCGTCAAGCTCGTAAACTAACGTCTTTTTGAATTTATAAATAAAAATAATTTAAACTATCATAATAATGGACGAATTGGTCGAAATATCTGTAAACCGTGAAGATTCGGATGTGAGACTAGTTAATTTTGGACATAGAGACAGCAAATATATTATTAAGCGGTAAATACGTATTCCAATTATTTTGCTTAAAAATATTGTAATTGACTAGATATCCCTGTACTGTACATTTTTTCTCTTTCCCTCAAAGGATATTTTGGTATAGGCACCAACCTACCTATTTTATTAATAGTTTGAATACTAAGAAGGTTCCCACTAAACACGAAATGTGTATGAAACATTTCCAAAAAATAGTAATGAGTAGTAAATGAAACGTTTCCTAGAAACGTACCTGTTATGTTTCTAACATATTCCACTAAACACGAAATATGGATGAAACGTTTCCAAAACATTGTAATGAGTAATAAATGAAACATTTCATAGAAACCAATCTGTTATGTTTCTAACACATTTTAGAAATTCATAATTTTTGCCACGTTCCAGAAACATTTCATATAGGTATATTGTTTTAATGGTAAATATATGTTTACGATTATGAACGTTTCCAAAAAATAGTAATGAGTAATAAATGAAACATTTCCTAGAAACGAATCTGTTATGTTTCTAACACATTTTAGAAATTCATAATTTTTGTCACGTTCCAGAAACATTTCATATAGGTATATTGTTTTAATGGTAAATATATTTTAACAATTATGAACGTTTCCAAAAAATAGTAATGAGTAATAAATGATACATTTCCTAGAAACGAATCTGTTATGTTTCTAACACATTTTAGAAATTCATAATTTTTGTCACGTTCCAGAAACATTTCATATAGGTATATTGTTTTAATGGTAAATATATTTTTACGATTATGAACGTTTCCAAAAAATAGTAATGAGTAATAAATGAAACATTTCCTAGAAACGAATCTGTTATGTTTCTAACACATTTTAGAAATTCATAATTTTTGTCACGTTCCAGAAACATTTCATATAGGTATATTGTTTTAGTGGTAAATATATTTTTATGATTATGAACGTTTCCAAAAAATTGGAATGAGTAATAAATGAAACATATCCTAGAAACGTACCTGTTATGTTTCTAACATATCACACTAAACACGAAATATATATGAAACGTTTCCAAACAATTCTAATCATGAGTAAATAAAACACTTCCTAGAAACGTATCTGTTATATTTCTGACATATTTTAGAAATTGATAATTTTTGTCATGTTTCAGAAACACTTCAAATAGGTATATACCTAAGTATATGGAGTGGGGATAGTACAGACAGAGCTGTTGTTTGGTGGTGGTGCCCGGCGTGCCCGCCATTTGCCTTTTCCATTTGTGTAATCTATCGAGACGTTTAGTACAAGTAATTAGTTCGTTTTGCTAGTTGTTAATTTTATAATCTTGTGGTATTTGTGATATTTACATTGGTTTTCTGGCAATGGACAATATTCAATGAAGGTTAGTGTGATTTTATTGTTTACAATGAATAAGTCGATGATATTGGATGCACGTCGTACATAACCTAAAATGTAGCTAGCCAATTTAACATTTTTTATAGTTTTTTCATGTTTTCTTTTACTTTTTGAACTTTTCTATACTTTCAACTATTCAAACAAACGGTTATAAACCACCATTGCCATAGGTGATTTGCCCAATAAATCAAATCCAACGATATGTACTTATGCTGTTATGTAGCTTTAGTGAAGGAGTAGGTAAATAAAATATGTAAGTAGGTATTTTCTCGTGATCTTTACATTTCGCCAAGTTATCATAAAAAATACCTAAAAATAAAGCTATATTTAAACCTTTTTTTTCTTGTCGAAATCAAAGAGATTTTTTAAACATGTTTAGTACTTTATTATATATTTTTCCCATTTCAAATTATCAATAAATACTATTTTAAAATACAAAAAAAAATATTCATTCTCCATCTTCAGATAGTTATACACAGTGTGTCTAACTAATCTCTTTTATTATGTATAGTTCAGTGGTGTGTCCCCGCATATTGACTTCGCGATAGGGATAATATACCAAAGAAAGATTAGTCCGGCTTTCATTTTCTGGAGTGTCGGTCTGTTTGACCTTAAGTGGATTTTTACCAAATTTCAGGTCCAATGGTATCTAACTCGTGGAGGTAACCTAAGATGAAAATAAGTCATTGTAGGTAAACGGGTTTTTATGTTAATTTTACGGAAAAATTATATTTGAATAAAATATTTTGCATTGAAAATTAGAGCCATGTGCCAACTTTCAAATTAAAGTAAATATAGCTTTTTATTTTTCAGCACAAGTATGTGTTGCATTAAAAAACTATAAACTGCGTGTAAAATGTTAAAGATTTGACAGTATTAGTTGATGTAAATCGGCTAGACAATCTATAAATGCTTACCCTCAAGCAAAAGATATTTTTTGTACAATGTTATGGGTTGGAGAAAATTTGCTACAAATGGGTGGTCAGACAATTTGAAGAACAGTTTCCAAGAATTTCAATAAGCAACGTTACCGTTAAAAGTATTGCTAGGAAATTTTATAGAATTGGGACCGTTGAACATCGCAAAGAAGAGAAAAGATTGTACAAATTCTATACGGCAACAGTTTTGGCTTTGAGCAAAGAATATTTAAAATAGATAATAAGATAATGCCGTACAAACCTAAATTTTGTCACGCATTGGAATCAAACGACGGAAGCGAAACGATTCGACTTTTGTTTATGGATTGGAGAGAAGTGTCTCACACAAAGAATTTTAAAGATGGGTGGAATTATGTAGTAATGTAGGTGGGGCACTATTTGAATAGATTTTTATTTGAATTCGTTAATTTTGCTAAAAAATAAAAAACTATTTACTTTCATTTGTTTTTTGTTCCAATACAATGAAAGTTGGCATATGGCTCTAACTTTTAATGCAAAATATTTCATTCAAAAAGAATTTTTCTGTAAAATTAACAGTAAAATCAGTTTACTTATATTATTATTATTATTTTCTTTTTATGTTACCTCCGCGAGTTAGATCCCATTTGAACTGTAATTTGGTAAAATTCTATTTAAGATGAAGCATACCGAGGTTGCTGAAATTGAAAGCCGTACTAATTTTTTTTTTTTTTTTGGTATGTTACACTAATCGCAAAGTCAATGTCCGTCTGGGGACACACTGTATAAGAGTGCTCACTTTCGGATTACTTTAAAAAAAGAGCTAGTGAATACTTGTTTTATTCCTCAAAATTAGATTTCAACCAAACTGCTGGAACATACTGAAAAAAATATATATATTTGTTGCTACCCATATTTAATTTTTACCTTTACAAATATACTTGCCAATTCTATACTTACTTATGTTGCCACATAACTTTAATTTAGTTACATACTTGGAAATATAGGGTCTTGTTAAAAATAATTATTCCTGAAGGGTATTGCAACCATCGTTGGGAAGTAAAAAAAAAAATGAAAAACTAGGAACGTCTGTGTAAATATCTTTACAGATTTTTTAATTTTTTTTTTCAGCGCTGTGCGAAAAAGGGACAATATCATTACCGATAAACTGTTTGAAAGATTAGTTTCGACACGGTTTCGCCAGGCACAGTTGAGGTACGATAGAAGAAAGACGAACAAAATGATTAGTTGCTGCTGATATTGAAGTACACACCGTTAATGTTTCCACTTTAACTTCATATTTTATTTTTATTTTTAGTCTGTAAAACTGGGTATGTGTAGTGGAAGTATGCAGAAAACATGTTATATTTCTTACATTAGGTTTTATATATTTTATAAACATTTGAATATATATTTTGTTTTACACTCTGTTGAGTATAATTTTAAATCACTTCTAGAAAACCTAAAAGTTTAAAGGAATAAAATTAAATGGGATCACAGACCAGTGGCGACTGTGTTGGAGCTACTACCAAACTACTGTAGTGCGAATTTTATGACAAAATAGCCATCAAATAATTTAAACATTAGTGTCAGTTTTGTTATGTATAACTATCGACCCCTATCCAATTGTACAATTTCTAACGTTATTATTCTATAAAACTGTATGGTACACGTTTTTTCCAATAATGCAGTATTTATTTCTTCTTGTATTCAAAAGGAGTAATTGACAAATTCCCTATCTCTATTTAAATTTAAACTGACTGAAACAAATTAAAAGGTAAGGTAGATTTAGATATATTAACAAAATATGGTAACAAAACGCAACCGTTTTATAATGGAGAGTGCAAAGCTAAATATTGTGTGCAATTTTTTACCTCCACTTATGAATATAATCTGTTGAAAATGTTGTGTGTAAATCGCCTTGGTGCTTTTTCAGCCTTGCAGTTAGTGAACTAAGTTTAAACTCACCCAACAGCTTAGTTTAGTTACTCAATTGTTTTGTAACAATCCATAAAATATATTGTTTATAATCCTTTATTTGTGGCATATTCTTGATTTTTTGCTCTGTATTGGGCATTTGGCCACTTCTAAAAAATATTTAAAAATGTATAGAAGGAAATCTCGCGTCAAATGAATTGAACAGAGGTTGATTTTATAATATACTTAATAGAAAATGTGATTGTGAAAAAGACC
>CAUZXK010000143.1:0-15100 GCA_963583905.1 Stenurella melanura
TAAGCAGGTTTACTTACATATACCAACAAGATATTCCAACTTCAAATGGATAATCGAAGAATTGTAACTGGAAAGGCCGTAGAGATACATATCCCAGTTCCCCCAGTATCGACATATAATAAAATAGACACCTAACGATGCATGTTGTATTAGCGAAACCGATCAAAGCGAATATAATAGCCTCAGTACAACAGGTCGGCCGCAAATTTTTACTCTGATATACTAGACATCTAATAATTGTATTATCTAACAGATTATGGCCGAGAGAGAGCCTTTACTTAAACTTTTATCAGTTTAACGAAACAAAAATCTAAAATTCATAATTTACTTTACAATACAACGGGAGACAAAATTCCCTGTGCCTCCGTAATAAAAGGCATAACTATAATATAAATTTCGCGATGTCTGATCGAAAGAGAAATTTACTAGGAAATTATAGACAACAAGTAGGATCACCCCAAAGTATTTTTACCAAGAGGGTCCTACTTTTAAGATTTAGCCAATTAACGAAACAAATATCTAAAAGTCATAAAATTACTTAATAAAACACACACACACACACCCACATGCACACACACACACACACACCCACCGCACACAAGCCTTAATTATTAACGAACAACTGCTACAGACAACTAAAAATATCTGTACAGGCACCTTAGATGTTTAAAGGCGTAGTAATTGCCAAGAATAATCAATGACGTAACTCATAGTCAGGTTTACTTACATATACCCACATAATATCCCAACTTGAAATGGACAATCGAAGAGTTGTAGACACCTGTGCCATAGAATGTAATTCATCTATAGGTTTAACTGAAAAGGCCGTAGAGATACAAAGTCCAATTACTACGGTATAGACATATAATAATAAAATAGACACCTAACGTTGCATGCTATATTAGCGAAACCGATCAAGGCGAATATATTAGCTTCAGTACAACAGGCCGGTCTCAAATAGTACTCCGATATACTAGACACCTAATAGGATCACCTAACATATTAGGGTCAAGAGGGCCTTTCTTTAAACTTTATCAGTTTAACGAACAAAATCTCAAACTCATAAAAATCGACCCTACAAAACCAGCTGGAGACAAAATTCCTGTACATCCGTAATAAGAGGTATATCTATAATATGAATTTCGCGATGTATCATCGAAATAGAAATTTACACGAAAATTATAGACATCAAGTAGAATCACCCAACGTATTTTATCAAGAGGGTCCTACTTTAAGATTTGGCCATTTTAACGAAACAAATATCCAAAAAATCATAAAATTACTCTATATAAAACAACTAGAAGCAAATATTTTCAAATCCATGACGTCATAAATTTAAAGAGTACTAGCACCGGATGTCTTTATCGTAATTACTGAGGTGACCATGACTTAAAAAAAACGGTTATTCATACTAGTCGATACTCTACATTACGCTAACTAAGAATCTAATACCTTAATTTAAAATATAAGAATAATATATTCTGCACACGATCAACACGTCTGAATCGTCTAAGTTTACCGTATGGTACCTCCAACAGCATCACCTCGTAACACAGCCTCATATCATTATATCATTATATTGCAAATCTCTACATGTATTTTTTCTATATATATATGTTGTCACCACTTCAACTAACTGATCGCATATTTTTTAAAATAAATATTATTTAAGTTAGTCTGTTCTTGCTAGATAAAGTTAACATTTTTTACACAGCATCCTCCATGAAATACTTTTAGGCCTACTGGAGGTAGGTGATAGGTTATAATTAAGAAAGCCCCAATGACCATATCTGAAAAATCAAGACGAAGTTACGGTTTAATTCTAATATGTATTCATTTATAAATAACGGCTACGACTCACCTCCCACCTCTATCCCCTACCATAATTCGGAACAGACCCCACCACCCCAGAACTCTCCATCATAAGCCGGGGGCATTTACTATACCAGATTCTCCTTCCAATTTTATGAGGAAGTGCATCTTTCATGAAAATACCTCGAAAACGCACCACCAAAATCAAGAGTTGCAATCCCAATAACGTATTTATATCAGTTTTGCGTAACATAGCACCCCCCTACTTAATGACGGGGCCGCTAAATACTGTGGAAGAGTTCTATGAAGTGGTGGAGAATTCCGTGACATGATGGGGGTTAATAACCTCAACACGTGAAGTTTAGGTACTTACGACGAAACGAAAAAATTAGTCTGCCTCTAATTTTTCTTTAGAGGATATAAAATACAGTACTTCAAATATTAGGTAAATATAGTAAAATGACAAAGTCAACAGATTAACTAGTTTATATCTCTCTCTCCATAACTTAGGTATATATTATGAGTTATAAGACCTCGTGTTGCTACAAATTTATCGTGTACTTACCTATAGAGCCCCATACCCAACCCACTCCAACAGCTACATACTTTTTAATAATGAAACTGTACCTAGTCAAAGTAGTTATGTCTATCTATTTATTTGCGATACATAATACTGATAAAACACACTAATTACCTAATTTATTTAAAAATAAAAGTTTTTTATTTAAAATAATAGTTACTACCTCATAAAAAAGACCCCTTAGTCCATGGCACATAGAAAACATTTTCGCCTGCCTTGCAGTTTTCAAAGAAGCAGACATTATTATAATTATGATTAAGGAAAAGTTTATGTTTTAGATATGAAAATAACAGAGCAGTATTTCTTCTTCAAAAATTCTTATATCATTATATTTCAGAAATAAATAATAAGTCGCCTGACTCGTTTAACTTATTCTTGCCGTCTATATCTAGAAACTAATGAAAAGTTTTCTCTGTTAATAAATAAACATTTCACGCACAGGCTCCCTAGATCGGAAAATGTGATATACACAAGATTTCAGATTAAGTAGATACTGTTTTTACATGAATACTACCCATTATTAATAGAAACTTTGCAGTTAGATATTTTGTACAGAGTCACCTAATCTAAAATTCCTAGTTAGAGTAGATAATATTATCAATTTAGTTGGTGCCCCAGAACACAGAAATCCCCTAAAAAATGTTTTTCCAACAAATTATTGAATATTTGTAATAAGAATACATAAAATGATGAGATATCATAGTTGATATCAATGTTGAAATTTAAAAAATATGTATATATATAGGCTATTGGTGATATATACATAACGTCCTCCACCGGTAGTCTCCGAACTATTCTCAAGTGCGGATGAAGTAAACATTCTTGAGGTCCATGAAGAACCCTGTTACTTGTTATTATCTAACACATACTGATTATAAGGTACAAATCAAAGAAATTTAAATTAGTTTTTAAATTTAATCCATTGATTTTTTATTTATCAACATTAGGTTAGGCATGATGGTCGAGGCCATCCTTCCTTTGAAGAGGTGAATGTGTAGGTTATATGAAGGTCATATAGGTCAATAACCCTTGGTTTTAATTAACGGGTTTCCACTAGGTTAGATCGGATTTCGCCTATACGACGTCAAGTATTTTCAGTATCCCCACCACCTCATGACCACTTCATGGCCTCTTAGGTACGATGGTTAGGTTAGGTACAATGCTCGCGGGGCCGCGGCCTTCGTACCTATCCTAACCATCGTACCTAAGAGGCCATGAAGTGGTCATGAGGTGGTGGGGATACTGAAAATACTTGACGTCGTATAGGCGAAATCCGATCTAACCTAGTGGAAACCCGTTAATTAAAACCAAGGGTTATTGACCTATATGACCTTCATATAACCTACACATTCACCTCTTCAAAGGAAGGATGGCCTCGACCATCATGCCTAACCTAATGTTGATAAATAAAAAATCAATGGATTAAATTTAAAAACTAATTTAAATTTCTTTGATTTGTACCTTATAATCAGTATGTGTTAGATAATAACAAGTAACAGGGTTCTTCATGGACCTCAAGAATGTTTACTTCATCCGCACTTGAGAATAGTTCGGAGACTACCGGTGGAGGACGTTATGTATATATCACCAATAGCCTATATATATACATATTTTTTTAATTTCAACATTGATATCAACTATGATATCTCATCATTTTATGTATTCTTATTACAAATATTCAATAATTTGTTGGAAAAACATTTTTTAGGGGATTTCTGTGTTCTGGGGCACCAACTAAATTGATAATATTATCTACTCTAACTAGGAATTTTAGATTAGGTGACTCTGTACAAAATATCTAACTGCAAAGTTTCTATTAATAATGGGTAGTCTTCATGTAAAAACAGTATCTACTTAATCTGAAATCTTGTGTATATCACATTTTCCGATCTAGGGAGCCTGTGCGTGAAATGTTTATTTATTAACAGAGAAAACTTTTCATTAGTTTCTAGATATAGACGGCAAGAATAAGTTAAACGAGTCAGGCGACTTATTATTTATTTCTGAAATATAATGATATAAGAATTTTTGAAGAAGAAATACTGCTCTGTTATTTTCATATCTAAAACATAAACTTTTCCTTAATCATAATTATAATAATGTCTGCTTCTTTGAAAACTGCAAGGCAGGCGAAAATGTTTTCTATGTGCCATGGACTAAGGGGTCTTTTTTATGAGGTAGTAACTATTATTTTAAATAAAAAACTTTTATTTTTAAATAAATTAGGTAATTAGTGTGTTTTATCAGTATTATGTATCGCAAATAAATAGATAGACATAACTACTTTGACTAGGTACAGTTTCATTATTAAAAAGTATGTAGCTGTTGGAGTGGGTTGGGTATGGGGCTCTATAGGTAAGTACACGATAAATTTGTAGCAACACGAGGTCTTATAACTCATAATATATACCTAAGTTATGGAGAGAGAGATATAAACTAGTTAATCTGTTGACTTTGTCATTTTACTATATTTACCTAATATTTGAAGTACTGTATTTTATATCCTCTAAAGAAAAATTAGAGGCAGACTAATTTTTTCGTTTCGTCGTAAGTACCTAAACTTCACGTGTTGAGGTTATTAACCCCCATCATGTCACGGAATTCTCCACCACTTCATAGAACTCTTCCACAGTATTTAGCGGCCCCGTCATTAAGTAGGGGGGTGCTATGTTACGCAAAACTGATATACATACGTTATTGGGATTGCAACTCTTGATTTTGGTGGTGCGTTTTCGAGGTATTTTCATGAAAGATGCACTTCCTCATAAAATTGGAAGGAGAATCTGGTATAGTAAATGCCCCCGGCTTATGATGGAGAGTTCTGGGGTGGTGGGGTCTGTTCCGAATTATGGTAGGGGATAGAGGTGGGAGGTGAGTCGTAGCCGTTATTTATAAATGAATACATATTAGAATTAAACCGTAACTTCGTCTTGATTTTTCAGATATGGTCATTGGGGCTTTCTTAATTATAACCTATCACCTACCTCCAGTAGGCCTAAAAGTATTTCATGGAGGATGCTGTGTAAAAAATGTTAACTTTATCTAGCAAGAACAGACTAACTTAAATAATATTTATTTAAAAAAATATGCGATCAGTTAGTTGAAGTGGTGACAACATATATATATATAGAAAAAATACATGTAGAGATTTGCAATATAATGATATAATGATATGAGGCTGTGTTACGAGGTGATGCTGTTGGAGGTACCATACGGTAAACTTAGACGATTCAGACGTGTTGATCGTGTGCAGAATATATTATTCTTATATTTTAAATTAAGGTATTAGATTCTTAGTTAGCGTAATGTAGAGTATCGACTAGTATGAATAACCGTTTTTTTTAAGTCATGGTCACCTCAGTAATTACGATAAAGACATCCGGTGCTAGTACTCTTTAAATTTATGACGTCATGGATTTGAAAATATTTGCTTCTAGTTGTTTTATATAGAGTAATTTTATGATTTTTTGGATATTTGTTTCGTTAAAATGGCCAAATCTGAAAGTAGGACCCTCTTGATAAAATACGTTGGGTGATTCTACTTGATGTCTATAATTTTCGTGTAAATTTCTATTTCGATGATACATCGCGAAATTCATATTATAGATATACCTCTTATTACGGATGTACAGGAATTTTGTCTCCAGCTGTTTTGTAGGGTCGATTTTTATGAGTTTGAGATTTTGTTTCGTTAAACTGATAAAGTTTAAAGAAAGGCCCTCTTGACCCTAATATGTTAGGTGATCCTATTAGGTGTCTAGTATATCGGAGTAATATTTGAGACCGGCCTGTTGTACTGAAGCTAATATATTCGCCTTGATCGGTTTCGCTAATATAGCATGCAACGTTAGGTGTCTATTTTATTATTATATGTCTATACCGTAGTAATTGGACTTTGTATCTCTACGGCCTTTTCAGTTAAACCTATAGATGAATTACATTCCTATGGCACAGGTGTCTACAACTCTTCGATTGTCCATTTCAAGTTGGGATATTATGTGGGTATATGTAAGTAAACCTGACTATGAGTTACGTCATTGATTATTCTTGGCAATTACTACGCCTTTAAACATCTAAGGTGCCTGTACAGATATTTTTAGTTGTCTGTAGCAGTTGTTCGTTAATAATTAAGGCTTGTGTGCGGGTGGGTGTGTGTGTGTGTGTGTGCATGTGGGTGTGTGTGTGTGTGTTTTATTAAGTAATTTTATGACTTTTAGATATTTGTTTCGTTAAAGTGGCTAAATCTTAAAAGTAGGACCCTCTTGGTAAAAATACTTTGGGGTGATCCTACTCGTTGTCTATAATTTCCTAGTAAATTTCTCTTTCGATCAGACATCGCGAAATTTATATTATAGTTATGCCTTTTATTACGGAGGCACAGGAATTTTGTCTCCCGTTGTATTGTAAAGTAAATTTATGAATTTTAGATTTTTGTTTCGTTAAACTGATAAAAGTTTAAGTAAAGGCTCTCTCTCGGCCATAATCTGTTAGATAATACAATTATTAGATGTCTAGTATATCAGAGTAAAAATTTGCGGCCGACCTGTTGTACTGAGGCTATTATATTCGCTTTGATCGGTTTCGCTAATACAACATGCATCGTTAGGTGTCTATTTTATTATATGTCGATACTGGGGGAACTGGGATATGTATCTCTACGGCCTTTCCAGTTACAATTCTTCGATTATCCATTTGAAGTTGGAATATCTTGTTGGTATATGTAAGTAAACCTGCTTATGAGTCATAAGGGTTATGTCATTGATTATTCTTAGCAGTTACTACGCCTTTAAACATCTAAGGTACCCGTGTGTGTGTGTGTGTGTGTGCGGGTGTGGGTGTGTGTGTGTGTGCTTACCATAAGATAAGTATATTTCTTGGATCTATGATATTTTTCGTATTGACATGTTAAATGATGTCTCTTGGTTTTTTTCATTTTATTTTAATGAATCTTAGATTTTGTTTCATAAACTGTTTAAGGTAAGGGTCTTTTTTGACACTTTTGTGTCAACTTGATATTTAGTGTACCCCGTAAAATTGGCCTTCATGAGGTTGAAATATTCTATTTAATCGAATTCGTTCATGTAGTATGAATTGTTAGGAGTCTATGTTATTATATGTTCAATGGTACTACACCTATCTTGAAAATGTATTAGTATGACGTCATAGATAGAAAAGGTGTACAAAGTAAAATTGGCCTTCATGAGGTTGAAATATTCTATTTAATCGAATTCGTTAATGCAGTATGAATTGTTAGGAGTCTATGTTATTATATGTTCAATGGTGCTCCACCTATCTTGAAAATGTATTAGTATGACGTCAGAGATAGAAAAGGTGTACAAAGTTTCCTACTGCGCATGCCTTCTATAACAGCTATAATATTTTTTTTCCTATAAATATCCACTGTACGTGTTTTAATATGCTGACTATAATGTTTTTCCTAAAATCCTCACTGTTCATAATTTTTGTTTTTTGACTACCACACTGTTTTTCCCCTCTGCGCATGCTTTTCTCTATAAGTTTCTGTATGTAGCGTCATTATCAGTTTTGGATTGCGTCTTCGTAACAGAATCGGGTAAACATATTAATATTATTATATGATGATTAAACTTAATTTGGCTTGCCCATTACAGTATTTTTAGCATTATGTGGTATTTCTTGCTATATCTTACGAATTTTAGTTTTTGTGTTGATTTGATTTCGTGGAAACTTCAATATGAATATCTGAAACTTTTTAAGCTCCTTTGTTTATTAACCTGTAGGGGGGGTCTCTAGTTGTCTTGTCTTGAGTTAATTTTAATTTTCGTTTCGCTGTAAACGGGAGTAAAATTTAATTTTGTATTGTATTTGATATCTAGCATGCTTACGTAAGAGATTGTATCGATAGGGTTTCATTTTCAATTTTATTTACGCTTGACATCGATAACTCATAAATATGAATATTTGCAATTTTCTGAGATTTTGTTGATAATTTGACATAGGTGTACTGATATTTCACTAAATTCCTAATGATATCTGAAATTTAGAATAATATGCGTGCAGGCGAGTGGGTTCTTACCTAATGATACTTTTAATTTCGAATAGAGGGTCATTTGAATTGGTGGAGGAGTCCTTTTTGATGAATTTTAGGTTTTGTTTCATAAAATGGATAGAGCTTAATGGTTAGTATACCTTCGTAAAATTCGTCATCATGAGTCTAGAATATTCGATTTACTCGATTTTCGTAAATAATCGTTATGGTGTATATTTTATATATTCAGCATAACGCGATTTATTCGTAAAATGTAATAGTATGCTGGCAGAGACAGAAAGGCTCTACAAAAGATTTGTACTTCGTATGCTTTTTTTATATCAGTTATAATATTTTTCCTATAAAGCTCCACTGCACATGTTTTCCTATTACGACTATAATGTTTTTACTAAAACCTCAACTGCTCATACTTTTCTTAAGAGAGTATGGTGCTTTTTTTGCATACGCCCTCCCTATACATGTTTTTCATAAAAATCTCCACTACGCATGTTTTCCTATGACGACTATAATGTTTTGTCCTAAAATCTCCACTACTCATATTTTTCTTTGACGTCCATGACGTTTTTTCTTCGATATTTCCCAACTGCGCTTCTCTTGGTGCGTTTATGATGTTCCTTTGTATAAACCCCCACTACATTAGTTTTTCTGAAGAGTGCCTTGCTCATGACTTCCTAAAAGAATATGGTGCTTTTCGTCGATATTTTTGATGATGTAGTAAACTACTTTATTTTGCAGTAAATGTGCGTTACCACATAAGCAAAACTAGTATTAAAAACCAGAAATGTTGTCACTCCCTTTATATCTCTCGAAATAAGTGGGTGGGGTATCTAAATTTGTATAGGCCACTCTGTAGTTGTGATATATCTGTCTGTTGTGCAGTATTGTCTTTACGCTAAAATAGTATTAATAATATGCTTTACCTATTTATTGTGATTGTTCGCTGGACTGAAATAATATCAAACAGTTATCTATCTATTCGCTTTCATTGCAGTTTACGAAATATTCTCTTATTTTCTATCGCATTTATTATGAATGGAGTTTCTGATATATTAAAGTAAACCAAATGGGTCATTTTATGTAGCTTAAATAACTAATTTATAATTCACGAGAATAGAACTGTTCTTTGTTAGATGAATGCATTGTTTTGATAATTTTTTACGGTATTTATTGCCTTTCTATATTTATCAAGAAATGTGATATACTAATGCTGACAGGTGCTGACACGTTAAAATTTGCATAATATTTACGATGTATGGATTGTGGATGTGTACCGCGGGGTGAGGGGGTGCTGGGTGCGCGGGGGGGGGTGTTGTGCTGACTGTTCGATCTTACATACACACATGACTTTGCAAATTCTTTCATTACTATTAAACGGTGTGGCTGAACAATGCTTCTTTCATTATTGCGAAAGATGTTGATTAATAAGACATTTTTTCATCATAATGATTTTATTAGTAAATTATTTCCTTATTTATCTGCTGATCTATCCATTATTCTATTGTGCTTGGATATTAATTCCTAACTTGAAGGATTATTTGATGGTAAATGCATTTAGTTTCATTCTCACTTTTTTTCTTGGGTTGTTAATTAGAACAGAGTGATCTCAGTAAAATTTTAATCCAAATAAACGTTGAGCACCTAATGACAACATGTACGAAGATTTCTAGTTTGAATACAGGGTGTGCGAAAAGCTAAATTCACACCAAGCAGCTGCATCATAATTTGTAATTGTAAAAATTAATGTATTATATGAAATATGTATTTTTCTTTCTTATTATTACAGCTCGAAATATACAGGGTGGTACATTGAAAATTGGTGGTTTATAAAGCTTTAATAAGGCCTCCATTGATTCATAGTACATTACTTAATTAATTGATTACTGATAAGCTGCTTCTTGATATGTGTACATCCTTCTACTTTTCCATAAACCTGAACCTTGATTAATTTTGCATAAGAGCGATCTTCTAAACACAGTAAATGTGCAATTATAGGTACGTCACCTACTTTCCACCTGTAAATTTCAACTCCGCAATGGAAGCAGCGGTGTCCTCGCAACCGATGTAATGAAATTCTGCCAGTGCGAGATCTAGAGGTTTTGCAGTGCCTCTCCAATTCTTAAATGATATTAAACGTTCCTCAAAGTGATGATACACATCTCCTACACATTTTTTCACTTTCTTAAAACCTTCAATAAGGTGTTGATTGATTTTTGGTGTGTTCTGAATTACAATTATGGTGGAATTAAGGAATTGAAATAAATTAGGTTAAATTTTATCATGTGATCCACTTTATGGGGAAATATAAGTAGTCAGAGTTTAAGGAAATGACTGATAGATGGCACTGTAGGGTTACAAAAATTGAACTAGGTAGGCCAGCAGCCAAAACTTAGGGAGAAGGCCACTGCCAAAATTAAGGTGGGTTTACATCTGATACATATCCATACACAGATGGGCATAATAATGAAGTATTTGGAACATTAGTAAAATATATGCTGTCTAACATATCACAGAAGGAGAGGGGGGTCTGAATTATGGTGGGAGGTTCCCAAATTATGGCTGACAGTTCTGTGACGTGATGGGGGGCCCTAAATTATGGTGGGGAGTCTGAATTATGGTGGGGGGGTCCTAAATTATGGTGGACAGTTCTGTGACGTGGTGGGAGGTTCTGAATTATGGTGGGGGTTCCCGAATTATGGTGGAGAGCTCTGTGACGTGGTGGGGGGTTCTGAATTATGGTGAGGGTTTCTGAATTATGGTGTGGGGTCTAAGTTATGGTGGGGGGTTTCTAAATTATGGTGGAGAGTTCTGTGACGTGGTGGGGGGTTCCAGAATTATGGTGGGGGGTTCTGAATTGTGGTGGGGGTCTAAGTTATGGTGGGGTCTCTAAATTATGTTGGAGAGTTCTGTGACGTGGTGGGGGGTTCTGAATTATGGTGGGGGTCTAAGTTATGGTGGGGGTCTCTAAATTATGTTGGAGAGTTCTGTGACGTGGTGGGGGGGGTCTAAATTATGGTGGGGGGGTCTCTAAATTATGGTGGGGGGGGTTCTGAATTATGGTGGGGGTCTAAGTTATCGTGGGGGTCTAAGTTATGGTGGGGGTCTCTAAATTATGGTGGAGAGTTCTGTGACGTGGTGGGGAGTTCCAGAATTATGGTGGGGGGTTCTGAATTATGGTGGGGGTCTAAGTTATGGAGGGGGTCTCTAAATTATGGTGGAGAGTTCTGTGACGTGGTGGGGGGTTCCAGAATTATGGTGGGGGGTCTCTAAATTATGGTGGAGAGTTCTGTGACGTGGTGGGGGGTTCCAGAATTATGGTGGGGGGGTTCTGAATTATGGTGGTGGTCTAAGTTATGGAGGGGGTCTCTAAATTATGGTGGAGAGTTCTGTGACGTGGTGGGGGGTTCCAGAATTATGGTGGGGGGTCTCTAAATTATGGTGGAGAGTTCTGTGACGTGGTGGGGGGTTCCAGAATTATGGTGGGGGGGTTCTGAATTATGGTGGGGGTCTAAGTTATGGAGGGGGTCTCTAAATTATGGTGGAGAGTTATGTGACGTGGTGGGGGGTCTAAATTATGGTGGGGGGTTCTGAATTATGGTGGGGGTTCTGATTATGGTGGGGGGTACTGAATTATGGTGGGGGGTCTAAATTATGGTGGGGGGTCTCTAAATTATGGTGGAGAGTTCTGTGACGTGGTGGGGGTTCCAGAATAATGGTGGGGTGGAGGTGGGGGCGGGGCGTGGCTTAGAAAAGTGGAGGGGGTGGGGTGTGGCTTAGAAAAGTGGAGGGGGGTGCTAAAAGTGGAGGGGGGTGTCATAACTTTCTCATTCTTTCACTACTCATGTCGATTTATGTAATTAATTTAACTGGTTAATCCTTGTTAAAATGCTATTTGTTGTACAATTCCTAGTAACTTTAGTGAGTAAGTTATAAGTTTTCTTAGAAAGGTCATTGAGCTCAGGCCGGGTGATACAAAATATTGTATCGATTTACTTCTGTAATACTATTTATGACTAGAAGATTTTGTTTGTTTTTTTGTAACTTCGAATGTTAATAGATTATTTGTTTTAGTAGTTGTTTAGTTTCATTAAGCTAAACCAAAAACCGCAGTATACGAATTTGAATTGCGGTCATTAGTAGCAGCGATATTGAGAAAACGTAGTCGCCATCACTCGACCATGTCTGATACGAATAGCAGTTAGAAGAAGCAATATAAAATTTAGAAAATATATGTTTCATTTATTTCGCTGAATTAATGTATTCAACGTTATTAGACCAGTTTTAAGTCGAACAAATTCACTGACGCCAAAACAGTGTCTCGAATTTGGACTCGTATAAAATTACAACCATAATCCACGGTCACTGGCGGTGTTTGTGAAGTAATAATATTACAAAATAAATACAGAACGGATCCGTACGACACGTTAATTCGTAAATTGAAATTTGCAAGCGGCCGCCAGATCTGCTACATCATGCTTTATGTCTTGTACAAACACATTGGCTCTGTTACGTTTATTTGTAGAGCTCACACTATTGTTAGTTGTGTGATATTTGCGTGAAATGGACTTCTATTATCTTTGTTTAATTTGATAATAAAAGGCGGCGTTTCGCATTCGAATAATGTCAAAGGGCAAATATTGTCACGTTCCCTTAAAGAGTAAATGTCGGTCGCCGGTTAAACATAATTTGATACTGAAATTAATATATACAGATGTCTAAACTGATTAAAATGGCATAAAGTACACGTTGAAATAATATTTTAAAACTGATTTGAAAATCATTGGGAGCTTCAGTGAATTAAATTGTAAGACTGACGTCACTGTTAACTATATTAGAGGCCCAAGAATACACATACAGGGTGTGCCAAGTTATAAAATTATGAGGACGGTAAAGACGTAAGGCGGGAACAACATCTTCCGTCTTTATACCACTTACATTATAAAGCTAGAGAGATAAAATATTAAAAATATAAATACTCAATATTTAACTAGTGTATATAAGACAGAGGGCACCACCACTTGGTAAGACGTTACTTCTAGTAGGATCGTAACTTATCCAGCGTCGAGAGAACTATAACAATCGATTGTTCAAAAACAATCAGACTCCCAATCATTTTCGAATTGCTTGTAAATATTTGTCAGGATGCGTCAAGAAGCTGTATATACATATGAATTCAATGGGTTTCCAGCTTGAAAAAACGTACTAACGACATTGAACCCGAAGATACTTTTGGCGCCGAGTCGCATTCGAGTGACTACTAGGGTGATTCCCGTCTGGGCCTGGATTAAAGATATTTTGGGCCCTTCAGAATCGAATCTTCGACTTTTTGGGTTATTCTTGTGGTTCGGACATGGAGTATTCTCCACCACTTGCAGAATAATTACATGTGGATTTTAGTTTTTATTGGGAAAACCATCCCATTGATTTGTTCTTAAATTTTGACATTTTAAATAGCTACTCGCTACGTCCTGACTGAGAACTCCGCCCTGTGCCAATCTCTTCGTGGTACTTTCGGAAAAAATGATTTCGTGGTACTTTCGAGCGGTTTTCCGCCCGTCGCATCTTGAAATTCAAAGTCAAATTTTTGGTACTTTCGAGAAATGTTTAATTCTTGAACGACGGCGCCCAAAGGCGATTGACCGTCGTCCTCGGGCTGAAAAATGTTCATTCTCAAGTCATTTTTTAGGTAATTTTTCGCTAAATAATTTTTTATGCAGATTTCAACGAAAGACGATGCCAAATGCGATTATCGATCTTTTGTGAAAAGATGTTTCAAAGTCGATTTTTTCATGGGAATTTTGGGCTAAATTTAATTTAATTAGTAATTTTACATCTTTAAAATGGATTATTTTACGGGGTTCAATAACATTGTCAGTGTATACAGAAGACACATTTGTTAAGAATCACTTCTTTATATTTAAGACTAATTATTTCACGTTTATAACAATAGGACTAGACTAGCCTCATTTTCTTAAATTGAAAATCTACCCAAAAAAGATTTAGGCGTAAGTGTAAATTTAACAGTAGTCTTTATTTATTATCTTCAATTAGTGTTTAAGGAAAAACAAAGCATAGAAACAAAAAATTCTCTCACCTGGGCCATAAAAAACAAATACAAAAGGAACTTAAGACTAAGATGACAAATAAATTCGGATTAGACCTCAAATTACTTGGTGTTAAAAAAATTTCTAAATTATAAAACTCTTTCATACTTCGATAGTAAGAAGAATGAATAATATTTCTTTATAATTATAAATTACATTTTCATTACTATCAACAATGATATTATCATTTTCACAGTGTTCTTACAAAATACAATTTATTTCAATACTCGTTTCTTCTGCTTGTATATTCTCCACGAAGTTTCCAATAATAATGCTTCTATCTTCGTCCTCCATTTCGTGCTACTTCTACAATAAAAGATTAGGAACAACTCTATCCTTCAACAATATTCCATCTACAAATTAAAGTATCGTGAACATCGATATTGACCTACATTTCAAGCTGATTGACTAATATTAGGAATAATGAATCGGGTAGTAAAATTTCATGACTAGGAATTTTTACCTGAAATAGTATAGCACATTAGATATAGGGCTTGACGTACTACAGAAAGTATATCTCAAAAAATTTTAGATAGTTTTCTTACTTTTCTTCAGGTTGTAGTTAGCGAAACCCATGGT
>CAUZXK010000145.1:0-71576 GCA_963583905.1 Stenurella melanura
CTACAGGAAGAAAGTCATCATGGTTCTTGCAAATCGTTGCACCTGTTAAATTTTTTATAAAACGTCCATTGAAATGTTACAAAATATTGGTCGAACCTTGCATTTTGGGTAGGAAAAGATGTTTTTCTTTTGATGTTTGGGGGAGTCTCACAAAAAAAAATGTTGATACCTTTTTTGCAGAGAATTGAATTCTCTACAATCTTGGTGTAGATAATTCCAACAGTAAAATGGAAAATGAAAAAGTTATAATTAAAAATGGACCAAAATTATCAAGAGAAATATTATTCAAGGGTTATCACTTTTCTTCTATTGATTTAATTGAATATTCACATCAGATGTTGAGTACATTCCTGGGATGATTCCAAACTCTTTTTGTCTCATGTAATTTTTATCCAAACCCCTTCATTTTGGGGTAAAGAATCGCAAATTTCTAAAGCTTTGATTTTTCCCCGACATGTAATTTAAGAAAACGGCAATTTCAGAAAAAATGTTTCGAACAAAAGTTAGGTACTTGTGTCTGTTTTTAGTCAGATAATCGGAATATGCAATAAAATATGGGGGTTCCCATTAAAGAAAACCGAATTTGACCTTGAATTACCTTAACCCTTCCACCCAAAGTCAAAGTGACATATACCACCAATTCCAATTATACAAACTTTGTTTGAAACATTTTTTCCTAGTGTTCATAACTCGACATATTTGAAAGTTTCAGGTTAAAAAAATCACCCGGCTGATTTTAAAAAACTGACTACTTTTGTTCGAAACATTTTTTCTGAAATTGTCAATTTTTAAGTTATCTGGTGAGGAAAAATCATAATTTTAGAACTTTGCGATTCTTTACTCGAAAAAAAGAGGTTTTTGGGCAAAAATTTCAGGAGACAAAAAGAGTTTGGTATCATCCCAGGAATGTACTTAAATTTCTTCGGTGCCCTTTTTAACGCACTTGATCCATTTGCAGCTTACTAACACCTCTCGAAATAAGAGAAATAAGTAGAGACAATTGTTCTCAATAAAACGATGTACAAGGAACATTAGATGCGTATTTTCAATAATATCAACAGAAAAAAGTTATAACCCTTAAGTGATATTTTTCTTGAAAATTTTAATCTATTTTTAATTTTTTCTTTTTTATTTTTACGGTAAGAAGTATCTAGACCAAAATTGTAGAGAATTCAATTCTCTACAAAAAAGTCTTACACATTTTTTTGTGAGATTACGGTTCTCAAGATGCCGCGGAAAAATTGTTTACGCCCCTTTTCTCAAGATGGCAATTGCCAAATGGGGGGCTTTCAACCACTAAAATCGAGTTTTGTACCCACACTGACCACCTCCCCACCAAACATCAAAAGAAAAAAATCTTGGCCTACCCAAAATGCAAGATCAATGTAATATTCTGATGGACTACATAGAGTAATAGGCTATTGATTATGTCTTAAAAAACAGGGCAATACGGAACTAAGACGTTCACGGGTTTTTATCGCAGAAATCGAACAATGGGTTATGAATGAAGAAAAAACCGCGGAGTGCTAATAAATTAGAGGGTGGAAATTGAAAATAGGGGTGAAAGCCACCCCTTTAGGTTTTTTCAATATCTTGTAAACAAAGTAAAATTTCGATATATCTCATATGAAACTTTTTGTAGAATATCAAATTTCCCATCGGAATATAGCGTATTCTGAATATGAAAAAAAAAAATTCATGACGAAACAAACTTGAAAAAAAGCGAAAATTTCATTTTTTTATTTTTTTTTTTTGCTTTTTTGCTTGCATCTTTTATTTGTATAGGTATAGGAATTGCTTCAGATAAAAAAAAAGTAGATTAAATTTCCTTTAAAATGGTGGGCAGAACAATTTTTTTGAATGAAAATTGACCGAAATATGGCCATTTGAACCTGGCCTTTTTTTTGTATTTCCTCCCTCTTGTACGAATATTGTTTTCGTTCGCATTTTATTGAAAAAACTATTGATTTACTCAATTAAAAAAGTTTTTTTACGTTTGTTATTTAGTAATACATGATAATTGCAACAAATGTTTGGTTTAATTATCAATATTCAAACGATACTTTAAAATATTTGTAATACATCTTCACAAACTCTCATTTAAAATATATTTCGTTTCTGTTAGGGATCAGTGAAGAGCACGATTTCAGTACAGAACCGTTACCTTACTACATACCAGTATTGTATACCTTTGTGGTTGCACTACAGGTTGCCATAGTAACTGTGGTTGCAGAAAAATGAATATTGCTTGTTCAGTTTTTTGTAAAGAATGCATGGGGATTAATTGTGACAATATACAAGGAGCTGATATTGCAGAAGACGACATTACTAAAGATATAGATGATGATATCGATACGCAGTTTGACATTATTATTGTTGAAATGTAGTAGCACCATTGTTCCAAACATTAATTTGTTGTAACTGTCATGTATTACTAAATAATAAACGTAAAAAAACTTTTTTAATTGAGTAAAACAATATTTTTTTCAATAAAATGCGAACGAAAACAATATTCGTACAAGAGGGATGAAATGCAAAAAAAACAGGTTCAAATGGCCATATCTCGGTAAATTTTCGTTCAAGGAAATTGTTCCGCCCACCATTTTAAAGGAAATTTTACTTTTTTTATCTGAAGCAATGCCTATATCTATCTATGTCCCAAAGAAAGATACAGGCGAAAAAGCAAAAAAAAATAAAAAAAATCGAAATTTTCGCTTTTTTTTCAAGTTTGTTTCGACTGTTTCGGCATAAATTTTTTTTTAATATTCAGAAAATGCTATTGCGATGGGAAATTTGATTTTCTACAAAAAGTTTCATATGAGATATATCGAAATTTTGCTTTGTTTACGAGATGTGTTGAAAAACCAAAAGGGGTGGTTTCTCACCCCTATCGTCAATTTCCTCTAATTTAATAGCACTCCGCGGTTTTTTCTTCATTTATAACCCATGCCTACAATAAAAACCCGTGAACGTGTTAGTTCCTTTCTATATGACATAATTAATAGCCTATAACTACATGTTTTCGATGGTATGGTCATTTCAAAAATTCGAAAAATATAGGGTGTTCCATTTAAAATAAGCAAGTTGATATCGACTTCTGGTAAAATCGAAAGTACCACATACTTGTTATTATTTTGTTTGGATTGACCACACTGACTTCTCAAATTTTTGTTGTTACATACTTTTGTCTGTATCGATCGATTGAGTTCCCGGTGATACACCCTGTATGTAGAGTCCACTTTCTCAGATAAGCAGATGGGACCATGAAATATTTTTTTAGCAATATTTTTAGGTGATTATTTTCTTTCCTTGTATTTTTTTTTTTATTGATTTATTAATTAATTAGTTGTGAATATTTGAATTTCCAAAATTTACCATTTGCATTCATTGCCATTAGACACGATTTTATATACAATTGCCAGTTGTCATGAAACAAAAATGAGATACATTCATCACGAGATGAGAGTTAGGGATTCATTCATTACCGATACGATGTGCACTTTGATACAAAAGCTTTTGTATTGGACCGACGTGCTCAGATTGGTGGTTTCAAAAGCAATACCCTTTATTCTATTGATATTAAAAACTATTGATAACAACCAAACCAGGAATATAGCTAAAATAGCCAGCTTTTCCGGTATGTTAAATTAAATGTATTATCTGAATAAAAAATTAATCTAAAATTTGAATTTTTATACACCTTGTAGTTTTCGAAAGTGTCACTTGGAAATAATATTTGTTTCTAGTACAAAACATATTATAACAGATGAGGCGGTACAAGATAATGGTTAGCATTCTGCAATTTTTCAACACGAATTTCCACTTGGCACAGTTGTAGCTGGAACGTAAGAAAACATTTTAAGAAGAGGTCGCATTCCATATTTTCTTTAGGATTCAAGATGGAAGGTATTTTTCAAAAATACGTCTCAAATCTAAAAATTGTCACAAATTGTCAAAATATATCGTGTTTGGTATCATTTTCATATGCTTTTGACTCAAGGAACACTTGTATCTATAGTAAAAATCAGCACAAGAACTCAAAATGAAGCAAAATAAGATAATTACTTCCACATCCACGAAGTGGATTGGAAGTATAGTAATCGTAAAAAAAATTTCAAAATTTTTATTCCTTGAAATAGGTTTGGAAACTCATGAAACGTCGAGATTCTAAATTTGAGCGAAAAAAATTTTCTGTCTGTCTGTCGGTCTGTGTGCCTCTCTGTAACTTTTTTTTTGTCCGCACGATTTCTTCAGAAAGGTTTAAGATATTGACTTGAAATTTTGTACACCTATATACCATAACGAGATCTGGAACTGGATTGTTTTTTGAAGATTACCGGTGAACGGTTGGGAGTTAAATACGGGTAAATGGGGGAAAATATGTAAAGTAAGCTGGTAAGAGTATAGAAACTTGAAATTTGATGTATGCACTACAAGCCAAGATCTCAAAATTTTTAATATTTTTCATTTCATTAAATAAGTAATGCAAGCTGGTATGAGTACAGAAACTTGAAACCCGATGAATGTACTAGATGCCAAGGCCTCAGAGTTTTTTATAATATTTTTCAACCATCCCACCACCTCTACTCCATTATTAAAAGGGTTGAAATATAAATTTGAGATACCTATTTCACCTGTTTGGTACAGGTATGTATCATAACGACATCTGGAACTAGATTATATTTTGAGATGATTCCGTTGAAGGGTTAGGGGTCAAATCGGCGTATGTACTAGAAACCAAGGCTTCAGATTTTTTTACAATATTTTTCAAACCCCAATACCCCTTCTCCATTAATAAAGGCGTTGATAAAATAAAATTCAGATATTCATTTGAATTTTGGTACACGTATGTATTATAACAATATCTGGAACTAGATTATATTTTGAGATGATTCCTTTGAACGGTTGGGGGTTAAATAGGGGTAGATAGGGGAAAATAAGTAATGCAAGCTGGTAAGAGCACAGACATTTGGTGTATACTAGAAGCGAAGGCTCCAGATTTTTTTATAATGTTTTGCAGCCCCCCACCACCCCTACTCCCTTATTAAAAGAGTTGATATAATTAAATTTAGATTTTAACTTGAAATTTGGTACACGTATGTATTTTAACGATATCTGAAACTGGATCGTATTTTGACATGATTGCGCTGAAGGAATGGGGTGTAAGTAGAGGAAAATAGGGAAAAATAAATAAAGCAAGCTGGTAAGAGTACAGAAACTTGAAATTCGGTGTATCTCCTAGAGGCCAAGGCCTCAGATTTTTTAATAATTTTTATCAACCCCCCCCCCCACCACCAGCCTTTCTCCATTATTAAAGGGGTTGATAAAATAAAATTGAGGTATTCACTTGAAATTTGGTAGACATATGTATTATAACGAAATCTGGAGCTAGATTGAGATCATTCCGTTGAAGGGTTGGGGGTTAAATAGGAGTAAATAGGGGAAAATAAGTAAATCAAGCTGATAAGTGTACAGAAATTAGGGATTTTTTGTATACCGGATGGCCACGCGTCAATGTACGCCCTCAATATTTTGGTTGTTTTTGTATTTAAAAATTTGGTTTTTGGTACAAATAAATTAGACAATAATAGGCTACTTTTAGACTAACAGGAATGGAAATATCACTTCCGGTTGAACCGGAAGTGACATCAACTTTTTTTTCTTAAATGGAATGATTATACAGGGTGATTCACGTCGGCCATTCATTAGAAGTTTTTCAACTTGCAGTTGGATTAGAAACTTGAAATTTGGTATGCAGCCATAATCGACCATGCCCGTTCTATCTAAAATATTTTCAGTCCTCCAACTATACAGGGTGTGCCAAAAATTGGTACCAACTTTCTTATTTTAAATGGAAACCTATATTTTTCTTTACATGGTTCGATTGGTCTTCTAATTCTGAGTTTAGTGAACCTAAGCTATGTTAACTTATCTATTGCAATTTTTGACATATGTCCAATTTTTTGAAAAAAATTGCCGCTGCAGTAGTTTACGAACAAATTTGTATCTCGCAAACCTTTCAAAATTATGAAACCAAATTTATGGAGCAGTTCACTGGAAGTCCAGGCTAACTTTTGATGTTCCATCGGTGGTCCCATTTTGTACCATATGGGCGCAGTCGATTTTCAAATGTCGCAATCAAAAAGTGTCAAAAAGTCAATTTTTTCAAATGGCACCTACTATTTTTTTTTACATCATTCGAAAGGAAATTGAATTTTAGGGTGAGTTACTTAAGCATTCCCTATACCTAACTTCACCCCATATCGAGTTATTCAATAAAAATCAAGAAATACCTTATCTTGCCGAGAGATTCCTTAGTTCATCAAGTATGCCATGGAATCAAAAGACAGTTGCAATAATTTTTAAAGAAAAATATGGATTCTTATTTAATTACACACAACACCAACAAATTATTATTAACGAACAAGAACAATGTTGACGAAATTCTGACGTAAATGTTCAATGTGACCACCATATTTTTGTTCAAATATTCTATTATTCTACTTTCAACAGACTGCGTAGCACATCTTTGTGCCTACCATTTCTGACGCCAGAAATCAATGTAAAATTGAATTTTAGGGCCACTCTTATTAACATTGTGTATGTCTATCTACAGTCGTTTTTGAGTTATTGGCATTTTTTGACAAAAATATTGTTTTTTTTTCTCAAGGGTAGTATGCTTTGGAAACAATCATTCCATTTTAATTTTTATTGAAAAATCGTATTGCAATAATAAATAATAACAAATAAACAAATTAACAAAATAATTATTTCAATACAAATGCTCAATGTGTGCACCGTTTTCACTGACAGAATTTCGCCAACATTGTTCTTGTTCGTTAATAATAATTTGTTGGTGTTGTGTGTAATTAAATAAGAATCCATATTTTTCTTTAAAAATTATTACAACTGTCTTTTGTTTCCATGGCATACGTGATGAAGTAAGGAATCTCTCGGCAAGATAAGGTATTTCATGATTTTTATTGAATAACTCGATATGGGGTGAAGTTAGGTATAGGGAATGCTTAAGTAACTCACCCTAAAATTCAATTTTCTTTCGAATGGTGTGAAAAAAAATAGTAGGTGCCATTTGAAAAAATTTACTTTTTGACAATATTTGATTGCGACATTTGAAAATCGACTGCGCCCATATGGTACAAAATGAGACCACCGATGGGACATCAAAAGTTAGCCTGGACTTCCAGCTAACTGCTTCACAAATTTGGTTTCATAATTTTGAATGGTTTGCGAGATACAAATTTGTTCGTAAACTACTACAGCGGCAATTCTTTTCAAGAAATTGGACATATGTCAAAAATTGTAATAGATAAGTTAACATAACTTAGGTTCTCTAAACTCAGAATTTGAAGACCAATCGAACCATGTAAAGAAAAATATAGGTTTCCATTTGAAATAAGAAAGTTGGTACCAATTTTTGACACACCCTGTATAGTTGGAGGACTGAAAATATTTTAGATAGAACGGGCATGATCGATTATGGCAGCATACCAAATTTCAAGTTTCTAATCCAACTGCAAGTTGAAAAACTTCTAATGAATGGCCTACGTGAATCACCCTGAATTGTTACGATATTTTGAGAAATCGTAAAATAACAAGAGTTCCTGGACTATAAACAATTATTATATTACTTTTTGATACTCTAGGAGACATCTGTAGGCGAGCGTACAAGGCCTTGTGTTTTGTTGCTCTTCATAGGCGATAAGAAAATAAGTAAAACACGGTCAAGTTTTAAATAAGAACGAGCATTCTAAAAAGAAGTACGAAAGGCAAGGTAACGGCCGTGTGGTAGTTTTGAAACAGTATGGGACATAATAAACCTTGAAACGGGTAGGAAGAAGCAAGAAGCCTCGTACCCTGATAATTTAACCGCTGATCATTTTAATAGATTTTTCATTAATAATGCTGAATCTATTGTGCAAAACTTACCAACATCTCAAATTAATAACGTAAACCCCATGGACGTAAATTTGCAAAATAATAATAATTCTATGTTCTTAAATCCTGTCACAGCCGAAGACATCAAAACAGTAATTAATAAATTAAAAAATAAAAAAACTGAGGATATATATGGTACCAATATATACATAATAAAAAAATGTGTGAACCTACTAAGTGAACCTTTAGCATATTTAATTAATGCATGCATTGTCCAGGGTCATTTTCCTAATTCATTGAAAATGGGGAAGGTGATTCCTGTATACAAAAAAGGGGACAACACTCAGCTTGCAAATTACCGACAGATCTCAATTTTACCATCCATGTCAAAGATCATAGAAACTGTGACGTACAACAATCTGATATCTTATCTAGATTCAAAGGCAATATTAAGCGCTCAACAATTTGGTTTTAGGAGGGGATTGTCTACTTCAGATGCAATCTTAGCCTTAACCAATATGATTAAAAACGCATTTGAAAACAGAGACAGTTGCCTAGGAATATTTACAGATCTAACTGCTGCTTTCGACTGTGTGGAACATAACATCCTACTAAATAAACTGGAATTTTATGGTATCCGGGGGAACTACTTACGATTATTCAGCTCCTATCTTGAACACAGACAACAGCTAGTTCAGTGTGATAATGACACAAGTGAAATGATGGAAATTAAAAGAGGTGTACCACAAGGATCAATTCTGGGACCATTACTCTTCCTTGTCTATATTAATGATTTACCTAAATTCTTAGATACAATTAACGTGAAAACGGTAATGTATGCAGATGATGCAACATTTGTGGCCACTATAAACAGGGAAGATGATTCTCAGCACATCCTGAATAACATCATTGTGAAAGCAAAAGCCTGGTTTGCATCAAATCAACTGGTGCTAAATGAACGGAAAACTGTAAATTTATTATTCGAGTCCAGATCAAGTAACAATTCAATTCTAAATGTAAATAATGTCAAATTCTTAGGTGTTAATATGGATGTAAATCTAATATGGGACGAACATATCAAAGTTCTCACTGGTAAACTAAATAAATCCATATATGCTATCAGAAAGATAAGGAACACCATCAATGAGCAAGCAGCCTTAACAACCTACCACTCACTTTTTCATCCACTTCTCACATACGGGATATTGTCTTGGGGAAATGCGGCACAAAGCCATTTACAAAAATTATTTGTGATCCAAAAGTCAGCAGTAAGAAGTATAGTCAACGCAAATTGGGGCGAAACGTGTAAACCAATATTTGTAGAGATGAAAATTATGTCACTGTTTTCTGTTATCGTGTACCAGAATCTACTTTATGTCAGGCAGAACTTACAAGGTTATGTCACACATAATGAAATCCATGAGTATGATACACGAAATAAGTTTAATCTGGTAATGCCACAAAACAGACTTCATAGAAACAACAATCTTGGAATCAGTTTGTTCAATTCTTTACCACCACACTTCCGTAACCTCACAATGATTAAATTTAAAAATAAACTCAAAAACATATTAACACAAAACTGCCTTTACAGCATACAGGAGTTCTTTCAACTTATCGGTGAAAATGGAGACATTATTTTTGCCACTGTAAATTAATTTTATTATTCTTTTTAATTCTAATACATGTACCTGTCGTTTGTATCATCCTATGTTTGTAATTTACCATTTTATTGTAGATGACGTATTTGTGTCATAATTTCTTATCTTCATCCACTTGACTTAAAGACTGAATTTATTAACTAGATTTAATGTACACAGGCACAAATTGTGTTTATTTATTGACTTGTCTATAATGTAAAATTTCTAAGGATGAATAAATATTATTATTATTATTATTATTATTATTAAGTATTTCGTAATTTGCGAATAAAATATACCCATAGTGCCACTAAGAGGGGGTCTAATTAAGGATTGGTTGTTTGGTCAAAGATACCTTCTTTAGCATTTTATTTATATGTGTTTTGGATATTAGATAACCTTGCATAATTGTATAAACGTCTCCTGTTGATGTTAGGGAAAATCGGCACGAGGAGGTAAGCGTTTTGCATTAAATAATCATAAAAAGTAATAACAATGTGTATATTTGTTAGTTATGGTTGATAAAATATTAAGACCGGTCATTATTATCTTTTTAGACGTTTTTGTTTGGCTCCACTTACTTTTAAGTAGTAAAAGTAATATTTTGGGAAAACTTAAGTATTACTAAGAATAACTTTTGAAATAGTCCCGAATCCTAGGGAATCAGAACAGTCAGGAAATTGGGAAAGTATTGAAAATCTTTAGTACGGAATTTTCTGGGAGAAGCCTGAAACCGACACCTAGTTTCACCTTTAAAGGAAGTATATATATATATATATATATATATATATATATATATATATATATATATATATATATATATATATATTTATCCTGCAAACAATATTGCGACCATAAATGGTGAAATTTACATTCATTATTGCGTCAGCGACATTATCGCGGCCGTATACCGGCCGCAATAATTCGCTGCCTTATTTTACCATCAAAACGACTTTATGTGCCTTACTTTTCTTGTTTAGAATGTAGAGGACGTTTCAATCTACCAGAATATAGTTTTCTTTTTGTGATTGTACGAAAAATAAAGGAAATATAGCGATGTAAAGGCGGCCGCAATAAGGTCTGAGTAGTTCAGCAATTTGCCATAGAGGCGCTGATGCGATATACAAGATTAATATACGAATACTTGAAAATCGATATAAAATTTGACTTGATGAACATTATTGCGGCCAGCAGTTTGGCAATAATGCCAAATCGGTTATTTCTTAAATACATCTAATAGATCGTATGTTATTGTGTTAGTATTTTCTTATAGCATTTGTTGTATAACAGCCGAAGTTATAAAATGGTCCTAAGTTGTTAATGCAAGTTTGAAAATGTATTTCTACTACTGTAAAAAATTGCTCGATTCATGCCATATAAGGTAAACGATTTTTCTGCAAATAATTATAATTAATAGAGTAAAAAATGCAAAAAATCTTGTTGCTTTAAAAAATAACTTAAGTTTGTTTTTGTTTATTACGATAAAAATTGGCCGAGTTTAATATCACTTTAGACTTGGGAACTAAGGGTGAAAATTCGTATTTTTGTAAATAAAAAATATTTTAAGCAATTTCTAACTTACTTCCTGATAAGTTTGAGAACTGAAAATTGGTGCACATACTCAAATCCAAAGACAACACAATCTGATAAAGTTTAATTCCCCATTGCCACCACCGAGGTGTTTATGTGTGTGCATCTATGAATAATTTCTATGAAAGGGATCTTTCTGTAGCTTTAAAAATACATTTAATTAAGCTTTTATCCAACTTCACTTATTAGTAAGTTACAATTGTAAGGCCTGGTTTTATAATCGCTAGTTAATCACTGGGTGATGGTTAACTAGGACCTATTTTTACTTCCACATCCACATAGTGGTTTGGAAGTATAGTAATCGTAAAAAAAAATCAATTTTTTTCTTCTTGAAATGGATTTAGAATGTCATGAAACGTCGAGATTTTAAATTTGAACGAAAATAAATGTCTGTCTCTCTGTAACTTTTTTTTTTGGCCGCACGTTTCCGCCGGAAAGGTTTAAGATATTGACTTGAAATTTTATACACGTATATATATTATAACGAGATCTGGAACTGGATTGTTTTTTGAACGTTGGGGGGTGAATAGGGGTAAATAGGGGGAAAAAAGTAAAGCAAGCGGCTAAAAGTACAGAAACTTGAAATTAGGTGTTTGTACTAGAAGTCAAGACCTAAAAATTTTTTACAATCTTTTCCATCCCCCCGCCACCCCCACTCCATTATTTAAGGGGTTGATGAGATAAAATAGAGGTATTCACTTGAAATTTGGTATACGTATATATTATAATGACATCAGGAACTAGATTATATTTTGGTGTTATTCCGTTGAAGCGTTGGGGGTTAAATAGGGGTAAATAAGGGAAAATAAGTAAAGCAAGTTGGTAAGAGTACAGAAACTTGAAATTCGGTGTATGTATTAGAAGCTAAGCCCTCAGATTTTTTTATAATATTTTTCAACCCACCACCCACCCCTACTCCATTATTAAATTGAGCCAAGCACTACTATATTTTTTACCACTATATTTGCACAAAAACGTGACTGCAGTTTCAACCCTTTTTAGGTCATTTTAAAACAATGATTCAATTAAGAATGAAATACAAAAGATTTGGTCCCTATTTAAATATGTTTCTGGAATTAAACAGATTAGAGAATTATGAAAGAATACAGGTAGTTTATGATATCCTAACTATCTAAGGGTGGGGTTTCTCAGAAATTTTAATTACATCTTGGTAGCAGTAAAAAGAGGTGAGTACATAATATCTAATTGATCATTTAACAAAATTAAATTATCCTTATTATTGTATTGGTATATTTCCAATGCTTCTAACAAATTAAGTTTAAAACCTTTGCTGGCATAGTGTAGGATTTCCATATTATTAATATCTGGGAAGTTATGATATATAATTATATAATTATATTAATATGGAAATCCTACAGTATGCCAGCAAAGGTTTTAAACTTAATTTGTTAGAAGCATTTGATATATACAAATACAATAATAAGGATAATTTAATTTTGTTAAATGATCAATTAGATATTATGTACTCACCTCTTTTTACTGCTACCAAGATGTAATTAAAATTTCTGAGAAACCCCACCCTTAGATAGTTAGGATATCATAAACTACCTGTATACTTTCATAATTCTCTAATCTGTTTAATTCTAGAAACATATTTAAATAGGGACCAAATCTTTTGTATTTCATTCTTAAGTGAATCATTGTTTGAAAATGACCTAAAAAGGGTTGAAACTGCAGTCACGTTTTTGAGCAAATATAGTGGTAAAAAACATAGTAGTGTTTTACTCAATTTCGTTATTGTTATGGATTACCACGGAGTAACGGCTTCCTCAATCAATTTCCTGAAATAAAATTGAGATACTCACTTGAAATTTGGTACACGTATGTATTATAACGACATCTGGAACTCGACTATATTTTGAGATGATTCCGTTGAAAGGTTGGGGGTTAAATAGGGGTAAGTAAGGGTAAATAAGTAAAGCAAGCTGGTAAGAGTACAGAAACTTGAAAGTTGGTGTATGTACTAAAAGCTAAGGCCTCAGATTTTTTATAATATTCAACCCCCTACCAACCCTACTCCATTATTAAAGGGGTTGATAAAATAAAATTGAGATATTCATTTGAAATTTTGTACACGTATGTATTATAACAACATCTGGAACTGGATTATATTTTGAGATGATTCCGTTGAAGGGTTGGAGTTAAATAGGGGTAGGTAAGGGAAAATAAGTAAAGCAAACTGATAAGAGTACAGAAACTTGAAATTTGGTGTATATACTAGCGAAGTCAGGGTCTCAAAATGTTTAAAAATATTTTCTGTACTCCTCCCCCCACTCCATTAATAAAAGGGTTGATAAAATGAAATTGAGATATTCACTTGAAATTTGGTACACGTATATATTATAATTTCATCAGGAACCATATTATATTTTGGGATTATTCCGTTGAAGGGTTGGGGGTTAAATAGGGGAAAATAAACAAAGCTAGCTGGTAACAGTACAGAAACTTGAAATTCGGCATGTGTACTAGAAGACAAGGCCTTAGACTTTTTAAATATTTTTCAACCCCCACCACCCATATCTACTCTATTACTAAACGGGGTTGATAAAATAAAATTGAGATATTCACTGAAAATTTGGCATACGTACCTATTATAACGACATCTGGAACTAGATTATATTTTGCGATGATTCCGTTGAAGGGTTGGGGGTTAAATAGGGGTAAATAAGGGAAGATAAGTAAAGCAAGTTGGTAAGAGTAAGGAAATTTGGGATTTGGTGTACATACTAGAAGCGAAGGCCTCAGGTTTTTATATAAGATTTTATATGCCCCCACCACCCACTTCCCCACTCCCTAATTAAAAGAGTTGATAATTAAATTGAGATTTTCACTTGAAATTTGGTACACGTATGTATTGTTACGACGTCTGGAACTAGATTATATTTTGAGATGATTCCGTTGAAGGGTAGGGGGTTAAATATAAGATTTTCCAAGCCCCCCCCCACTCCCTTATTAAAAGAGATGGTAATTAAATTGAGATTTTCACTTGAAATTTGGTACACGTATGTATTATAGCGAGATCTGAAAGTAGATTATATTTTGACACGATTCCGTTGAAGGGTTGGGGGTAAGTAGAGGTAAATGGGGAAAAGGTAGGGGTAAGTAAGGGAACATAAGTAAAGCAAGCTGATAAGAGTACAGAAACTTGAAAGTTGGTGTATGTACTAGAAGCTAATAAGGCCTCAGATTTTTTTATAATATTTTTCAACCCCCCACCAACCCTACTCCATTATTAAATGGGTTGATAAAATAAAATTGAGATACTCATTTGAAATTATGTAGATGTATGTACTATAACGACATCTAGAACTAGATTATACTTTAAAATGATTCCGTTGAAGGGTTGGGGGTAAGGGTAAGTAAGGAAAAATAAGTAAAGCAAGCTGGTAGGAGTACAGAAACTTGAAATTTGGTGTATGTACTAGGAGCCATGCAAGCCCTCAAATTTTTTAAGAATATTTTCCACCCGCCCCCACTCCATTATTAAAGGGGTTGATAAAATAAAATTGAGACATTCACTTGAAATTTGGTATACGTATATATTATAATTACATCAGAAACTATATTATATTTTGGGATTATTCCGTTGAAGGGTTGGGGGTTAAATATAGAAACAAGTAAAGCAAGCTGGTAACAGTACAGAAGCTTGAAATTCAGCGTATGTACTAGAAGACAAGGTCTTAGATTTTTTTAAATATTTTTCAACCCCCACTACCCACACTCTATTACTGAACGGGGTTGATAAAATAAAATTGAGATATTCACTTGAAATTTGGTATACGCATATATTATAACTATATTATATTTTGGGATTATTCCGTAGAAGGGTTGGGGGTTAAATAGGGGAAAATAAGTAAAGCAAGCTGTAACAGTACAGAAACTTGACATTCGGTATATGTACCAGAAGATAGGGCCTCAGATTTTTTATAACATTTTTCAACCCAACCACCCCACCCCTAATCTATTAGTAAACGGGATTGATAAAACAAAATTGAGATATTCACTTGAAATTTGGTATACGTGCGTATTATAACGACATCTGGAACTAGATTGTATTATGAGATGATTCCGTTGAAAGGTTGGGAGTTAAATAGGGGTAAATAAGGGAAAATAAGTAATGCAAGTTGGTAAGAGTACGGAAATTTGAGATTTGGTAAACATACTAGTCGCGAAGGCCTCCGGTTTTTTTATAAGAATTTTCAAGCCCCCCACCACCCCTCCACCCCACTCCCTTATTAAAAGAGATGATAATTACATTGAGATTTTCACTTGAAATTTGGTACACGTATGTATTATAGCAACATCTGAAACTAGATTATATTTTGACACGATTCCATTGAAGGGTTGAGGGTAAGTAGAGGTAAATGGGAAAAAAGAAGTAAGGCATGCTGTAAGAGTACAGAAACTTGGGATTTGGTGTATATACTAGAATATAAGTTCTCAGATTTTTTTGTAATACTTTTTTACTACCCCAAATATTATTAAAATTCTATGACCAGTAGTTTTCACATACCTACTAGAGTGCAAATATAGTCAAAATGTTTTCTTTAAAGTGACTGGGATGAACAATCTGGATGTGGAAGTAGTGATTCCTTAGGCAGCGGTTTTCATATATAATTTGCAAAGTAAATGTGGTTAAAAGTCACTTTACTACAAAATTCCAATTTCGTGGCGAATGGCGCCTTGTTAATGAATAAGCGGACTACTAATATGAGCTCCTCGATGAAAATAGTTATGCCTGCAACAGGTTGATTTAGTTTGAATTTTAATTTAATGAACAAGTAGCATTATTACAGCCATATATATATGAAGTAGATATGGCAACACTGTCGGCAGCAATATTGTATGATGTTTAAAAAATAATATATAGGACTGGCTGCAATAATGTATATACCGGCCGTCATAAGGTTTATAATTTTTACGGTCCCCATAAAGTGTCTCAAATAAAAAAGAACGTTTTTTTATTTTTTATGATAGAAACACGTGGATCAGCTGTACAGGCTGCAAAAAAATCAGCGGTTCAATATTCACGGTTAGATTTTAGCTATATACAGCGGTTCTCAAAGTGCAATAAAGTATGCAGAACGGAGTGCTGCAATAATGATAGCGGGATGTATATATATATATATATATATATATATATATATATATATATATATATATATATATATATATATATATATATATATATATATATTGTTCTATATTCTGATATCTATTTTATTTTTTATACGTTCGAAATTACTTTTTGAAAGTAAATTGAAATGATTTTATTGAGCGCCAAACAGTTTCTTAAAAGCTGTTAATATTATAGACTATAGAACACCATTAGCATGACCATCTACAATCTATAGAATGACTCTTACTCAGGGTCCAACGAAGTCGGTTCAATAAATGCTCATTGATCAAGATAACAATCTAAATAAATCAAACTCAGTATTGAACGAACAAAGCATTAATTTATTAACAAATTTGAACTTGGAATGTAATTAACAAATTTAAATAACAAAATCTAACTTAACTAAAATATGGCCTTTATTTAAAATAAATATGTACCATGGATTTCTGATATAGTAAAGCTTTACCTTGTCTTTCTTTCGACTCGAGTAATGTTGTATTATAACCTCTAACTGGTTATTATGATCCTTGAAATATTATGTCACTTGACTGACTTTTTAACCTCTCAAGGCTTCTTCTTCTTCTTCTTTACTGGATTGACGTTTGTTTCTAACCTCCAATTTATTTTCAAGATTTCCTTGAAATATTTCTATCACTTGCTTGACGTTTGAAATTTCTTCACCATATAAATTTGCTAACTGGATTAACAAATACTTCCCTCTTCTAAATCTGCTTTCCGGATAATCTACTTCGTAATACTTTCAAAGTATACTCACTTCTTATATTTAATCAACTTTTACAATTTATTCTTGATATCAATATATCTGGATTGTAATTTTCTAACCTTTAAATTATTCACCACTTTTCTTCTCTTTTCAATTTATTAATTATTCGAGGATGAATATTTCTCGCAGCTCGCTGTTCAGCGGTGTCTGATCAACTGATTTGTTATTTTTAGTCGTTTCAATGGGTTAATTTCCAATATTTCAATTGTTTTTTTCTATTTTGATCTAATATTTCAAAATTTAATTTTAATTTAAAATTTAAACTATTCAGTTTTGTTTGTTCTTTACCTTAAGTGAATACTGTTTTTAATTCTTTATTTTTCCTGATAAGTTTCTTATTCTACTTTTCAGGATTAAGTGAATAATTATAATTACTCGAAATATATTGACATATTACATACACTTTCTTAAAATCTACTTATAACTACAATTAACAATTCCAATCTCAAATAAATACTAATTCATACATTTAGATGAATAGCAATGATAAACACAAAATGCTAGTAGTTAAAAACGTACTGCAGTTTCCATACTGACAGAATACTTATATTATAAACTAAAACAAGAAATTGATACGCCAACAAACATTTAACATCATACTATTAGTCCTTTCTTTCTGCATGATGTGAAATATCATTTACAAAACACCTTTCTGCAATGATATTTGAAAATATCTGAAAACTTAAAATGTCATTCAGTGTTTTGTAATATATGGACTTACTATTTCTAAAATAATTACGCTGCACTGCAACTACTGTTGATAGTCTTTCATTCAATATTCATTTTGTGTAGATTTACAGTGTTTCTACACAAAATATGATTTTCAGCCCTAAGTTTTGACATGCATGTCAGATTTTATAAAATTTACTTTTTTGTTTTCCAATTTCATTCTAAATCATTTTATATGAGATTGTGATTCTCTATAAGTTCATGTTTTATCATATACTATTTAGAATAACCTTGTTAAACTAAATTAACTTCATGTTTAAAAATGATTTATTATTTGTTTGCTTATAACTGTATTGAAATATTCTTTATAGGATTTTGCAAACAGCAGAAAAATTAACTATCTATAAAAGAAAAACTTTGAGTAGAAATATTAATGAAATCTTTGCATTCTTTCGATAACCTGAATTCTGGTTATGCTAGCAAATTAAAATCCTAAAATGAATTTGTCTAATTTCTTATTTGACAATTCTCATTCTAACACTAGCATCCACACAGTCCCCTACGGCCATGCAGATTAAACTAGTATCCACATAACCCCCTACGATTATGAAGATTCAGTTAAAAATGAGAACAGAGACCTAAAATGAATTTATTTATCTATCTTGTCTTAAAAAATTTTTCATTCCAATGGATTACATTTTCATGAAATCTATCATTCTGTTTCCTGGAAATGCTTAGCCTTTGAAACGTTTTTCGCCCTTATTCTGGAGCTCATCAGAAAGACATAAAGCCATTCATAAAGATGTTTCATGCAAAACCAAGACAATTTCTATGAATAAGTGTGAAATGATTATATTTGATATTGACTGATAAAAACAACCTCACCTATCTATTAGCTAACTAGTATTGGAGCCTATATACTCTATGCATGTTTAAAAATGATTTATTATTTGTTTGCTTATAACTGTATTGAAATATTCTTTATAGGATTTTGCAAACAGCAGAAAAATTAACTATCTATAAAAGAAAAACTTTGAGTAGAAATATTAATGAAATCTTTGCATTCTTTCGATAACCTGAATTCTGGTTATGCTAGCAAATTAAAATCCTAAAATGAATTTGTCTAATTTCTTATTTGACAATTCTCATTCTAACACTAGCATCCACACAGTCCCCTACGGCCATGCAGATTAAACTAGTATCCACATAACCCCCTACGATTATGAAGATTCAGTTAAAAATGAGAACAGAGACCTAAAATGAATTTATTTATCTATCTTGTCTTAAAAAATTTTTCATTCCAATGGATTACATTTTCATGAAATCTATCATTCTGTTTCCTGGAAATGCTTAGCCTTTGAAACGTTTTTCGCCCTTATTCTGGAGCTCATCAGAAAGACATAAAGCCATTCATAAAGATGTTTCATGCAAAACCAAGACAATTTCTATGAATAAGTGTGAAATGATTATATTTGATATTGACTGATAAAAACAACCTCACCTATCTATTAGCTAACTAGTATTGGAGCCTATATACTCTATGCATGTTTAAAAATGATTTATTATTTGTTTGCTTATAACTGTATTGAAATATTCTTTATAGGATTTTGCAAACAGCAGAAAAATTAACTATCTATAAAAGAAAAACTTTGAGTAGAAATATTAATGAAATCTTTGCATTCTTTCGATAACCTGAATTCTGGTTATGCTAGCAAATTAAAATCCTAAAATGAATTTGTCTAATTTCTTATTTGACAATTCTCATTCTAACACTAGCATCCACACAGTCCCCTACGGCCATGCAGATTAAACTAGTATCCACATAACCCCCTACGATTATGAAGATTCAGTTAAAAATGAGAACAGAGACCTAAAATGAATTTATTTATCTATCTTGTCTTAAAAAATTTTTCATTCCAATGGATTACATTTTCATGAAATCTATCATTCTGTTTCCTGGAAATGCTTAGCCTTTGAAACGTTTTTCGCCCTTATTCTGGAGCTCATCAGAAAGACATAAAGCCATTCATAAAGATGTTTCATGCAAAACCAAGACAATTTCTATGAATAAGTGTGAAATGATTATATTTGATATTGACTGATAAAAACAACCTCACCTATCTATTAGCTAACTAGTATTGGAGCCTATATACTCTATGCATGTTTAAAAATGATTTATTATTTGTTTGCTTATAACTGTATTGAAATATTCTTTATAGGATTTTGCAAACAGCAGAAAAATTAACTATCTATAAAAGAAAAACTTTGAGTAGAAATATTAATGAAATCTTTGCATTCTTTCGATAACCTGAATTCTGGTTATGCTAGCAAATTAAAATCCTAAAATGAATTTGTCTAATTTCTTATTTGACAATTCTCATTCTAACACTAGCATCCACACAGTCCCCTACGGCCATGCAGATTAAACTAGTATCCACATAACCCCCTACGATTATGAAGATTCAGTTAAAAATGAGAACAGAGACCTAAAATGAATTTATTTATCTATCTTGTCTTAAAAAATTTTTCATTCCAATGGATTACATTTTCATGAAATCTATCATTCTGTTTCCTGGAAATGCTTAGCCTTTGAAACGTTTTTCGCCCTTATTCTGGAGCTCATCAGAAAGACATAAAGCCATTCATAAAGATGTTTCATGCAAAACCAAGACAATTTCTATGAATAAGTGTGAAATGATTATATTTGATATTGACTGATAAAAAAAAATTTTTTAAGACAAGATAGATAAATAAATTCATTTTAGGTCTCTGTTCTCATTTTTAACTGAATCTTCATAATCGTAGGGGGTTATGTGGATACTAGTTTAATCTGCATGGCCGTAGGGGACTGTGTGGATGCTAGTGTTAGAATGAGAATTGTCAAATAAGAAATTAGACAAATTCATTTTAGGATTTTAATTTGCTAGCATAACCAGAATTCAGGTTATCGAAAGAATGCAAAGATTTCATTAATATTTCTACTCAAAGTTTTTCTTTTATAGATAGTTAATTTTTCTGCTGTTTGCAAAATCCTATAAAGAATATTTCAATACAGTTATAAGCAAACAAATAATAAATCATTTTTAAACATGCATAGAGTATATAGGCTCCAATACTAGTTAGCTAATAGATAGGTGAGGTTGTTTTTATCAGTCAATATCAAATATAATCATTTCACACTTATTCATAGAAATTGTCTTGGTTTTGCATGAAACATCTTTATGAATGGCTTTATGTCTTTCTGATGAGCTCCAGAATAAGGGCGAAAAACGTTTCAAAGGCTAAGCATTTCCAGGAAACAGAATGATAGATTTCATGAAAATGTAATCCATTGGAATGAAAAATTTTTTAAGACAAGATAGATAAATAAATTCATTTTAGGTCTCTGTTCTCATTTTTAACTGAATCTTCATAATCGTAGGGGGTTATGTGGATACTAGTTTAATCTGCATGGCCGTAGGGGACTGTGTGGATGCTAGTGTTAGAATGAGAATTGTCAAATAAGAAATTAGACAAATTCATTTTAGGATTTTAATTTGCTAGCATAACCAGAATTCAGGTTATCGAAAGAATGCAAAGATTTCATTAATATTTCTACTCAAAGTTTTTCTTTTATAGATAGTTAATTTTTCTGCTGTTTGCAAAATCCTATAAAGAATATTTCAATACAGTTATAAGCAAACAAATAATAAATCATTTTTAAACATGCATAGAGTATATAGGCTCCAATACTAGTTAGCTAATAGATAGGTGAGGTTGTTTTTATCAGTCAATATCAAATATAATCATTTCACACTTATTCATAGAAATTGTCTTGGTTTTGCATGAAACATCTTTATGAATGGCTTTATGTCTTTCTGATGAGCTCCAGAATAAGGGCGAAAAACGTTTCAAAGGCTAAGCATTTCCAGGAAACAGAATGATAGATTTCATGAAAATGTAATCCATTGGAATGAAAAATTTTTTAAGACAAGATAGATAAATAAATTCATTTTAGGTCTCTGTTCTCATTTTTAACTGAATCTTCATAATCGTAGGGGGTTATGTGGATACTAGTTTAATCTGCATGGCCGTAGGGGACTGTGTGGATGCTAGTGTTAGAATGAGAATTGTCAAATAAGAAATTAGACAAATTCATTTTAGGATTTTAATTTGCTAGCATAACCAGAATTCAGGTTATCGAAAGAATGCAAAGATTTCATTAATATTTCTACTCAAAGTTTTTCTTTTATAGATAGTTAATTTTTCTGCTGTTTGCAAAATCCTATAAAGAATATTTCAATACAGTTATAAGCAAACAAATAATAAATCATTTTTAAACATGCATAGAGTATATAGGCTCCAATACTAGTTAGCTAATAGATAGGTGAGGTTGTTTTTATCAGTCAATATCAAATATAATCATTTCACACTTATTCATAGAAATTGTCTTGGTTTTGCATGAAACATCTTTATGAATGGCTTTATGTCTTTCTGATGAGCTCCAGAATAAGGGCGAAAGACGTTTCAAAGGCTAAGCATTTCCAGGAAACAGAATGATAGATTTCATGAAAATGTAATCCATTGGAATGAAAAATTTTTTAAGACAAGATAGATAAATAAATTCATTTTAGGTCTCTGTTCTCATTTTTAACTGAATCTTCATAATCGTAGGGGGTTATGTGGATACTAGTTTAATCTGCATGGCCGTAGGGGACTGTGTGGATGCTAGTGTTAGAATGAGAATTGTCAAATAAGAAATTAGACAAATTCATTTTAGGATTTTAATTTGCTAGCATAACCAGAATTCAGGTTATCGAAAGAATGCAAAGATTTCATTAATATTTCTACTCAAAGTTTTTCTTTTATAGATAGTTAATTTTTCTGCTGTTTGCAAAATCCTATAAAGAATATTTCAATACAGTTATAAGCAAACAAATAATAAATCATTTTTAAACATGCATAGAGTATATAGGCTCCAATACTAGTTAGCTAATAGATAGGTGAGGTTGTTTTTATCAGTCAATATCAAATATAATCATTTCACACTTATTCATAGAAATTGTCTTGGTTTTGCATGAAACATCTTTATGAATGGCTTTATGTCTTTCTGATGAGCTCCAGAATAAGGGCGAAAAACGTTTCAAAGGCTAAGCATTTCCAGGAAACAGAATGATAGATTTCATGAAAATGTAATCCATTGGAATGAAAAATTTTTTAAGACAAGATAGATAAATAAATTCATTTTAGGTCTCTGTTCTCATTTTTAACTGAATCTTCATAATCGTAGGGGGTTATGTGGATACTAGTTTAATCTGCATGGCCGTAGGGGACTGTGTGGATGCTAGTGTTAGAATGAGAATTGTCAAATAAGAAATTAGACAAATTCATTTTAGGATTTTAATTTGCTAGCATAACCAGAATTCAGGTTATCGAAAGAATGCAAAGATTTCATTAATATTTCTACTCAAAGTTTTTCTTTTATAGATAGTTAATTTTTCTGCTGTTTGCAAAATCCTATAAAGAATATTTCAATACAGTTATAAGCAAACAAATAATAAATCATTTTTAAACATGCATAGAGTATATAGGCTCCAATACTAGTTAGCTAATAGATAGGTGAGGTTGTTTTTATCAGTCAATATCAAATATAATCATTTCACACTTATTCATAGAAATTGTCTTGGTTTTGCATGAAACATCTTTATGAATGGCTTTATGTCTTTCTGATGAGCTCCAGAATAAGGGCGAAAAACGTTTCAAAGGCTAAGCATTTCCAGGAAACAGAATGATAGATTTCATGAAAATGTAATCCATTGGAATGAAAAATTTTTTAAGACAAGATAGATAAATAAATTCATTTTAGGTCTCTGTTCTCATTTTTAACTGAATCTTCATAATCGTAGGGGGTTATGTGGATACTAGTTTAATCTGCATGGCCGTAGGGGACTGTGTGGATGCTAGTGTTAGAATGAGAATTGTCAAATAAGAAATTAGACAAATTCATTTTAGGATTTTAATTTGCTAGCATAACCAGAATTCAGGTTATCGAAAGAATGCAAAGATTTCATTAATATTTCTACTCAAAGTTTTTCTTTTATAGATAGTTAATTTTTCTGCTGTTTGCAAAATCCTATAAAGAATATTTCAATACAGTTATAAGCAAACAAATAATAAATCATTTTTAAACATGCATAGAGTATATAGGCTCCAATACTAGTTAGCTAATAGATAGGTGAGGTTGTTTTTATCAGTCAATATCAAATATAATCATTTCACACTTATTCATAGAAATTGTCTTGGTTTTGCATGAAACATCTTTATGAATGGCTTTATGTCTTTCTGATGAGCTCCAGAATAAGGGCGAAAAACGTTTCAAAGGCTAAGCATTTCCAGGAAACAGAATGATAGATTTCATGAAAATGTAATCCATTGGAATGAAAAATTTTTTAAGACAAGATAGATAAATAAATTCATTTTAGGTCTCTGTTCTCATTTTTAACTGAATCTTCATAATCGTAGGGGGTTATGTGGATACTAGTTTAATCTGCATGGCCGTAGGGGACTGTGTGGATGCTAGTGTTAGAATGAGAATTGTCAAATAAGAAATTAGACAAATTCATTTTAGGATTTTAATTTGCTAGCATAACCAGAATTCAGGTTATCGAAAGAATGCAAAGATTTCATTAATATTTCTACTCAAAGTTTTTCTTTTATAGATAGTTAATTTTTCTGCTGTTTGCAAAATCCTATAAAGAATATTTCAATATAAATTAACTTCATTTTATGTTTATTTTAATATTTTGTTCGTATTCAATATCAAGTTTCATTCTCTGCATCCTACTCGCTGAGAATAAGTGAACTTGAATCAATTAAATAAACCACAGATATTCCTGCTTCTGTATGATCCGTTAAAGTAAAATTGTTATGATTATTTTCTAAAATACATACAAATTTGTGAATTTTATTTATGATTTCAAACACGATACTTGGGTAGTGTTCCACAGTGTGGATACACAGCAATATATATATATATATATATATTTATATACGGTATTGGTTGGCGTCCAACCTAATAACGTTCTCACTTGGCGTCCGTCAATATACACACTGGTATACACAAAATTTATTTAATGGCTTACTTAGCATCCTACCTGTTTTACGGTTTGATTGACATCCTTATGAATATTTTAATAGATTCGTAAAATAGCATCCGAATACAAAAATTACAGGTTTAATTGACTTCCCGCAATGTTGTCAGATATATGCTATGCTACTTTATCGTATTTGTCTAGAAGAGTAGCATTACAATCTGCAGTCTGTCGACACATAGTCATAAAGAAATTTTAACATATTTTAATTAAAATTTCATCTTCTGAGAATAAAAACGAATTTATGTCACAATTTAAATTTCGAAACATGAAGTTCGTCTTAGAAATTTACAAAAAAGTAATTTTTTCCTGTGGTAATATGCTGTTTCTGTACGAGGTAGGACAAAATGTTGTAAAGAAACATTGTTCAGAAAAATAGAAAAACTGAATAAGAACCCCAATTTTTAAAACCTTCTGCCCATATTGGATATTTTGTTTTTCTGTTCTAAGTTGGAGTATGTTTTAATTAAAATTATTTGGAATGATAAACTGTGCAATTTTGCTAATTTGCCATGGATTTGTTTAATTTTATCCATGTATTAGATATAATAATAACTTTTTTTGTAAATTTTCAAGACATAAGATTTCCCGAAATTGAAATTCTGCCAATTTCTACCAAAAAATGAATTTCTCATTTAATCATGCGTCGCTCCCTGACACATTGTATATGCTTTCTGAGGAAATGTAAGTCTCTTTTATCGAAAAAAAAAATTGTTTACAGGTAAAGAACTTTTTCATTTAAAAAGAACCACCATTTTAAAATTAGATCTTCATTCCTTATCGTTTCAAGCATGTCAACTTATAGAGCAGGCGGTATGGCATGAGTTTCGAATACAGTTCGGACGTAGTTTTTTTTGCTGGATTCAGTTCAGGAGACATCTAGAGAAAATTCATGTTACTAGACGGTAACCTGATCTGATATTATTTAGAACAATTTTATTTCTAACAAAAGGGAATCTTGCATTTTTTCATTCAAATATTTTTTTTTATATTCTTTGACTGATTTTCAACGAGAAATGTTAGATAACTTTTAAAGTTGATACTTTAAATATTATTAATTATTAAAAATTGAAAAAATCTTCAATTTTTCGTGTTTTGGTGCTCTAACAGTGTAATAAAAAATGATTTCTGAGACCTTGCATTTGAATTTCCAAAAAATGGAATTGACGATTTTTAATTTTGTACCTATATCATAGCAACCAATTTTCTATGATGATTTTTGAAAATTTCATGTCGAAAAAAATGTATGCGGATTTGAGCGTGTAAGTAATTGATTTCTGAATCATTTTAAGACAAAACATACAGGGTGTTACATTTGAAAAAATTGAGTTAGGAATACAGATTTGGCATGGATATAAATTCGGCAGCTCCCAGAAATTACCTCACTATTGAGTAGCGTCCGAGGTCCTTCTGGACCTTGCGCCCCTTCACCTAGTGATTGTGGCCGAGGCTCGGAAAGCGGCTTACAGACTGGAATGCGGAGGTCAGTGGAAGAAAGGAGGAGAACAATCAGGTCACACAAGGGCCCTAGCTGATGCGATAGGAGCCCACTCACTTCTGGAGGCCAGGAGTGACGACGTGATGCCTTCCTTCTCCTTCGCACAACCCTTCGAGGTAGTCTTCCCGAAAAGGGAAGACTGGAGACAACTCGAGGACATACTAAGGCCTGCAGATATTGTCTGGTTCACAGACGGATCGAGGCTAGAGGAAAGTACCGGAGCGGGTATATTTGGGGAAAGGCCCAGGGCTGAGCTTTCCTATGCCCTGGGCAAATTCGCCACGGTATTCCAGACCGAGATCTTCGCTATTTTGGTCTGCGCACAGGAGAACATCCGAAGGAAATACTCCAATAAACACATATATATATATGTAGCGATAGCCAAGCGGCCCTCAAGGCCCTTGCATCGAATCGGACCAAGTCAAAACTGGTCCAAAACTGTAAACAGGCCCTCTGTGAGCTTGGCTCATTAAACTGGGTCAGGCTTCTCTGGGTGCCTGGACACAGCAACATTGAGGGTAACGAGCGGGCTGATGCTCTGGCCAGAAGGGGATCTCGTGAACCTCTGCTCGGTCCGGAGCCGGCTCTCGGCTACCCTAGATCCCAAGCCAAGAGGTTGATAGATAACTGGACTCGCTCCCAGTTCATTGACCTCTGGGATTCCTATCCAGGACTCCGGCAAGCGAAGCTCCTAATCTCAGGACCCTTGCCAGAGAGAACAAAGCAACTTCTGCGTCTAAGCAGAAAGCAAATTAGAGCCGTAACGGGCCTCCTGACCGGACATGGCTCTTTTAGGAAACACCTACACACAATGGGGGTGGTTGACCACCCCGATTGCAGGTTCTGTGAGGACGAGGAGGAGACTTCCATCCACGTTCTCACTTCTTGCCCAGGACTGATGAACCTGAGGCACAAGCACTTCGGCGCTGGCTTTCCAGTGCTGGAGGAAATAAGGAGTTCTCCCGTGGGAAGGATTTCAGCCTTTGGGCTGGAATCCGGTCTGTACGGGGGAGCTCCTTAACTTGTTAGCGGTAGCACAATGGGCCACAAGGCCTGAGTGCGGCGACCTCCAGGCGCCCCGCTAAAAGAAGAAGAAGAAGAAGAGTAGCGTCCGAACATGGATTCGGCAGTATCCTAATATCGATTCGGCCCGGAAATTGCCTTGGTATTCGGCAGCACCCGGAAGTCACTTTGGTATTCGGTACCACCCGAATATGGATTATGTGGCGCCCAAATATAGATTCGGCAACACCCTAATTTGGATTCGACAGCGCCCAGAAGTTACTATGATATTCGACAGGGTCCGAATATGGATTCGGCAGCGCCCGGATCTGGATTTGACACCGTCTTAACATAGATTCGGAGGCACCCGGAACTTGCCTCGGTATTCGGCAGCGTCCGAAAGTTCTGGAGGTTTGACTGGCATTCGGCAATGCCCTTTTATTAAAATTCTATGACCAATTATTTCCACACTAGAGTGCAAATATGGTCAAGATGTTTTCTTTTGAAGAGCCATGGATGGGAAATCTGGATGCGGAAGTAGTGATTTCTTAGGCAGCGGTTTTATTTCAAAAGATACAACAAAGTTTTAATGAACTATTTTGTCACAACGCATAATCCAGTCGGTAAAGTAAAAAATACACCAGAAGCTAGCAAAAAATATTTGAGATTTTCCTTCAGTAACTGTTAGTGCGAGGATTAAACATCACAAAACCACAAAAATTAGTTCTAGGGGTGCCGCGCAATCCCCCCAAAAAACCATCTCTTCGGTGAAATAAGCCTTGTTTTACTGATAACTCGTTAACCCTTGAAGATATAAAAAAAATTGCTCATCATAAAAAAGAAAGCTTGACTAAAAAAAGTCCTCTTATAATTTTCTTGTATATGTCATGGTTTTCGAGAAAATCGGTATTGACAGAAATTGCAAAATTTGTATTTTTATTGCGCGCGAATTTTCGTTTATTTGAAATTTTTTGCGCGTGGCCTCTAGAAAAAATTGAATTGTTCGAAAACCAAACAAGCTAGGAAGAAAAATCAAATTGGGCTTTAAAGGGGATATAAAATACTCTCTTGTGTTGCCATTTTTGAAGGCTACTGCGATATTTATTACTATATAAAAATAACAATATAATATAGTTATCTCTTGATTTTTTGTGCATCTAACTATTCACAGGCCCATAAAAATAACTGAACATGATATAGGTTATAAACGCATTATCTTTTAGTTTAAGGTAGTACTTCAATGCAGAAAAAGTTGGGAATAAAAATATTCATATCTACAAATTTAACAGCATGTTAAAAGCGAAAAAATCCAAAAATGCTGCATATTAAATTTTTTGATGATATTTTTTACAAATTTTTAACTTTTAAATGATTAGAAAAAAAATTTTGATCTGAATTTTCAAGATTTTTGGGTCTTTTTTATTTTTAGGAAACAATAAAAAATTGGTCAAAATTTGGCTAACTTCAACATGCTGGTAAATTTGTAAATGTGAATATTTTTATTCATTCATTATTATATTTATTTATTTTTTGCATTGATGTACTACCTTGAACTAAAAGATAATGCATTTATGACTTATATTAAAGTCAGTTATTTTTTATGGGCCTGTGAATAGTTAAAAGTGTTTGCAAATCAAGAGGTAATATTATATTGTTATTTTTACATACTAATAGATATCAAGTGCCATCAAAAATGGAAACACAAAACAGTATTTACAACCCATTTTGACTTTTCTTCCTAGCATGTTTGATTTTCGAGCAATTCAATTTTTTCTATAAGCCGCACGCAAAAAAATTCAAATAAACGAAAATTCGTACGCATTAAAATACAAATTTTGCAATATTTTTCAATATCGATTTTCTAGAAAACCATGGCATATACAAGAAAATTACAAGAGGACTATTTTTTAGGCAATTAATCAAGCTTTCTTTTTTATGATGAATTTTTTTATATCTGCAACGGTTAACGAATTATCGGTAAAAAAAGGCGCTTTTCACCGAAGGGGTGGTTTTTTGGGGGGGTTGCACGGTACTCCCAGAACTGATTTTTGTGGTTTTTTTATGTATAATCCCTTCACTAATAGTTACTGAAGGAAAATCTCAGATAACATTTTTTGTTATGGAAATCTTTATAATTATTGGACTAGCAATTGAAAGTAATACTTCAATTTCGATAGCGATAACTTTGACAATTTATATTATAGATTAACCAGATTGTAGGAAATTGAATTACTTTTCAATATTATAATAACCACTTTTACGTAGACCCTTGGGTTTTTAAGTTATTCACGAAAAATACATGTTGAAATTTGATATTTAGAGAGGAATGAAAAGACGCTAAACCTTAAAAAAATTATATCTTGAACAATCTTTAAATGGGATTAATCTCAAATTTAAGGTAAAGGTAATTTCCTATGTTTCAAGTTGTACAAATACCTAACAGTTTTTGATATAATTTGTAATTTTCAAGATATATATTTCCAGAAACTCATTTCTTAACGAATTGAAACAGTTTAGTTTGAGCAACGGGGCTCAACAGTAGACAGCTATCATCTGAGGATGGCAGATATGATTTTACGGAAATGTCGCCATCGTTTGTATATCTTGGTGCCCCTCTAGGAATCTAATAAATACGTGGGATACATCCGGAAATCCAATTACTCTTTAATTAATAAATTCTTAAAGATTTGTTTACTAGAAAATTTTTTACTTCATACCTTATAAAAAGAAATTAATGACAATTTCTAATGTAACATATTAGGAAAGAATTTATCAACTTTAATGTTTTAACTTTCTGTTAGAAAATTTAATCATAGTTTTAAAAAGTTCATTTTAAACCAAAATGCCTTTCTATGCCCTTGTTACCATGTACTAACAATAAAACAATATATTGCGCTTCAAAGTTATACAATGAAGTCAACTACAAACAGATGTTAAAGGTAAGAAAATTAGTGTCATAAACGGGCCATTGATAGATACAAGGGTCCGAAAATACGGTCAACTATACAAATGAGGCAAACATATGTACAAAATTTTGTGACTTTTAATATACTGTATTATTCTAAATATAACATATTGTTTGGGTGACCAGGAATAAATTAGTATTATGAGAGAAACAGAAGTAAAAATTGTTGAATTTTTGAAACACTGTCAACAAGAAAGCTAGGTACTTATCTAAATGAAACTAAAATATACTTTACTTGCAACGTGTACACTTTCTGACTTAAAGTAGACTGTAATAACATTTTAATTCATTTTATATAACTAAATATATACAGGGTGTCCCAGAATTAAGTTCTCGGACGGAAACCTGCAATTCCTGGGTTCATACTGAGCCCTTATAACCCAACTTACCCTAGTACAAAAATGCATCCCTGGGGAAGTACACCCTCTTAAAGTGAGTCACGTAAAAAATCCAATTATTTCCGTTATATTGAAGATAAAATTATGAAATTTTAGTGGGAGCTGTTTCTCTATAAGTACTAACTTGAAAACACCCCAAATATGTTTTTTTCTCAATTTCTACTTCTCTCGCATACCGAAGGGAAGTACTGTATTCGAGAAAAATCACCCTCCTAGATTTTTTCGAATTTACACGTTTCAGAACATGTAGATTACGATAATATAGGTTTTCAATTCCGTCAGTCTGTCTGTCGGTCCGTCCGTCCGACTGTCTGTTTGTCTGTCTGTTGATGCATTAACTAAAAAACTACTTGACGGGGAACAGTCAAATTTGGTATGTAGCTGACGCTACTGACAGCGAAGAAATGGTTAAACTTTCACTGGAAAATATACAGGGTGGATCGTCTAAAGGGAACAAACAGTAAAAAAAAAATGTTTTTTGCTCAAAGTAAAAATTTCCACGTTTCATGACGTTCTAAATCTATGTCAGAAAGAAAAATTTGACATTTTTTTTACCAACATTTTTGAAACATTTACCACTAGAACAGATGGAGAAAAAAATTTCTTTTGCTCAAATTTATAATTTCCACGTTTCATGGCATTCTAAACCTATTTCAGAAATAAAATTTGACCTTTTTTCCCACCACTATAGAACAGATGAAAATACTTTTTGTTAAAATGTAAAATTTCCACATTTCATGACATTCTAAACTTATTTCAGGAAAAAAAATTTGATCATTTTTTTTTCCAACATTTTGGGGGCTTAATGGGCGGGGCCTAGGGGGCGGGGACTTAGGGGCGTGGTCTGGAAGGGGGAAATTAGTATGTGGGGTGGTAATAAATGTACTGACGGTAACTACGTAGGTGAAGGGGCAATTGACGTGGTGGTGGGAGGTAATGCTGTGACGACATTCACTGGTGGTGGGAGCATCCCTATTATTATAAAAGTGAATGAGCTCTTGGTATATGACCATTGTATAGGCTAGACTGCTACAGTAAAGGAATACTATGCATTATTTCCATACTTAGTGATATGATGGATAATTGTCATATGCAGTTCTCACATTTAAAATTTTATATCTATCGGTGCTAGATGAACGTACGTTTTACGCAAGAAATGTCGTAGGTCTCAGCCAACTTTGCATAACAATTCAAGTTTTACATTCATCGCTACATTTTTTTTTTTACTTTATGGGCACACATGTCATTACTGCAATAAAAAAAAACTCTTTTTCTATGTTTGAATACATGCAAATAACACGCATTCAAAGAATTTTTTTTACAAATGGACAATTATTATGTAAAATAGTTAAATTTTTACATTCATCGCTACACACATGGGCACACATTTTATTACTGTAGATTTATGTCATTTTTCTTCACACGTAAATAACACAAGTCTTCAAAGTATTTAGTTACAAATGGACAATTATTATGCAAAGAAGTTCAATTTTTACATTAATCGCTGCATTTCTGACTGTATGGGCACACATTTTATTACTGTAGATTTATGTGATTTCTTTTCACACGTAAATAACACATGTTTTCAAAATATTTTGTTACAATTATTATGGAAACCACATAAAAAAAAAAGAATTACGTATCTAATCGCAGTAATGGTATTTTAAAACTGTGCAGATTTATCAGATTACTTTTTTTTCAAATTGTATGCATGCAATGCAGACACAAAATGCAGCACATGTATGCAATGTTATCTTTATGCAATGTGTGCAATGTATGCAATGTGTGCAATGTGTGCAATGTGTGCAATGTATGCAATGTGTGCAATGTATGCAATGTGTGCAATGTGTGCAATGTATGCAATGTGTGCAATGTGTGCAATGTATGCAATGTATGCAATGTGTGCAATGTGTGCAATGTATGCAATGTGTGCAATGTGTGCAATGTGTGCAATGTATGCAATGTGTGCAATGTGTGCAATGTGTGCAATGTATGCAATGTGTGCAATGTATGCAATGTGTGCAATGTGTGCAATGTATGCAATGTGTGCAATGTGTGCAATGTATGCAATGTATGCAATGTGTGCAATGTATGCAATGTGTGCAATGTGTGCAATGTATGCAATGTGTGCAATGTGTGCAATGTATGCAATGTATGCAATGTAACACACAATGCAACAAGATGCAATGAATTGTAACAAAATGGAACACAATGCAACAAGATGCAACGAATTGTAACAAAATGCAACACAATGCAACATAGAACGTAACACAATGCAACAAAGTGTAACAAAATGAAGCGAAATGTAACAAAATGCAACATAAAATGCAACAAAATACGACATACAATGCAATAAAATGTAACACAATGCAGCATGATGCAACACAACGCAACACCATATAACATACAATGCAATAAGGGTATATCACATACACCTAGTAATATAAGTTAGATAATACATGGTAATTTAGGAAATAATTTTTATTTGTACATACAAATAAATTAAAAAATATATATATACAGAATAGTTCCTATACCACCCTATTAGAATATGGGATGTAGCACACTTCACACAACATGTGTTCTTCACCACCATAAACATTAAACACACTAACATACCCGGAGCTAAAACAGTATATGGCATCCCTCGGGTTAGACCACCTATTGTTTATATATTGTGCCCTCACCTGCTGCACTCCAGGTATGTGGCATTCAACCCCTTCGTCCACATCGTCTTCTGCAAGACCCACATCGCCGTCAACATCAACGGTGGCTAGCCAGTTTAAAAAAGCTCTACCTTCCATTTTTAAACTATTTTTTTGTAAATTTTCAAATTGTATTGAAACTATGATTTGGTTTCAAATCGCATTCTCTATTTATATGATAGCACCACTGCAAGGGCAGACCTAGGTGGGACTACTCTAGCAGTATTGGTTCGAAGCAAAATCTGAAAACTAATTAGGATTGGTGCGTAGCTCCCCCTCTACTCACTATGCTTTTGATTTTTGTGTGAATATTTACATGGGAAGGGTGGTCTTAAAATGAATTCAGTTATCACCGAGAATTCTTACAAAAATAAAAACACAGCTGAATTAAATAAGATGAAGTAAAATGCATTTTGCTAAAGGGTAGAAATCTTAACAAGTGTAATTATATTCATCATACAATAAAGTTACAGCTGTTATATAATGTCAAAATCTAAGTTACACGAATTTTTGCATAAATTGCAGATTGGGAGTATGTACTATATGTGAGCGTCATTTTTTTTTTTTTTGCTAGTAGACTGCTATTATATATGGTAAGGTATAGCTTACTTGTATATGGGCAACACAATATTTTAATCTTTTATGTACAGTTACCTGCAATAGAGTATTATTAATATGTTACCAAGTAGTAAGATGTTTAAAAGTGAATCATCATTTGTTGGCTTAATTGTATTGAAACATATTCTTTATAGGATTTTGCAAACTGCAGAAAAAAATAACTATCTTTTAGTTCCCATAACTAGTTTTTTTTTTCATATTTAACCCAGTGATAATTAAGTAACCCTGGCTACATATGAAAGCACAGATAATTGGACTGAGAGAAAAAAAATTTACGATCTATTTATAATTGGTTCTAAACTTTATTCTTAGTTAAATATTCTCGGATGTTCCCTGACTAGGTAATTCAATAAAATCACTTTTTTTTTTCTGTTTCAACTTTTAATTGACCATTGACGAGATTTACTGTTAAGCGGCTGTGTTGGTATCGGAACTCGACTGAATTTCGTCAAGTAGTTAAAAATTGTTACCTGTCTGGCTATTGAAAAGATTGACTTAATTAAACCGGCTGTTTCATATATATTATGTAATTAAATCGAATGCGCCTTGTACGGTCCAAACGTCTGTCTTATAATTTTTTTTTTCTAATAAAATATTTTCAACTGTTCGTTGGATAGGTAATTAAATAAGATCGCATTTTTTTAACCCCTAATTGGATATTGAACAGATTTACTGTTAATAGAAAGACTGCAGCTTTACCTGCCGCTTTCTCGTTTTCTCACATATTGGTATTTATTAAAAGATACCCTACACAAATGACCATATTCTACCTGAATTAACTATCTATTGTAACAAGGTGTGCGACTTAACGAAGTTTCTTTTTTGTATTGAGTGAAAAAACAGTCTAAAATGCTAAATAGACTACCATTTCAAGTCTTCAAAATAAGTAAGTAAACTAGTTATTGTTCTTAATAAAAATTATAGTAGAAAGCTCTCTATAATATTATATCTCGGGGTAGTTTTAAAACAGCAGATATACCCACAATCACACTTTCCGCTAAGAATTGTACAAATTATAGCCACACCTTTTGTACTTATTGCAAATATGATGTTATTATGGACAGTTCGCGGATAGTAATCTTTTGTTACTCGTAAATACCCGAAGTGTCGGTGATTACCTGAATCTTGTTACTTTGTCACATATGATTTCTTGCCTACTTTATCACACGCTGTCGTTGACTATTGTATAACTATATGTAATATTTCGAGCAGCATTTCGAGTCACTCGCTAGTTACCTTTATAGGTGCTCTATCGCTTTGGTACACTGGTGGTTATACAACGAGGAACATGATATCAGTGGCGGCGCAAGGAGTCTTGGGGCCATGTTTAAGAAATTGATTTGGGGTCCACATAAAAAATATTTGTTTAATGAGATAATGTATTTCACGAGGCATTTCCAATTTTAATGTTTACATAATTTTATAAAATTAAGAGATTTCACTTCATAAACACACCATTGGATAGCACAACAAGCGAAAAAACTTTTTTTTTTTGTCTTTCAAGATAGATACCAAGTACATTGGAAATAAATAAATAAATGAATTAAAAACAGCAGTTTTCTTTTAAAACAGAATGGCACTAAAAAGTAGAAAATATTATTTTATTCAGTGTAAAAAAGATAACAAGCGATTCGCCATTTTGTGCCGGTCGCCATATTGGATTTAGAATGACGTCACGAAGCTTATTGTATTGTACTTTATATACCCTTCATTTGATACCCATGTGGGGGCGATTGTCAAGGAAAAGGTAATCCGCCATATTGTGGTTGCTGCCTTATTGGATCCACCATAATAATAATTATATACTGCTTTCCAAGCCTCATGTCACCTATTGAAAAGATTGACTGTTAATTAAAAAAACAACTCAAATTTCAACATACAATGTAACAAAATGCAACGTACAATGCAACAAAATGCAACATTCAATGCAACAAAATGTAACAAATTGCAACATACAATGCAACGAAATGTAAGAAAAGGCAACATGCAATGCAACAAAATATAACAGAATACAACATACAATGCAACAAAATGAAACATACAATGCATCAAAATGTAACACAATGCAACATACAATGCAACAAAATATAACAAATTGCAACATATAATGCAACAAAACGTAACACACAGTGCAACAAGATGCAATGAATTGTAACAAATTTCAACATATAATGCAACAAAACGTAACACACAATGCAACAATATGCAATGAATTGTAACAAAATGCAACATACAATGCAACAAAACGTGCAAATTGCAACACATAATGCAACGAAATGTAACAAAATACAACACACAATGTAACAAAATGCAATGAATTGTAACAAAATGTAACAAAAGGCAACGAAATGTAACAAATTACAACATACAATGTAACAAAATGCAACGTGCAATGCAACAAAATGTAACAAACAATGCAACATAATGTAACAAAATGCAACACATAGTGCAACATAATCTAACATAATGCAACAAATGTAACATATTGTAACATTAAATGTGACAACACACTCCTGACAATGTGACGAAATGCAACAAAATGTAACAAACAATGCAATACAGTGTAACATGCAATGTAACATAATGCAACACAATGTAAGATACAATGTAACATATTGCAACACAATGTAACACACTCTCTGACAATGTGACAAATTGCAACAAAATGTAACAAGCAATGCAATAAAGTGTAGCATACAATGTAACATAATGCAACACAATGTAACGCAATGGAACATACAATGTAACATTCTGTCACGTATTTCTTATGTCGTCACTAACCTCGAAGAGTGAAAGTGTACCTAATTAACGATAACGACTAACACGTTTGGCATATGACATAACAACTGATTGTCCATTTTCATATCGGAATGAATGAAATATATTGCAATTCTTTCGTAAAACATAAACCGTATCAGACTTTTTCGATAATTTTCATTATTTTTATCTTGAGAAATAATTTCTTCACACAATTTAGGGCGAGTAGTATGTCTTTTAATGTTCTACAATTACAGCGAGCAATCATTTGAAGGTAAAAGTGTCAACTCACTTTCGTTTCTATAAGATCACATTCTGCAATAGATTCCTCCGCCATAACCTATTTAATATTTACAGCTATGGGTGCTCAAACAACAAGTTTGTAGGTTAACAGTAACATTTATTCAATAATCCCCGTATCTCACATGCATTATATTTTAGACCCGGACGAATACGAATTTTGATAATCACGATAATGTCATGTGGGTCAATATCCGATGTCCACGCTAATACTTTCATTTTTCGGTGTATGGCTTCATGACCACCTAATGACTTTCCATGATCACATCTCATGACTATTTAGGTACGCAGGTATAGGTACATAGGTGCAGGCATACAGGAACATGGTTATAGGTACTGGTATATGGCTACGACATGATGTCCGTTAGGTTAGATAAGATGATCGCTGTCGGTTCGTTAGGTTAGATACAGCGTCTGCTTGCATGTTTGGTTAGCTAGATTGATCGCTTGCCTTTTAGGTTAGGTAGAGTAGTCGCTAGCGGCCACTCTACCTAACCTAAAAGGCAAGCGATCAATCTAGCTAACCAAACATGCAAGCAGACGCTGTATCTAACCTAACGAACCGACAGCGATCATCTTATCTAACCTAACGGACATCATGTCGTAGCCATATACCAGTACCTATAACCATGTTCCTGTATGCCTGCACCTATGTACTGTCCACGTAAGTTAGCCTTTTCTTGGTCGTACGGCTGTGATTCGTTACGTGCAGTAATGGGTGGCCGGCAATTTTCTTGCTGCCGGGTAATGGAGGCTAGGTTTGAAGTGGTCAGAGCCAGGAGTTGCGCTAATTGTTCATAGCTGGGTAGTCCCAAGCTCGGTTGGGGTTGGTCCGTTATGGCGGCAGAGGGGACTGGGATCGTTCCAGTCGTTTGGTTTTGGAGCACTATTTGTCTTTGGGGCGTAGCACTAGGTCCTGCCGTCTGGTACGGCGGGGTGACGTGGTAGGCGCCGGCCGACGAGGTAGGCGTGACGAAGTACTGTGCGTTGGGCGGCGTGCTTGGACTTGGGCTGGTTGCTGTTGGTGGTACCATGCAGTGAGGGGTGGCCAGCTGGCGGCGAGGTGTCAGCGAGGCGTCGCTGAAGAGTTGGGGCCAGTCGGGTGTGGCAGCAATGGTGTACTGACCGCTGGGCAGCCCTGAGCCAGAGTGGGAGGCTTCCCCATGTGTGGAAGCGAATCCAGCGAAGCGGCGATCTCCCAGCGTCGAGGAATCGTCGTTGGCCCGGGATGCTGTTGGGTCCACCATACAGCGAGGGGGCATCACCATATCCTCATCACCATCCAATCTCTGTTCCATCGCCGAGTTTCCGTGCCACGATGCTGCGTTGCGCTCCATGCAGTAATGGGGCATCGCCTGAGAATCGTTGCTACTCCATTCCATATTTGTTGCCTGGGCTTCATGCCAGGTGGCTGCGCTGCGTGCCATGCAGCGAGGGGGCACCGTCGTGATGACGTCATGCGTGACCCCAGTGTCGTGTCCTATGTTGGTGGCGAGTCCTGCCTCGCTATGCCTAGGCGCGGAGCCCGGCGACGCACAGTAGTGGGGCGCCGTCGTCGCGACGCCATGCGTAGCACTTGTGCCTGTGGAGAAATCAGAGGACATGCTTACCTCGCCGAGCCGGGTTGCTGTGTTGCTTGCTGTGCAGTGTGGGGCCACCGTCGTGGAGACATCGGGCGTGACCCCCGTACCCCTTGTCAGGGCGTCGTGTTGGCGGAGCACTTCGTGGTCAGATGCTGTGAGGGGCGTCGTGCAGTGAGGGGGGGCCGACGTGGAGACGTCGCTCTCGACCCCAGTGCCTACTGCCTTGCCACTCCGGGTATGCATTGCCACTTAACACTCAACACAATAAAACTCAATTAAAACACACTGTCTGGTTACAACACAAGAGGAAGGGATAACCTCATCAGCATTGGCGTTGGCGTCTGTGCTCAAATGACTTCTGTTTCGGCAGAAGACTATTAGTTGCTGAAGGCTGGAACATTACTACTTGAAGGATCGATCACTACTTGCTCGCTGAGAAAAAGTGTTCTCTTATATAGACTTTCTTGTGCTCAAATGACTTCTGCTTCGGCAGAAGACTATTTTTCGTGCTCAAATGACTTTTGTTTCGGCAGAAGACTAAAACATGAGTCATAACTTGTTCTCGATGCCGACGCCGATGACACCACCCCCCTTTTTTGTGACTTTATTGAACATTAATAAAGGCATACAGGTTATGGTTCAGTGGAAAATTTCAATTATATAATGTAAGAGTGAGTGGATACAATATTTTCAAAACTATAAACTAAGAGTAAGTGTTAAGATATTTCAACAACTAAGATATTTTAACATATATAGACTAAGATTAAGTGTGGTAAGATATTTTAAATAAGTAACTAATAATAGGTCCACTAAGATATTTTAGGTAAAACAAGATATTTAAAATTAAAGTATTTTATGTGACAAATCATAAATGTATTCTAGTTGAACAAAGTTTTCGCCCTGTGGCGTCGAATTATTTACATTGGTATATTATCGCAAGTTTCGCTCTTCTGGACGTCGTCTCCGCGACGCCCGGGGCTGCCTGATCCTGTTGCGAATTGGGGGGCTGCTAAGTCCTGCTGTGTTGCTCGCTAAGGCAACGGGATTCTGGAGCGAACCTGTGAGGCTGCAACGTCCTGCTGTGTTGCTTGCTAAGGCAACGGGAGACTGGAGCGATTTATTGAGGCTGCAACGTCCTGCTGTACTGCGGGCTAAGGCAGTGGGATACTGGAGCGCCTCGTGGGGGCTGCTAGGTCCTGCTGTGCTACGTGCTAAGGTAGCGGGATCCTGGAGCGGTGCGCCAGAGCCGGCTGAGCTCGGGCTGGCGTTCGAGTTGACGAATACTCGTGTCCGGACTGGGACAGGCATCTGGCTGGCGGATGGCTGCTGTCGGTCGTGGCCAGGCGTGGTCACGGCCTTCGCCCAGAACGGCATCGGGAACAGTATGGGCGTCGTGTCGAGCGGCTGCTCTTGTCTTGACGTAGAAGGCCCAGGGTCTGCTGGCGGCGGCGGTGCGGCTGACAGCGCCGGGGACTTCTCATTCTTGTTTGTTTGTTTCCTCTTGGCTGAGGTGGATGGGCCAGGCACGACTGGGGGCAGTCGGCGGGCTGGAAATTTTGGTTTAGCGGCGGCTGTGGTGCTATGTCCACGTAGATAGTCGCCATGTCCACGGAAGTAGGTACCAGATCCACGGATGTAGACTTGTGCGTTGGCATCTGGCTTTGGGGCAGCGGGCACTACTGATCCTGTGATAGTAGGCGTGACTGGCTTCTGGGCAACGGGCGCTACTGGTCCTGTGACAGTAGGCGTGGTTGGCTGTTGGGCAGCGGGCACTACTGATCCTGTGACAGTAGGCGTGACTGGCTTCTGGGCAACGGGCGCTACTGGTCCTGTGACAGTAGGCGTGGTTGGCTGTTGGGCAGCGGGTGCTGCTGGCTCTGGGGCAGCGGGCGCTACTGGTCCTGTGACAGTAGGAGCTGCGAGCCTTGGTGGGGCTGGATGTCCTGGATCCTCGGGATCGTCATCCTCGTCGTTGCTGTCGTCATCGTCGGTATCAGCTGCGATGGCTCGTACGGCTGGAGGCACTGGAGGTCGCTTGTCGGGTTTCTGGCCTGGCATGGGCCTGATGTCATCAATGTGAATGGGCACTGGGATCTCGTTCCTGAGAATTTCGTACGTGTTATCACCCAGGGCTCGAATGACAACAAAAGGTCCCTCCCATGTGGGTCCAAAGCTGGTCCGGCGCTCCTTGAAGCCTCGGCACATCACTTGTTGCTGGGGTCGATACTCGATCGGGGCTGTCCTTGGCTCTGGGAAAAGATTCCTCTGGTAGACTTGCTGTCGTTGCGCCGCTTTCTCATGTCTGCTCCTAGCTGCTCGTCGAGGTTCTGGTAGCGGGCGGCGTTGCTCTGGGTGTTGCCAGTCTCCTGGGCGAGGTAACTCGGTCCCAAGCAGCAGCTCGCTGGGTGAGTAGCCGGTGGCAGCATTTTTTCTGTTGTGCAAGGAAAAGATGATCTGCGGCAGCACGACGTCCCATCGGTTCTGTCGTTTTCCCATCAGCTTCTCTCGTAGGGCCTTCTTTATCTCTTGGTTACGCCTCTCTACAGGATTGGCTCTCTGGTGGTAGATCGGCGATGTAAAATGTCTGATTTTATTCCGCTTGCAGAAGTTGAGGATCTTCTTGGCGGTGAAGGTGGGTGCCTTGTCGGTGATGAGTTCATCGGGATATCCCCATCGGAGGCAGACTCGTTCCAAGGCCCCTAAGATGTGGTTGGCATCAGCTTGGGGTGCAGCTTCGGCCTCGATCCACTTGGAACAGAGATCTGTTATCACGATGATAACTCGGTTATGGGTTGGTGTCTCTTCGTAGGGTCCCATGACGTCTAACGAGAGTACTTGCCAGGGTTTGGTGGGTGGTCTCGGGCGGAGTGGAGCGGCAGCTTGAAGGGGTCCTCGCTTGGTCGCAGCACATACCATGCATAGTCGCACATGCGTCGTGACGTTCTTGCGGAGTTGGGGCCAGTAATAACGGTTGTTTACTGCCCGGTACGTCTCGTCGCGGCCTGGATGACCTGCATGTGGGGCGTCGTGGTAGTGGTGCAGAATGCGGGGCCTCAAGGCTTCGGGCACAACGAGGGCGGTCCTCTCTTCAGTGACATGCCATAAGCGTCCATCTTCTACCCTGAATTGTTCTTTCAGGCGTTTCTCCCAGGGGTCTAGGCCTCGTTCCTGATCCTGGATGTCCCCCCAATGTCCGATGGAACCAGAAATAGCGTAGTCCGCGAGTTGGGCGGCCTTGATCTCGTCGAACAGAGTGGTTAGCTCCTCAGGTTCGGCTTCCATCATCAGAAGTTCCTCCGTGGTCGGGGTATCGATGATGGCCCTTGGCGTGGTTGGTTGTTCGGTTGTGGGTTCCTCGTCAGGAGGCAGTAAGCGGGAGTCATCGCCGGTATCAGCTGGCATGGCTTCTTGGGGATGACGCGACAGGAAGTCGGGCAGCTGGTTCAATCGTCCTGGACAGTGTTCTACGGTGAAGGTGTACTCTTGCAGCTGCAAGGCCCACCGGGTGAGCTTGGCCCTCTCGTCCTTGAACTGATGTAACCAGTGCAATGCTCGGCTGTCCGTGACAAGTGTAAAGTGCTGGTCCTCCAGCCAGTGGCGGTATCGACGACAGGCCCATACTACGGCGAGTGTCTCCTGTTCATTGATGTGATAGCGTTTCTCAGGTCCTGTAAACTTTGCACTGGAGCAGGAAATGATCCGTTTCTCCCCCTCTGGCGTTTTTTGATACAAAGCCGCACCCATGCCGTGGTTGCTTGCATCGGTTTGGAGGTAGAAAGGCAGTCCTGGCTCCGGTCTGCAAAGGGCTAGAGGCTGTGATAGCTTCTCCTTGATTAGTGCGAACGCTGTCTCCGCTTCTGTGTTCCACTGGAACCTCTCCTTTCCTGTTAGGTTTGTCAGCGGGGCTGTCAGCTCGGCAAACTCGGGTACAAACTCTCGTAACCAGTTGGCGGTGCCTAGGAATCCCTGGAGTTCCTTCTTGGTGCGAGGAGTGGGAAAGTCTCTTATTTGGATGACGTGTTTCTCCTGGGGTTGATTTTGAGTAGTAGTTATCCTGTAGCCCAGGTAGTCCAGCTCGGAGGCTCCAAATCGGCACTTCGGGAGTCCACAGTGCAATCCATGTATCCTCAGACGCTCTAATACCAGAGCCAAGTGACGAAGGTGGTCTTGATGATCTTCAGAGTATACTATTATGTCGTCTAGATATACTTTCACGAAGACGTCTATGAAGTCGGCCAGCACTTCTGTCATTAACTTCTGGAACGTTGAGGGGGCGTTGCGTAGCCCGAATGGCATCACAAGGAACTCGAATGTCGCTCCGTCTGGGGTACTGAAAGCTGTCAGGGGTACACTATTCTCGTGCATCGGGACCTGCCAGTATCCACTCTTTAAGTCCAAACTAGTGAAAACCTTCGCTGCACCTAGCTCTCGGATCGTCTCCCGTATCGGCGGCAACTGAGATACTTCTTCCAGCGTCTGGGTGTTCAGCTGGCGGTAATCGACACAAAAGCGGGAAGTCCCATCCTTTTTGTTCACAATGACGATCGGTGAGCAGTAACGGCTGTTACTGCGTCGAATTACCCCAGCTGCCAGCATCTTCTTCACTTCCTCAGTGATTATTGCCTTTTTATTCGCCGAGTACTGGTAACGTCGTATTTTAAATGGTTTGTCGTCTTTCAGACGGATTTCATGGGTAGTGAGTTGTGTAGTAGGCTGTTTGAGCGTCTCTTGAAATACATCAGAAAATTTAGTGATGACTTCCTCATACGCACGGCTGTGCGTCTCTGGTAGCTGCTCCGGGTTGGCTGTTACGGTGCGGGCCGAGTCCTCGGTCCTAACCTCCATGTCCCAGAACAGGGTGTGCCGTTCTGACACCCCTGCGTGTATGCAGTGCCGCGGAAAGTCGATCACCACTTCCTGTTTCGCTAGGAAGTCTCTTCCTAGGATGATATCCTTGGTCATATCCTCCAAAATATGCATTTCGACCGAAACTGTCCAGTTTCCGATCTGCAGGGGCACTTCCACGCTGCCTTGGGTGTGCTTGATCTCCTTGGCGGCAGCCAAGAGCACGGGCATCGTCGGATGATTAGTCCTCGGAAGGTCCTCTACGTAGTTGCTGTGGATGAAGGAATGAGTCGCCCCGCTGTCCAGCAGGGCCAGTAAACGGCATCCGTTGGCCTCGACCCACAAGTGGGATGATGGGCCGGGACCGGCCGTTAGTCCTATCGACGCACTTAATTCTGGAGCCGGGCACCCTGGCTTGGGCCGGCTCGCTGCTCGTTTCCCGCCTGGGGCTGACTGTTAGCTTGCTGCCGGGGGGCTGCCTGGCTTCGTTGCTGCGGTGGTGCCGTGGATGTCTGTCCAGGGCCTGAGTTATTGGTTGGACCTGCTTGTTGGCTAGGGTTGTTTGAATTGGCGCCATGCCCTCGGAAGTTGTTACCCCCTGTCTGGACATTTTGTTGGCGGAAGTTAGGGTTTCCCTGTTGGTTGGAGTCGTGTCCACGGAAATTGGGGTTGGCTCGCTGGTTGGAGTCGTGTCCGCGGAAGTTGGAGTTGCCTTGCTGGGGCTCTGACTGAGTTTGGTTGGTGGGGCAGTCTCGGTGATAGTGAAATCCCGGGCACTTGCGGCACTTTGGTAGACTATTGGTAGTATTACTCGCAGGCGGGATGGTGGCTGGCCTCGGCAGCGGTCGGAGTTGCCTCTGAAATTCCCTGTAGTCACCCTCGGCGTTTTCAGCCACTCGGCTCAAGCTTTCCATCGTGGCCACTGGGACATTTCTAGTTGCGAATCTTAGTTCCGGTCGCAGGAGCTCGCGCACCTCCATAACCATCTCTTCTTCTGGCGTATACCGTTCTACCCTCAGCCAGAGTCCAATTTTGCGTTGTATAAAAACGGCGGCGGGTTCGTCGTCTTTTTGTCTCTCACCGTGTAACCTGGAGCGTAGCTTCCCCAGGGTGGCAGTGTCGTTGAACTGCCGCAAGAGCTTTTCCTTTAAGAACTCGTATGTGATGTTGTGGGACTTCCACATCTCCAGGGTGCGTCTGGCTTGACCCTCGAGCTGTTCTATAGCTACTCTCACTTTATCCCTGCCGTGGATGTCTTCATGGAGCATCGCCTCCTCGAGCTCATCCAGGAAGTTGACTGGATCCTCCCATTCCAGGCCTGAGTAAGTGGGCAGCGCTCTCGTTCTTCTTGTGGGCATCCTGTGATGACCTTGTATTGCGTGTATTGCGGCTTGAACGCTTCCCTCCATTAGTCTTGTCATGCTCTCTGCTAGATTTTGTGTTGGGCGCCACTGGGGGTCCATTTCCCCAGAATCTGTGTAGTCGGGTCGTCGTGGATCCTCTTCCCTCCGGAAAGATCTGGCCTCACGTTGTTGGTCGCCATGTCCACGTAAGTTAGCCTTTTCTTGGTCGTACGGCTGTGATTCGTTACGTGCAGTAATGGGTGGCCGGCAATTTTCTTGCTGCCGGGTAATGGAGGCTAGGTTTGAAGTGGTCAGAGCCAGGAGTTGCGCTAATTGTTCATAGCTGGGTAGTCCCAAGCTCGGTTGGGGTTGGTCCGTTATGGCGGCAGAGGGGACTGGGATCGTTCCAGTCGTTTGGTTTTGGAGCACTATTTGTCTTTGGGGCGTAGCACTAGGTCCTGCCGTCTGGTACGGCGGGGTGACGTGGTAGGCGCCGGCCGACGAGGTAGGCGTGACGAAGTACTGTGCGTTGGGCGGCGTGCTTGGACTTGGGCTGGTTGCTGTTGGTGGTACCATGCAGTGAGGGGTGGCCAGCTGGCGGCGAGGTGTCAGCGAGGCGTCGCTGAAGAGTTGGGGCCAGTCGGGTGTGGCAGCAATGGTTTACTGACCGCTGGGCAGCCCTGAGCCAGAGTGGGAGGCTTCCCCATGTGTGGAAGCGAATCCAGCGAAGCGGCGATCTCCCAGCGTCGAGGAATCGTCGTTGGCCCGGGATGCTGTTGGGTCCACCATACAGCGAGGGGGCATCACCATATCCTCATCACCATCCAATCTCTGTTCCATCGCCGAGTTTCCGTGCCACGATGCTGCGTTGCGCTCCATGCAGTAATGGGGCATCGCCTGAGAATCGTTGCTACTCCATTCCATATTTGTTGCCTGGGCTTCATGCCAGGTGGCTGCGCTGCGTGCCATGCAGCGAGGGGGCACCGTCGTGATGACGTCATGCGTGACCCCAGTGTCGTGTCCTATGTTGGTGGCGAGTCCTGCCTCGCTATGCCTAGGCGCGGAGCCCGGCGACGCACAGTAGTGGGGCGCCGTCGTCGCGACGCCATGCGTAGCACTTGTGCCTGTGGAGAAATCAGAGGACATGCTTACCTCGCCGAGCCGGGTTGCTGTGTTGCTTGCTGTGCAGTGTGGGGCCACCGTCGTGGAGACATCGGGCGTGACCCCCGTACCCCTTGTCAGGGCGTCGTGTTGGCGGAGCACTTCGTGGTCAGATGCTGTGAGGGGCGTCGTGCAGTGAGGGGGGGCCGACGTGGAGACGTCGCTCTCGACCCCAGTGCCTACTGCCTTGCCACTCCGGGTATGCATTGCCACTTAACACTCAACACAATAAAACTCAATTAAAACACACTGTCTGGTTACAACACAAGAGGAAGGGATAACCTCATCAGCATTGGCGTTGGCGTCTGTGCTCAAATGACTTCTGTTTCGGCAGAAGACTATTAGTTGCTGAAGGCTGGAACATTACTACTTGAAGGATCGATCACTACTTGCTCGCTGAGAAAAAGTGTTCTCTTATATAGACTTTCTTGTGCTCAAATGACTTCTGCTTCGGCAGAAGACTATTTTTCGTGCTCAAATGACTTTTGTTTCGGCAGAAGACTAAAACATGAGTCATAACTTGTTCTCGATGCCGACGCCGATGACAGTACCTATACCTGCGTACCTAAATAGTCATGAGATGTGATCATGGAAAGTCATTAGGTGGTCATGAAGCCATACACCGAAAAATGAAAGTATTAGCGTGGACATCGGATATTGACCCACATGACATTATCGTGATTATCAAAATTCGTATTCGTCCGGGTCTAAAATATAATGCATGTGAGATACGGGGATTATTGAATAAATGTTACTGTTAACCTACAAACTTGTTGTTTGAGCACCCATAGCTGTAAATATTAAATAGGTTATGGCGGAGGAATCTATTGCAGAATGTGATCTTATAGAAACGAAAGTGAGTTGACACTTTTACCTTCAAATGATTGCTCGCTGTAATTGTAGAACATTAAAAGACATACTACTCGCCCTAAATTGTGTGAAGAAATTATTTCTCAAGATAAAAATAATGAAAATTATCGAAAAAGTCTGATACGGTTTATGTTTTACGAAAGAATTGCAATATATTTCATTCATTCCGATATGAAAATGGACAATCAGTTGTTATGTCATATGCCAAACGTGTTAGTCGTTATCGTTAATTAGGTACACTTTCACTCTTCGAGGTTAGTGACGACATAAGAAATACGTGACAGAATGTTACATTGTATGTTCCATTGCGTTACATTGTGTTGCATTATGTTACATTGTATGCTACACTTTATTGCATTGCTTGTTACATTTTGTTGCAATTTGTCACATTGTCAGAGAGTGTGTTACATTGTGTTGCAATATGTTACATTGTATCTTACATTGTGTTGCATTATGTTACATTGCATGTTACACTGTATTGCATTGTTTGTTACATTTTGTTGCATTTCGTCACATTGTCAGGAGTGTGTTGTCACATTTAATGTTACAATATGTTACATTTGTTGCATTATGTTAGATTATGTTGCACTATGTGTTGCATTTTGTTACATTATGTTGCATTGTTTGTTACATTTTGTTGCATTGCACGTTGCATTTTGTTACATTGTATGTTGTAATTTGTTACATTTCGTTGCCTTTTGTTACATTTTGTTACAATTCATTGCATTTTGTTACATTGTGTGTTGTATTTTGTTACATTTCGTTGCATTATGTGTTGCAATTTGCACGTTTTGTTGCATTGTATGTTGCATTTTGTTACAATTCATTGCATATTGTTGCATTGTGTGTTACGTTTTGTTGCATTATATGTTGAAATTTGTTACAATTCATTGCATCTTGTTGCACTGTGTGTTACGTTTTGTTGCATTATATGTTGCAATTTGTTATATTTTGTTGCATTGTATGTTGCATTGTGTTACATTTTGATGCATTGTATGTTTCATTTTGTTGCATTGTATGTTGTATTCTGTTATATTTTGTTGCATTGCATGTTGCCTTTTCTTACATTTCGTTGCATTGTATGTTGCAATTTGTTACATTTTGTTGCATTGAATGTTGCATTTTGTTGCATTGTACGTTGCATTTTGTTACATTGTATGTTGAAATTTGAGTTGTTTTTTTAATTAACAGTCAATCTTTTCAATAGGTGACATGAGGCTTGGAAAGCAGTATATAATTATTATTATGGTGGATCCAATAAGGCAGCAACCACAATATGGCGGATTACCTTTTCCTTGACAATCGCCCCCACATGGGTATCAAATGAAGGGTATATAAAGTACAATACAATAAGCTTCGTGACGTCATTCTAAATCCAATATGGCGACCGGCACAAAATGGCGAATCGCTTGTTATCTTTTTTACACTGAATAAAATAATATTTTCTACTTTTTAGTGCCATTCTGTTTTAAAAGAAAACTGCTGTTTTTAATTCATTTATTTATTTATTTCCAATGTACTTGGTATCTATCTTGAAAGACAAAAAAAAAAAGTTTTTTCGCTTGTTGTGCTATCCAATGGTGTGTTTATGAAGTGAAATCTCTTAATTTTATAAAATTATGTAAACATTAAAATTGGAAATGCCTCGTGAAATACATTATCTCATTAAACAAATATTTTTTATGTGGACCCCAAATCAATTTCTTAAACATGGCCCCAAGACTCCTTGCGCCGCCACTGATATCATGTTCCTCGTTGTATAACCACCAGTGTACCAAAGCGATAGAGCACCTATAAAGGTAACTAGCGAGTGACTCGAAATGCTGCTCGAAATATTACATATAGTTATACAATAGTCAACGACAGCGTGTGATAAAGTAGGCAAGAAATCATATGTGACAAAGTAACAAGATTCAGGTAATCACCGACACTTCGGGTATTTACGAGTAACAAAAGATTACTATCCGCGAACTGTCCATAATAACATCATATTTGCAATAAGTACAAAAGGTGTGGCTATAATTTGTACAATTCTTAGCGGAAAGTGTGATTGTGGGTATATCTGCTGTTTTAAAACTACCCCGAGATATAATATTATAGAGAGCTTTCTACTATAATTTTTATTAAGAACAATAACTAGTTTACTTACTTATTTTGAAGACTTGAAATGGTAGTCTATTTAGCATTTTAGACTGTTTTTTCACTCAATACAAAAAAGAAACTTCGTTAAGTCGCACACCTTGTTACAATAGATAGTTAATTCAGGTAGAATATGGTCATTTGTGTAGGGTATCTTTTAATAAATACCAATATGTGAGAAAACGAGAAAGCGGCAGGTAAAGCTGCAGTCTTTCTATTAACAGTAAATCTGTTCAATATACAATTAGGGGTTAAAAAAATGCGATCTTATTTAATTACCTATCCAACGAACAGTTGAAAATATTTTATTAGAAAAAAAAAATTATAAGACAGACGTTTGGACCGTACAAGGCGCATTCGATTTAATTACATAATATATATGAAACAGCCGGTTTAATTAAGTCAATCTTTTCAATAGCCAGACAGGTAACAATTTTTAACTACTTGACGAAATTCAGTCGAGTTCCGATACCAACACAGCCGCTTAACAGTAAATCTCGTCAATGGTCAATTAAAAGTTGAAACAGAAAAAAAAAAGTGATTTTATTGAATTACCTAGTCAGGGAACATCCGAGAATATTTAACTAAGAATAAAGTTTAGAACCAATTATAAATAGATCGTAAATTTTTTTTCTCTCAGTCCAATTATCTGTGCTTTCATATGTAGCCAGGGTTACTTAATTATCACTGGGTTAAATATGAAAAAAAAAACTAGTTATGGGAACTAAAAGATAGTTATTTTTTTCTGCAGTTTGCAAAATCCTATAAAGAATATGTTTCAATACAATTAAGCCAACAAATGATGATTCACTTTTAAACATCTTACTACTTGGTAACATATTAATAATACTCTATTGCAGGTAACTGTACATAAAAGATTAAAATATTGTGTTGCCCATATACAAGTAAGCTATACCTTACCATATATAATAGCAGTCTACTAGCAAAAAAAAAAAAAATGACGCTCACATATAGTACATACTCCCAATCTGCAATTTATGCAAAAATTCGTGTAACTTAGATTTTGACATTATATAACAGCTGTAACTTTATTGTATGATGAATATAATTACACTTGTTAAGATTTCTACCCTTTAGCAAAATGCATTTTACTTCATCTTATTTAATTCAGCTGTGTTTTTATTTTTGTAAGAATTCTCGGTGATAACTGAATTCATTTTAAGACCACCCTTCCCATGTAAATATTCACACAAAAATCAAAAGCATAGTGAGTAGAGGGGGAGCTACGCACCAATCCTAATTAGTTTTCAGATTTTGCTTCGAACCAATACTGCTAGAGTAGTCCCACCTAGGTCTGCCCTTGCAGTGGTGCTATCATATAAATAGAGAATGCGATTTGAAACCAAATCATAGTTTCAATACAATTTGAAAATTTACAAAAAAATAGTTTAAAAATGGAAGGTAGAGCTTTTTTAAACTGGCTAGCCACCGTTGATGTTGACGGCGATGTGGGTCTTGCAGAAGACGATGTGGACGAAGGGGTTGAATGCCACATACCTGGAGTGCAGCAGGTGAGGGCACAATATATAAACAATAGGTGGTCTAACCCGAGGGATGCCATATACTGTTTTAGCTCCGGGTATGTTAGTGTGTTTAATGTTTATGGTGGTGAAGAACACATGTTGTGTGAAGTGTGCTACATCCCATATTCTAATAGGGTGGTATAGGAACTATTCTGTATATATATATTTTTTAATTTATTTGTATGTACAAATAAAAATTATTTCCTAAATTACCATGTATTATCTAACTTATATTACTAGGTGTATGTGATATACCCTTATTGCATTGTATGTTATATGGTGTTGCGTTGTGTTGCATCATGCTGCATTGTGTTACATTTTATTGCATTGTATGTCGTATTTTGTTGCATTTTATGTTGCATTTTGTTACATTTCGCTTCATTTTGTTACACTTTGTTGCATTGTGTTACGTTCTATGTTGCATTGTGTTGCATTTTGTTACAATTCGTTGCATCTTGTTGCATTGTGTTCCATTTTGTTACAATTCATTGCATCTTGTTGCATTGTGTGTTACATTGCATACATTGCATACATTGCACACATTGCACACATTGCATACATTGCACACATTGCACACATTGCATACATTGCACACATTGCATACATTGCATACATTGCACACATTGCACACATTGCATACATTGCACACATTGCACACATTGCATACATTGCACACATTGCATACATTGCACACATTGCACACATTGCACACATTGCATACATTGCACACATTGCACACATTGCACACATTGCATACATTGCACACATTGCACACATTGCATACATTGCATACATTGCACACATTGCACACATTGCATACATTGCACACATTGCACACATTGCATACATTGCACACATTGCATACATTGCACACATTGCACACATTGCACACATTGCATACATTGCACACATTGCATAAAGATAACATTGCATACATGTGCTGCATTTTGTGTCTGCATTGCATGCATACAATTTGAAAAAAAAGTAATCTGATAAATCTGCACAGTTTTAAAATACCATTACTGCGATTAGATACGTAATTCTTTTTTTTTTATGTGGTTTCCATAATAATTGTAACAAAATATTTTGAAAACATGTGTTATTTACGTGTGAAAAGAAATCACATAAATCTACAGTAATAAAATGTGTGCCCATACAGTCAGAAATGCAGCGATTAATGTAAAAATTGAACTTCTTTGCATAATAATTGTCCATTTGTAACTAAATACTTTGAAGACTTGTGTTATTTACGTGTGAAGAAAAATGACATAAATCTACAGTAATAAAATGTGTGCCCATGTGTGTAGCGATGAATGTAAAAATTTAACTATTTTACATAATAATTGTCCATTTGTAAAAAAAATTCTTTGAATGCGTGTTATTTGCATGTATTCAAACATAGAAAAAGAGTTTTTTTTTATTGCAGTAATGACATGTGTGCCCATAAAGTAAAAAAAAAAATGTAGCGATGAATGTAAAACTTGAATTGTTATGCAAAGTTGGCTGAGACCTACGACATTTCTTGCGTAAAACGTACGTTCATCTAGCACCGATAGATATAAAATTTTAAATGTGAGAACTGCATATGACAATTATCCATCATATCACTAAGTATGGAAATAATGCATAGTATTCCTTTACTGTAGCAGTCTAGCCTATACAATGGTCATATACCAAGAGCTCATTCACTTTTATAATAATAGGGATGCTCCCACCACCAGTGAATGTCGTCACAGCATTACCTCCCACCACCACGTCAATTGCCCCTTCACCTACGTAGTTACCGTCAGTACATTTATTACCACCCCACATACTAATTTCCCCCTTCCAGACCACGCCCCTAAGTCCCCGCCCCCTAGGCCCCGCCCATTAAGCCCCGCCCCCTAGGCCCCGCCCATTAAGCCCCGCCCATTAGGCCACGCCCCCTATGCCCCGCCCCGAAAGTAGTGGGGGGAGCTCAGCTCCGCCGCATCAAGACCGGTATAAGTCAACTACTATAGTTTTATTGAAAAATGTACAGGTTGGTCATCCCAAGAAATAATTCAACCATGGTGGACATTTGTAAAGGTACCTATTTGCGCAAGCCTTCCATGTTTGGCACCTGTTATTTAGTATTGAATTTTTGCTGTCGGATGTTTGCCGGTCATGACATTCTAATTCTATTTCAGAAGAAAAAGATTTTGAAAATTTTTCTACCAACCATTTTGATCAAAAGTCACAGGTTTTCTTTGTAATGATATCTTCCGATTATTGTTCTTATATGTGGTTTCGTAATAAATAATTTTTTAGAGTGACCGCCCGGTGTAAATAAAGAGGGAAGTTCTGTGTAAATACCTTTACTGATTTTTTTCATAGTAATTAATATTTGACTGGCGATATTTTTTTAATCGCCCTGTAAAATTACGGAATACTTGAACATTTTTGCAGAGCATTGAAAGTGCTGCAGAAAAAGTACTTCTATTTTTTTTGTAATATTAATCAAAATACAAGAAATTATCTGTTTTTCCTCTATTTGCATTTAACATTCATTTACAATTCCAGAACAAAATTTTGTAATAACAGAAAAGTAGTTTATTTAATAAAAAGTACATTCATAACAAATGCTCCACATAATGTCCAACTGTTTTAGTACACAAATTAATACTCTTAAAGTTGTGTGTAATATCAACTAAAAATCAAGAATTATCGTTCTTTTCCTGTGGGTCATAGGTGCTTGTGAAACAGAAATCCTGTCGCATTGTCATGGCAATACAAAAATTAATTCATTAGTAAAGTCAAAAGCATATGTTTATTCAAAATTTTCTTCAATGCATCGGAAGTTACTGGAAAAGAAATTATTTTCTCTGTCTCACTTTAAGAGGATGTACTTCCTCAGGGGTACATATTTGAACTAAGGTAAGCTGTGATTTATGGGCCCAAAATGACCTCAGGAATTACAGGTTTCCGCCCGGGAATTCAATTCTGGAACACCCTGTACATTGGAAAAAACTTATTTAGATGTATTATGACTATAAATTTTAAATATCTATGAACGTACATATACATGAGGCGTAGACGTTACAAACTGATTAATTTTGAAACACAATGGCATGTGTAAAATAAAAAATAAGTATATTGTAATTTACAATAGTCAATTTGTGCTCAAAAGGGCCCTTGGCAGGAAAGTTGTGGGGTAGTTTTGATTTCTTCCATTCCGTATGTTTTTTGTAGTGCTAAATTCGAATCTGAGATTTGCTAACAAAATCTAGTGACGCAAAATTGAAGAAAATGCACAAAAAGGTAAAAAATCTATTTTTTTGGCAGTTCTTTGCTTATAGCTCGGAAACTATCAATTTTTCGTAAATAATTTATCTATCCAAAAGGAAAGTACATAAAATTTACTACAAATTTTATTATTTACGTCTTTTCTCCGACGAACCGTTCGGGCTCAAGCGCAAGTTGAAAATTAGCTTTCGGAGGGAGGGGGGGGGGTGCGAGGGTGGACTCCCACAAAATGGGCATATACGATCTCAATAAGGTATGTGCAGAGAACTGGGAGGAATTCACTATTTGTCAGCCTTTAACAATAAATTAGTTTTTGTTTTGAGTGGAAAAAGTGGTTTTGTTTTCGGAGACAGCCGAAATATGCCAATTTTCAACTTGCGTTTGAACCCGAAGGGTTCATCGGAAAACAAACCTAAATAATGACATTTTTAGTAAGTTTTACGTAGATTCATTTTGGATATGGAAGTTATTTACGAAAAGTTGATAATTTCCGAGTTATAAGCAAAGAACTGCCAAAAAATAAGATTATTTACCATTTCTTGCATTTTTTTTAATGTTGCGTCACAAAATTTTGTTAACAAACCTCAGATTTGAATTGAGCACCCCAAGAACATAGAGAATGGAAGAAATCAAAACTACCCCACAACTTTCCTTCTAAAACACAATCTGATAGGAGTATTTGCTATCATACATTGTTGTATAATTTTTAACATATTTTTAGTTTCAATTTGACAGCTTTATCTTGAATGGTATATTAGTAAATCCACAACTCTTTCAACCACGGATTTCTCTATAAGTGATTATTTTTGGGTCACCTACTATACTTTTCTTAAATAGAATACAATAAGAAATCCAAAAATGAAAAAAAAAACAAATCAAAATAATCTCCAGTAGAATTCTTTAACATTAACATAATTTTGTAGTTTATTTCGTATCGACGATATCTTTGCTAATAACTTTTTTCTTACTTCTGCAATTTAATTAAACTACAGAACACTTTACTTATAAATAGCCTCGCTGAACCACCCTGAACAAAAAATATTTACAATAAAAAATACAAATTCCGTTTCCATTTTCATAGGTACACGAATTGTCTTCACTAAGTTTATTTTTCTTAGTAGTAAGTAATATATACAAGCAAACTCAAGAATCTGGACCCACATGTGGTATTTATTAACCTAGTTTCACGGTGTTGCCAGCTAACTAGATGCCATCTGAACCGCTTCTGTGGTCAGCAGGTATTCAAAGTGAATATTTTTCGAGCGACAGGCACGGCAGTTAGTAGCAAACTGCTAAACTAAAATATTCACCAGGGTGTTAAAATGGGTCATTTGACCTCCAACCAAAAATAAGTTGTAATGACACCATACGGCATTTATGAATCATTTGCGTTAATATCGCTAGCAGGTCAGATGGCATCCGAATACCGGAAGCCATCTGACTTGTGGAAGCCAACTGAACCTAAAATTTTACATTGTGGGAAGCCAACTAATACCGTATATAAATAAATATATATATATATATATATATATATATATATATATATATTTAAATCCCGCTATCAATCGGACGACCATACAAAGAACAGTCATTTGCCGTCCACCTAAAGGCGCGTGTATATGCTATTTTTCTCTGCATATATCAATTCGTCACGTTCTTATTGGAAGGTTGCAGCGTTCAGAATGCCTTACACGATATTTTAAATTTTTATTTCTTTCTTCATAAAACCGCAATTTGAGGTCCATACATTGTGCATTTAATGCTACATCCACATATACGTATTTATGTTATTTGCATTTAATCCTACGGCCAGCTGCGTTGCCATATTTATTAGATGGACATTTATAGAATTTCATGTCTCCGGAAACTATTCGTTATACTTATACACTATTATTGGACGTGTGAGTCCTATTTGCATTATATTTATAGAGAGAACACACAAAAAATAATTTATACTAATATAGTATACAGTCTAGTGGTAGAAAAAATGCAAAATTATGAAATAAAGCAATATTTAATGCTATTTTTTTTTTTGATGATTTTTGTAGTAAGAGGGAGCTTATTCACATTCTATATGGTCCCAACATTTACACTTACAGCATCATATCATTTACCCATGAGCTGGTTACCTATCAGAAATGAACATGGCTGCCTATAAGAACAACGAACATTACACAGTCTGTCTGTTAGGTGGCACGCGATAACCCCTTGCTGTATAATAGGTCTAACAGCATCGTATCATTTATCATGGGCTGGTCGTCTTTCAGAAAAGAACATGATTGCCTATAAAAAAAAGCATTACGCCATCTTTCTGCTAGATAGTGCATGATGACCTTTTGCTGTATGATATGTCTAACAGCATTATATCATTTACCATGTGCTGGCCGCCTATCAGAAAAGAACTGTTCATTTGTTTTATTTTTGCGAATCAGTCTGCCACTTTCCTGAATAATTGGTTATAATAATAGTTGTAAATAGTACCGCTATATGGTAGTACACAATAGAGATGTGACGGCGATCACCGTCACTGCTACTTATCACCTGCTCTTTCAACTGCGCAATCATTGATAGCGATTGGTGAGAAAACATGGAAGCGGTCCAAAGAGTGATCTAATCACTGCTACTAAGAGCATTAGTCAAAATAATTTTATCTTACATTTTTTTGCTAACCCTCATAGTTTCACGACAAATTTATTTTGTTGAAAATTACCGCAATTGATTTCTTGAAAATAGCGACCATCCTGGATCTAAAAGGTACCTACCTGATGGTGACGCTTCTTATAAAAACGTTCCTTAGACTAATACCAGTTAGTGTTAAGTAATAACTTTTCGCTAATAGCCGTTTTATATCGATTTCTTGTTATTTGCGGCTGTAGGTATATTTTCAGAAGAATTAACCAAGCATTTATTTAATACTAAATACAAGGGGTCTCTGCAAATATTACTATTCACAAGTCACTGTTGTAAATAATGGAATTGTTTAGAGTACCTATATACCTTACCTATTGTGATTGTATATAACCCTCTTTTTGGGTTAAGAAGTTATTATTTATGCTTTTTCGTCAATGTCATGAGGAATGCTGCAAAAAACTGCGTGTACATTTTTGGTAGAGCATATATATATATGCATTTATTTTTAGAGAATTCTAATTCTAATTTTTTCGATACGATACTATAATTGTTATTTTAATCATCTGATGATGCCATCTTGATTGGTGAAATGCTCTTCATTATAGTATGCAGTATTTTTATTTGTAGAATATTATTATAAAGGTTGCTGAACACTCTTCATAAATATTTCTTTTTCTTAAAATGCTTCATAACTTTTATATTCATCAACAGATTTTTTTTTAAAAAGGGTTCTTCCTCTAGCTATTACTAACCCACCAAACACACGCTACCACAACCACTGCATTGCCTCTCACATTCTAGTGGATTTTGTGAGCGACATATAAGTAAGCTGTGACTGCTATGTGGTAGTTTAAATCCTTTTATTATGCACACTCCAAAGCCACTTTACTTTTCAGTGGAAATTTGAGACGTTGATTAACATCACACAATTTTAATGTGAAATTTTAAGATTTGGAAATGAGTAACCATGAGGTCCCAAAATTCCACTGTAAAATCAGTCATTGTATTCTACTTAGTGGGCCCTAATGTACATACAACTTTAAAATACAGAGGTTAGGGCGGAAGGGCAGAAAAACCTTTTCAAAATTAAATATGGCAAAAATCATAATATGTAAGTATTTGATTATGTATACACATTCATTTTTGTGATATCTTGTTTATAACTCTTTCTAAATGCTGCAGAAAAATCTAACATAGTGCAGCATAGGACGGAAATAGAAATTGCCATCCAAACATGGTTGAAGAGAGCTAGTGATAGAAAAAATAGCTAATAAATAAAAAAAAATATGCAAAATGGATGTTTACAAATATCTAATATATATGTTACATGTTATATTGATTATTATTTTTAGAATAAGCAATAATAAGCACTTGGTTTACTATTTCACTATTTTATTCAAATTTGTGCGACATTTGTTTCTGAACCATAATTGACGACACATAATCATAAAATTAAACTTAAACAATCCACTCATACCAACGGTGTAAAGCTGAATGGAGTTTTGATTTATTGTGATTACTAATTCTATCAATCTAAATGTGACATTTCAAAAAATATTTAAAAAAAGGTTAAGATACATTTTTTTTATTAAAAAAGTTGATTTAAGGACATTAAACATAAAAATTATAATAAATTTAAAAAATCAACACGTTTTGTAGAGCAATGTACATTAATAAAAACTATTTTGTTATTACTTATTATAGTAGTAGTGTTAAACTTGCATAATAAGGGAAAACCTTTAAAACCAAAAATATGCCAATGTACATATTTCATCTATTTCAGGTCTGTTTCAGACCAACAACAGACCTTATAAAGACGTCTGTAAGACGTCGTCATTTGTAACATAACGCCTCAATAAGACGTCTTCCAGACGTCTGTAAGGCGTACATGGACGTCTTTAAGACATCGTGAATGTCTAAGGAAGACATCTTTAAGACTTCTTAAAGACGTCCCTGGGCTATCTTAGATTTACTCCACTAAAAGAAAAATGTACTGGGCGATTTTTTTAAGGGAAACACCTCTAATCTTTGTTACTAGTGCATTTACACTACGAGGTATTTTGAACTTGTTTTATATCTCTATAACCATATCTCTAAAACCAAAAATGAGAACTTAATTTACAACACTTGGAAATAAGTTTAAAAAATACCACCAATCCAAATGGCCAGCATGGTCCCCTGACTTAGATCCTCTGTATTTTCTTCATTGGGACTACATTAAAGTTCATAACCCATAGAAGAAATCCAGGAGATTTAAGTCAGGAGACCGTGCTGGTCATTTGATTTGATGGAATTGTTCAGTGCTCTATTTTATAAAATACAATGGATTATAATTTAATCATTTGTTGGAAAGCTATGTTCTCAGATATTGTAAATGAAATTAAATGGATAAAAAAAAAATTTCTTACAAATCTGCCATTTTTTATTTTAGAGATACATAGTTCTATTTGTAAAATTTTTTAGAGTTGATTGATCTACAAACAACACTACAAAAATACATGAAAATTCATTTTAAATTCGAAAGTTAAGCTAATTACCTGTAAAACCAGAAATGTCTGTTCGTTATCAGGTAGTTTTCAGATCAATATTAAAAAAGTTCCAGAGAACCAATAGTATAAATACAAAATATATAAATACAAAATACAAGGGTGTTTCCCTTTAAAAAAATACCTGGCATATTCTCTATATTTATGTCTTTAATTTGTGGGTATATATATATTTTGTATCATTACTTTAATTTTCAGCCAGTCTTTATTTTATTAAGGGAGTGGGTGTGGTGGAGGGATGGAAAATATTATAAAAACCTAAGGCCTTCGTTCCTAGTATACACACAAAATTTCAAATTTCTGTACTTTTACCAGCTTGCTTTACTTATTTTCCCCCATTCACCCTTATTTAATCCCCATCCCTTCAACGGAATCATCTCAAAATATAATCTAGTTCCAGATGTTGTTATAATTTATACGTGTACCAAATTTCAAGTGAATATCTGAATTTTATTTTATGAACCACTTAAATAATGGATTGGGGGTGATGGGAGGGTTGAAAAATATTATAAAATATCTGAGGGGTTGGATTCTAGCACATACAACAAATCCCGAGTTCCTGTGCTCTTACCAGCTTGCTTCACTTATTTTCCCCTATTTACCCTTATTTAACCCCTCACCCTTCAACAGAATCATCTCAAAATATAATCTAGTTCCAGATGTTACGTGTACCAAGTTTCAAGTGAATATTTCAATTTTATTTTATTAAACCCTTTAATAATGGAGAGGGGGTGGTGGGAGAGGGGTTGATAATACAAAAAATCTGAGGTCTTAGTTTCTAATAAATATACGAAATTCTAAGTTACTGTGCTCTTACCAGCCTGCTTCACTTATTTTTCCTTATTTACCCCTATTTAACCCCCAGCCCTTAACCAGAATTATCGCAAAATATAATCTAGTTTCAGATCGCGTCATGATACCAAATGCCATGTACCAAATTTCAAGTAAATATCTCAAACAGTTGCTGAGAAAACGACAAAAGTTACCGACCGACAGACCAACCGATCGACAGACAGACAAACAGAAAATTTTGTTTCTCTCAAATTTAAAATCTTGACGTTCTTTGACATTTTAAGCCTATTTCACAAAAAAAATGTTTTTTTTAAGATTCCTATACTATACGTCATTTCTATTATTTTGTTTAAATAATCTAGTAGGTAATTTTTTGTCCTTAATCTGAATTCTTACTCTTTTACAGATTATTGTGTTACTGGTTAAATTCTTAAATAAGTATTAAACTAAGTAAACTTCTAAAAAAAAAATGTATTTGCTCTACTTTGTGATCAAGCCTAATAATCTCTGAAAAACGATACCCACTAAAATTGGATATAAAATTTTAAGAACTTTTCTTGTTTTGTTTTCATATGTAAACATTAATAAAAATAAATAATATGATACCTAGTAAGCCCCACGTAATTATTTAATAATAAATATAATATGTTAGAGAAGGAAGCGGGTGTGTGGTGGTGTCGTGACGTGCGATTTACTATCTTACTTGCCCGGCAGAATTATAAACCGCCAATATATGATAGCTTCATCAGTAAATTCCAGACAGCAATGTTGCCAGATTTGCGGTCGTCGGATTAAATGCAAGTAGTAGGTTTGCGTATATCAACGCGATATACGCGAGAACGCCGACAGCGCTACAATCGTAGGATCTTCGAACTAAAAATGTATATAATTTTTTTATCTGGGTGTAAAACGACGTCCGACAAATTTTTGCGTTTCGCACTCTACGTCGCTCATAGATGGCGGGAAAAATGTTTTCATGGTGTTGTGATTCGACAGACATATAGCGGATGTCCGAGACGTTGCGCTACGCACTCCTTGTTGATCATAGACGGCAGGAAAATTGTTTTCATGATGTTGTAATCCGACGGCCATATAGCGGCCGTCCGATAGCAGGCGGACGTCGGATTAAATGTAAATTGACAATGTATGGACGTCGGTTTAACGGCGGGATATATATATATATATATATATATATATATTATATATATATATATATATATATATATATATATATATATATATATACTTGTTTGTTTGCCAAGAGGCACCCATGTTAATGAATGTAATTCTAGCACCCGTTTTATACTCTCACACCATGATGAGTAATGGTCGTATATAAAAGACGTTTTAACAGTGTGGCACCCCTCTCTGTATAAAACTTTAATAAACCATAGCATTGTGGCATCCAACAATGTTGCCTAGTTTACTGCTTTAAACTGTTAGGTTTCTTATAATTTTTACCAACTTATCTGAGAATTTGGACTGTGTAATTCGTCACACTGGGAATATGAGAGGCTGGATATGCATAAGAAGCGTTAAATTTTTCAATTTAAGATATATCTAATATTTTTTATTATATTGAATGCAATGTTATAATAAGAATACACAAAATATTTAATTAACTGACGAAATGGAATGATTTATTTTCACCGTATTTGTTCTTCCAAACTAAATTAATATATAAGAATAATAGATTTAATTGAGAAAAATATATTTGATTCTTCCAAATCTATTACAATATTATAGTTATCTGCAAGAAAGAAATAAATTAGCAGAGATATAATCATGCTATATGATTTAAATATTTAATACTGCATAGTAATATTTTTTCCATTATTAAAAGTAAAGCGGATATTAATATTAGACGGTCTCTTATATACAGGGTGTCTAAGTAGTATGCGGCATTGCTTCTGGAGCGTATAAAAGTACCTTTATTTTTTTCTTACGTCGTCTCCTTTCTGAGTGCTATTTCCTTGAAGGTTCAAGTTGAAAGAGCTTCTTTGCTGGTCGTTTCCTAACCGCTTTATCGATTGTAATAAAACTAGGAAAGTATAGATAGTAAGTAGGTCATTTTTATTCAACGGTATGGTATCTTTTGCATCTTGTCTAGAAAGCCAGGAGTAGGACACCCCTAACGAGTTGTGCCTCTAAATATTGACAAAATAGTTTTCTAGAAAGACGGTCGTGTTAGTCATGAATAATGCTAAACATTTTTGACCAAAATTTGTTTTAGTAGTGTGTCACAAAAACTAACATTTTCCTATTTGGAAGAACTGTTAGGAAGCGTTTCTGATAAACATATTTGTCTTCTAAATTACTCGCAACAAGTTCCTACGTAAAATTCATGCCAGCATGGTCACGAGATGAGAAATGTATTACCTATTTAAAAAAAAAACATTATTACACGCACTTCTACAGTGTTTTTTCTTAATTAATAAGTTTGTGGTTTTCTTAAGAAACAATGTTTAGTTTCTATGTAATCATTTAATATTTGTAAAATTTGACATTGGAATTCATTTAGTAATAAATTAAAAAATTAATTTATATCAACATTTAGGATCAATACGCATTAGGGGTGTTCAACCCCTAACTCCCGAGACAAAATATGACATGTCTAAATCTGATACTCATTATACCTCCTATACTTATACTGTCCAAACACTACAATCGACAAAGCAATTTGGGCGCTATCAACAAAACCTTCTTCAAAATTTAACTTTTACGGTTGATTAGTTCCTAAAGAAGGCCCTCTAGGAAAAAAATATATACGTGCTTTTAGTGCCATTTTCTCCCAAATTATACGCTACTGAAGTATTGCCCAAAATGTGTAAGTAATCCATATGACAAAAGGTTATACATAATACATCCAGAATGTTTTAACAGATAAGAGTACTTTTACAATTAATCTTGTGTTTTCTAATTGCTATAAAATGCAGGCAAATAAACAAAGTGTACCAACATTACTACTTTAAATTGCGAATATACTATTATATACGAAGAAACCAAATGCAGAAAACTAGATTATATTTCTTTAAAAGTAATTATGCTAATAGGCGATATAATATTAATATCCATACTGTGTGTAAATTTAATATAAAGTTTGGATTGAACTAAGAGTGTTCTACGATCAAAAACCAATTAATTGGTTTAATAGTATCATTAAGAAAACTACAAAATAGAGACGTGGCCTGTCAAGAAAATTAATAGACAAAAATGCGCAGTTCAAAATGTATGTGGCCAGTGTTGAAATCAGAATACCAAAATAAATAATCAAAAATAAATTTAATAATGAAAATGATAACCTATATTAAATTAGTCCTAAAAAATAATAAACTTTTAGAGGACTTTTGTGATTATCAATTATTATACTCTTCGCAAATACAAAACGAAGAGTATATTGCATTCGATCGGCACATTTTTAAAACCGGTAATATTGTTCGTAGAGAAAAAAAATTTCATATCACGGTGTTGGTGATCGAATTCTGAACAACTTTCAAAATGTCCGTCCGTCTATCCGTCTGTCTGTCCGTCCGTCCGTCTGTCTGTCCGTCCGTCACGTTTCTTGTAAGCACGATAACTTAAGAACGAGAAGTCCGATTGTATTGAAATTTGGGCAGTAAGTTAGTGTTAAAAAAAAAACTGAAAAGAGTATCCTATAGAATGTACAAGAATTATATATAACAGGTGTAGTATAATGGTTAGCTTGTTTAATATGTATTATAATTCAATATAAAATCGTCAATATAAGTAATAGTTGTATTCTACATTTAAATAAACATAATAAAAATAAGTTGAGAATTTGTTACCTCAGATAATAATCTTAAGGGTTCTATTTGACTGAAATTACTATATTTGGCGCTAAATTAAGAACGACCATATGGTGTATTTAAAGAGAGCTTGACTGGTCAGGAAATAATGGGCCTTATTTCTAACAACAAAAGGGATGCTTCAATTTATACTATTGTAAACTTTAAATAGATCTCAAAGCTACCATCATTCTTTTGGTGAGTAGTCAGTTATATATTTACAACTTGTGACAATACCATAATTATACCGTAAAAATCTATTACTTTTTATTCCTGTCCTCATAATGGGTGGTGGATTTTAGGTAAGGCGACAGAAACTGAAGTAACTTAACAAACAAACAAATATTTCAAATAAAACCAGAATAACTTTTTAAATATTATATTATTTCCTTATATTTACTTATCGTAAATATTTTTCTTATTGATAATTCTAGTTATACATAGAAAAAGAGTTTATCAATTTTATGCCAAGCAAAGTGTATTTCATAAATTTTCATATTTGAAAACAGCTGGGGTAAGATAACACAAACGTTTCATTATAAGGGCTGATTATCCCAAAAACGGAAAAAATTGTTCACTATTGTCTGTTGTAAATCTCTCACTAACATTTAATAACACATTTTTACGATACTCTCGATATATTAAATTTAAGCTACCTTTTGAAGATCAATTATTACTTTCATATCAAATTTTGTTATAATATGAAGAAATATACTTTTTATATGAGGTAATACTTTGGATTTTTTTAAATCAAACTTTCTTTATTATTTATAGAAATATATTAAATACTATGTCTTTGTATATAAGATAATTATTGTTTTGGGACATAAACTTTCAGTCAAATGAAACAGCTGGAAAATATTTTCAACATTTTCAATAGTGTTTACTACACAGTAATCCAGTGTTATGCGAATTGACACTCAGTTGTCATGTTATTTTGATCCAAACAATGTACGTATGTATAAATAAATTAAAGCTTACGGAAATTACAACAAATCCTCGGAATTTGAAATAAAAAATACTTTTTTATTATTTTAAGTTAAAGGTCGGAAAAAATAAATTTTAAAATAATTTTTGATATATTATAATATACTGAATAATACATATATGGTAGAAATATCAAGTCCGTGAATATAAGTCAAATGTCAATTTGGCAGATGTCAATATATTATATCAAAAATTATTTAAAAACATTTTTATTTGACCTTTAACTTAAAATATTAAAAAAGGAACTTTTTTTCAAAATTCAGACTCCGAGGATTTGTTGGAATTTCGGTAAGCTTTAGTTTAAAAAAAACTGTTCATTTCAGATTTGCGCTCTCTAGCCATTTTTGAACAAAAAAACTCGATTTGGGACCACCCTAGTAGCACAACATATTGGACCAATATATAATCCATATAGGACCAATATATGAATATTGGTTCTATATAAGACCAATATTCATATATTGGTCCTATATGGATTATATATTATATTATATATTGGTGCAATATTGGTGCTACTGTGCGCACGCCGGTTTCCATACTGACGGGCTTGAGTTTTCTTTCATGCACAGATGTAGATGACTTTTCTAATAATACTTTTAATTAAATAATACGTACAACCGATTTGAGATCTAATATACGATTCAAATGTATTGACCCCTCACTTTAACAGCAAATATCGCAGAAACGGAGAAGCAGAAAAAATTGAAAACATTATGTGTTTATTAAGAATCTATTCTAAATCTGTCACTGAAATTTGAATAATGTACATTGGACACTTTTGAAGTTCAACTTAGTTATATTGAAAAATGTCTTACATTTTAAGGAAATTTTGACCATACCACAGGCTTCCGACTCATATGGAAAACCTGGAGAACCTGGAAAATTCAGGGAATTTAAAAATCTTTAAAAAATACCTGGAAATATCAGGGAATTCTATAAATTGTATAAGAAATCAAGGAATTCTGCGTCTCGATATGGAAAACCATAGAAATCTTAAGAAGTTCCACTGATGCAATTCAATTTAAGGAATTATTTTATGTGGAGTAAAAAATTAATTTACTAAAATATGTATGGAAATCTATATGTTTGGTTATGAAAAACCTGGAAAGTTCAGGGAATTTTTTCAGCTTCGCAAAGTCTGAACTCTGTACCAGTTTTATATCTATTACAGCTTGGAAATATGCATACTTTGTAAATAATATTTTAGACACCGATAAAGCACGGCATTCTTTGTACAGGAAATTTTTTCAAAATTCTCTATTTTAAAATTTTGCAGTTATTCTCAAAAACTGGACGTCATGTTTATTCGGTCATTTATCAATGTATTTAAAAAATTTTTGTTAAAATAGCGAATTATGTAAAATTTGCAGAAAAAATTATTGGTATATATCAATCATTAATTTAGTTATGAAACGTAATAGATAATATTAGTGCAAACTTTGAATGGTATTATCCTTTACGCTTGATAACTAAATTAATATTTGATACATATCAATTATTTTTTTTGAAAATGCTTACATGTTACATAATTAACTATTTCAACACAAATTTTTTAAATACATTGATAAATAACCGAATAAAGATGACGTCACGTTTTTAAGAATAACTGCAAAATTTTAGAATAAAAAATTATGAAAAAATTTCCTCTTACAAAAAATTCCGTGCTTTATCGGTGTCTAAAATTCTATTTACATAGTATGCATATTTTTCAAGATATGATGGATTTGAAACTGGTATGGTCAAAATTTTCTTAAGAAGTAGGACATTTTTCAATATAACTTATCAGAACTTCAAAACTGTCCAATGTACATTATTCAAATTTCAGTGACTGATTTAGAATAGACTCATAATAAACACATAATTATTTCAATTTTTGCTGCTCTTCCGTTTCTGAGATATTCGCGGTTAAAGTGAGGCGTCAATACATTTGAATCGTATATTAGTACATTTTATGTTGTTTAAAGAAATGATTTGACCCACAACTAGAAACAAATGTCCTATTTCATTTTCTTTAATATTAAAAAAGAATTATTCCAGGGTTTTTATACTCCATTAAAATTTGTTGACTGTTTGATTTTGTATCCTAGATTTGAATCTGACCTATATAAAAAAGCTGTGGAAGATAAATAATATCAGACGAAGACCTGAATGCTCTCGGCTAGATTTCGAGATTTCAACTTTTAAAATAATTTATCACCATCACATTTTTATTATTAATAATTCTTTAAGCAGCCACATTAACTACCCACTAGATATTACTCTCTACTTAGATCAGATTTTTATGTATCGCCAAAAGAGGTATCGATCAACAATCAGATAGGCAGACACATGTAAGACTCAAAATTTACATGAAACGTAAAAATCTGGGATAGTATATTACCAAATATTTTTAACCCCACCCTGTTTATTTTTCAATAAAAATATATAAGGTTTTTTCCTTGACAATGACGTTAATAATTAAAAACATATATGGTTTTTTCTTTGACAATAGCGTTAATAATCCCTAATTATTATTTTTCACTGTAAAAGTTTTTAGCGCTAATAGACGGAGATGACTGTGAGGCAGACAGACTGATGGAATCGAAAGACTTTAATTTTCCTAATTCAATAATTAAAAACGGGAAAATTTTAAAAAAATAAAAAATAGTCGGGATTCTTTATACTTATTTCACAAATAAATCAAAGTTTCACGGTCACAACATGCGACGGGCCGCCGTACTTTATTAAAACGATAGTCAGATATAAGTGTTTTTACCGAATATAAAATATCTGAATACAACTGTGAATGAAACCTAAATATGCTTTCATGTTAAAGACAATAACTAACAGTGTTGCCATATTTCGGGTGCCAGTTTGCATTGGTATTCTCAGAGGGCCACTATGTCACTTTGTTATATACACTATATACAGATGTGTTTTAGCAGGCGCACTCTGGTGAAGAAGTTGCTCAACTATTGGAATATATGTGTCTATAAAATATGTAAAAATGGCACCCAATCAAAAATTGGTATTTTCGCCGATCTAGGCCAGAAGATGAGAAAACAGTCATTTTCTACTAAAAACAATGTGGCACCCAAATCTGGGTGCCACACTGTAAAATCGGGTGTCGGTATAACAAGGGTTATACGATTTGGGTGCCGCTATTACAATTTTTATATGTATATATATATATATATATATATATATATTATATATATATATATATATATATATATATATATATATATATATATATATATATATATATATATATATATATAGTTATAGTTCAGGATTATATAAGGTAATGTAAAGATCCATTTGTTTATTATTTGTGATATTGATACCTTCATTACATTTTTTTAAGTTTATAGTAAGGGTGTTTGGACAACTAGCTGTTTTGATTTCGCGGTGTCCAAATACTCCGACTCTTGCAAGGGTAACGTGCACGTTATAGAAAAATATTTGTACACCACTGTTTTTGTAATTTAGGTATTTGTTGTTAATATATTTATTTATACACAATTAAGGTCCGTGTTCTTTAATTTTGACATCATTATAAATTTGCAACTCAGATTCATTTAGTGATTTTTGGCTGAGCTATCATACATTTTAGTTAGGGTAATATTATTATGTAAATCACTTGGCGCCCATTAGTATTCACTATTTTTCTTGGTTGTGACGAGCTTTCTCCCGGTTGCCTAGCGCATAGACAAGCGGAAGCGTCACTTTAGCGCTGAGCTGTATTTCGGTTAAATTCGGTTATCTCGAGCGCCACCTTTGCAATTTTTAGTGGGGCAAAGGTCCCACATTAGCCTCCTAAACGCAGCCTGTTGCAGTAGGGCTGGGATAGCTACAGTGGAGACACGGTATGTCCAGGGGTCTGGACAGCAGATTAGATTTTCATTCACACACAACAGTAAAACGCACATTTTAGAAAATAACAACATTTATTAAAATATATTAAATATTCAACAACAAACAATAATTATGAAAATAAATAAACGGTCAGGTACCAAAATACTCTTATAGAGTTCATAAAAAATAATATCAAACTTAAGATATGCCATGTTATGACAAGTAAAACTTAAGGTATTTCATTTCGGTTTATTTACAATTGAAACTATGAAAGCAAGTGAAACTATGAAAAGCAAATGAAGCTACGAAGACAAGGAACCAGGCGGTGAGAAGATATTAAACTACTGATTTTAATATTTTCTTATTAATTCGGTTATCAACAAAAACAAACCAAGCAAATAATGTGCAAAATGATAGTAGGCTTGGCGGTAAAGCGGTAAAACGGTAGTAAGCGGTACGGTCGGTTATAACAGCAAGCAAGCAAGCAGTGGATGTTAAGACAGAACAAGTTAGCAGTAAAGCAGAAAGCAATTAAATTTTTAGCAAAAGCAAGCAACTATTTGTCGGACAGAATTTATCATATCTGCATACATGTTAGATATGAGTCGGCAGCATGTGGTGTAAAGAACTTGGTGAAATTGTGGAAAACTGATACCGAATAAAGTGGTAATCGGATTCGGTATCAGCTCCCTTGGTAAAGATCATTCTGCCTGGACGGACAGCCAGAATTAATCTCCACGTTGTCGGTTCGGTTCGGATAGATTCGCCAAGCGCCTCAAACCGCATAGTTGAGTATCTCTAATTGCATTCGGATCGGAATTAAGACTCGCCACGTGTTTCTTGCCAGATGTACAGTGAAAAGGTGTATGTATCAAAATATAAATATAATTTATTCATTCAGAGTATCTCCTAGATTTTCCCCTGAACTCTCGGACTATAACAAATTACTGAAAATCATTTAAAACAAAATGAAACTATAACAGAGCCGGAAAACGGAGTTCTACCAATCCGGCAACATGTCGGATGTTGTCGGATATTATTTTAACCCAATAAATTATGAAACAACAGTTAAGTTAAAACAATAGGCTTTGGAACGGTTTTACACCGCAAAATTCGGTTTAATAAAAACAGAAATTTATGGACGGCGGGTTTCTATCATCCCAACCAACTTGGCGGATATTATTTTGCCTAAACAGCTTGAGACAAAATAATAATTCTCTCGAAATATCTTCTATGTCCATTTTCCCTTGGAAATTATTTGGGACATAGCTATCTGGATTAAATCTTGAGAATCTAACAGAGTCCCGATTGGACAAACATTAACAAGGAGAAATTTGTTAGGTCTATGATGTGCATCGGTATTTCGGAAAAGTATATTTACACTCTGATACATCAAATTTGAAATCGTTTTATAGTGTTATTGCTAAACCACGCATTTCAATATTTTATTTCTTATCTGGTAATAGCAGATAAAAACGCCGGGCAAGAAACAGTTTCTTATCTCGGATCAGATAATTTATAATTGTACACTTCTCTAATATAGGCAAATCGGACCATGAATATTTAACAGAGATTTGCTAGTTTATCATGAAAATATTATTTATGAAGTGTATCAAATAAAATAAATTATGAATTTACACTGCTGATATACGGGGCACAGTTAAGTAAACTCTCACGGGGTGCTCTACGGCGGTCGGTCGGTCGTTGCGGTATTTTAGAACCCCCACGTGTTAATTCACTTAACTGTTAAGATGAAATTTAATTTTGAAATTTACGGAAATATCAAGAAATGTTTTAAAACTTACATTGCTATTATATTTTGCGGCGATGGCAAAGACTATCGAATTACACACGTGGTGATCTCCAGGTGAGCGGTCGGTCGGTATATTAGATCCTCACGTGGTAATCCTTTAGGCTCGCAGAAATCAACTCTCGTTTCTGTGTCTGTTTTACTAGCTGGTTCCCTCAGAAAGTAAAATCCCCTCCAACTTGGTGTTGAATACCAAGTGGGGAATAATTTAACTGCGATTAACGCCATCGGGAATAATTTATCGGAATTAATTAAAATGTTATTTTAGAAAACTTCTCATCGCTGTGGAACCTTACATTATTTTACTACAGAAAACTACATGTCGCGGGCTAAACAGAACAAATTCTAATCTTTCGGCCGTAAGATGGGAAAAGTGGCGAAGTTTATGATTAAATTAAATAAAATTTTTGTCTGCAAAAATTCACTTCGTCACATGGTTCATTAAGATTTTCGATCCACGATCCTTATCACGAGCAAGAACATTACTTGCCGAACTTAAACCTTAAAAAAAAAGCATTAACATTATCACCTGTAAACTAACAAACACCCAGGTGGGCGTTATAATATTTTTTTGATGGCTTCTCATTAAGCATAAATTTCTAAGTGCAAAAGTTTTTTCAGATATAAAAATTACAAAAACTAAGTCAGATACTAACAATTTTTTAATTTTTTCAAAATGGCCGCGTCAGATGAATGCGATGTAAGAAAATTACTAAGTATGGTACGGAAATTATTAGTAAGGTTGTAGACGTGTCTGTAAAGCAGAAAATAGTTGTTTGAATTACTGACAGGTACCAGTATTCTTAGCTTTTTTTCAAAAAAACGAAATTTCGTTTTCACTTTCATTTCCGTAGGAGTCCTATGGAATTTTTTTTAATGGAACTGTCACATACGAAATTTCACAAATAACACCTCAACAATTACAGAATGTTAGACGTGCAACGATAAGTCGCGCTACTCTATGTATTAATCATAACGGTGAACAGTTTGAACAATTTTTATAATGGTTTGTTATAATTCAGGTTTTAAATAGTTTTGTTATTCTTGGTAATTTATTCATGGTTGTAACGCTATACCTATTAAAATTATTTCTTGTTTAATTTGTGTTTACTTTTTAAAAATATTATAATATTAAAATATTATTACGAAGGATATCGTTAAGAAATGGTTAATGGCGAAAAAATTATAATTTATGAACCATTATTTCTGATTAATAAAAGAAATAGCACAGTTCGATTTGTGGTCATTCTATATGTTGGTGTAGCTTTTCCTTCAGGCTGTTAACGTAACATGGAAAGACCTGTTTGCAGTAAACCATTTTCAAGT